>SRSE01001384.1:0-42500 GCA_005024645.1 Planiliza haematocheilus
ATAAACGAAACAAGTCAAGAGTTTGTCATCTGTCAAAGCGGAAAACGTTCCAATTTTTTTAAGAATAGACGGTGAATCAGAGTTTCTATTTGTAGGACGATGAGTATGTGAGAGTCAGAACTGGAACTGGATCAGTAGGAGAAGAAGAATCTGGTCTGATGAATCACAGAGATGACAAGGTTACAGATCATTTATTTAATAGAAACAAATATTCACTGATGCCTCCCAGCAGGAGGTTCTAGGTTCTAATCCATGGTTCTACTGGTTCCTCTCTGTGTGTAGTCTGCATGTTCTCCCTGTGTCTGTGTGGGTTCTCTCCAGGTTCTCCAGCTTCCTCCCACCGTCCAAAGACATGCTGCTTAGGTTCATTGGTGATTCTGTCTCTCTGTGTTAGTCCTGAGATAGACTGGAGACCTGTTCAGGGTGGACCCCCCTCTAGACCAATCACAGCTGGGATAGACTGGAGACCTGTCCAGGGTGGACCCCCCTCTAGACCAGTCACAGCTGTGATAGACTGGAGACCTGTCCAGGGTGGACCCCCCTCTAGACCAATCACAGCTGTGATAGACTGGAGACCTGTCCAGGGTGGACCCCCCTCTAGACCAGTCACAGCTGGGATAGACTGGAGACCTGTCCAGGGTGGACCCCCCTCTAGACCAATCACAGCTGGGATAAACTGATTGATATTCAATCTAATCCAGTACCTGTGGGGTCTGTGCTTTGACAGGTCAGAGATGTTTTAACAGAAAAAGAGAATCTGTACGATATCACTCAGGTGGTCGTATTTTAGAGAATAATTTCTCTCCTCTACTGCTGGGTTCAGGTATCTGCTGTATTTCCTCTCTGAACAGACCATGGTCCTTCTCTAGCCGTCTAGTCACAGCTGGTGTGATCCTTAACTTCATGTTTATGTACAATAACCAGTTGGTTCAGTTCTCCTCGTACGAGCCTAAATAAACTCCTTCAGCCTAAGACATACAGGACTCTGGTGCTTCTTGTTCTTCTTCTTCATCATCAGCATCATCACAAATTCCTCCCTAACAATTGGCGTCACAAACTGGATCTGGAACAGTGATGTTATGGTTGATCAGCGTAGGTAACAAAAGTCCACATCCTTGAGAAAAATGCAAAAATCTCAGTTTAATTCAGTCGTCATGACGTTTCACAGACTTGGTATCATGTTCTTCATGTGCATTAAATCTCATTCACGATGAAGTAACCGAGCAGACGATCCACGCCGCTCTGAGCAGAAACCAACATTCAAGACGTCAGACGTTGTCGTTCCTTAGGACACTCGAGGTGTTTAAAATGTGGACAAACAAAATCTGTGACCATTTAAATTAAGACATAAATGAAACAAGACTGAGCAGAGGATTATTTCACCAAGGTACAAATGAATGACTGGGTCATTTGACCAGTAGTGATGGGTGATATGGACTAAAACATTTATCCTGATAACTTCTGGTATTTATCAAGTTAACAATAAAAATGATGATAAATAAATAAACACCAGTTCATTCTAATCTTTTTGACTCTAATGCATCAAGTTTTCTCTGAGTTGTTGTTTTGTTCCCGGACTCTTTGGATGAAGTCGACGCTGCTTCTGCATCTTTGCTCATTTTCTGTCTTTCTTCATCTTCTGGTTTGTGCTTGTGTTTGAGGTGGTGGAACAAATTAGTGCTGTTACTGTCCTTTTTATTCACTATTTGTTTGCAAACCTTGCATGTTGTAATTTGCTGCTCCGCGTCAGACTTTTTAACCCCTTCATGCCTAGTGTCGCTAATTCACGACGCACTGTTTCCGTTCAGACTGCAGCTGAAATAACGCATGTAATACTCCAATGTTGGTTTGTGCACATTCAAAAAAATCCTAGGAACCTTTAGCAAGCACTAGTTTCTGGTAGGACCGGCCGGAGTGGTAACACAAATACAAATACTTAATTTCTTTCTATAATTGAAGAATCAATTGAGGCGTTAAGGGGTTAAAACCAAACCAGATAATGGAGGTGGAGCCTCGTTTAGGAACGAGCTCCTCTCTGCCGGCGTATCTGCTCCACCTTCCACCATTGTCAGTTTGTCAATATTCCACACGTGTTGGTCTGAGAGTGTGTCGCGCACATATATACGTCATCAATGGACATTTATGGTTTTTATCACGGGATGACATATTCTTACCGCGGAGAATGTTTCTGATGATATATCGTAAACGATTAAATATCGTACATCCCTTGTCCCCAGTGCATTATGGGAAATATGAAGCCCACAAACTACTGTATTAAAAAAATAGATGAATGAGTTGGGGTTGTTTGCAGGAGCTCCTGTCAGTTGCTTCGCTTTTCTGTTTATTTTTAGCAGCTTTGACGAAGAGGAAAAGACGTTTTGACTCCACAAGGACACGGTTTAGGTTTATGGATGTGATCATTAAAAAATAAAAAAGGCTAGATAATCACTATAAAGCTAAAAATGTGTCCTGAACATTTTTGGAAAAAGAAAATGTAATTTAAGTTCATTTTTTTTCCTCCTTCAGGATGAACAATCTGCACCGTCACCTCTGAGTCCAAGCGTCTCTGCTTCAACCATTAATGAGTCTGTAACACATGTGACAGAGTATAAAAGGTCCCGGGCTGTCCTCTGTCCGTCTCACTGTCCCTGACCACCAACCAGTCTGTGGAAGACGGAGTTATCGGTCCGGCAGAGAGCAGCAGGAGAGTCAAACTCCACCACCTTCCCAGCATGCATCACCAGAACCCGGTCACAGTCCATGATGGTGTTGATCCTGCAGAGAACGAGCTTTGTCAGTAACGGACTCAGACTGGAAGGAGACCTGCAGGTTCAGGTTTGCTCTTTGTACCTGTGGGCGATGGTGAGCACCGTCTTGTCCTGGAACTTGTCCCTGATGGTCTGCTGCAGCAGTTTGTCCGTCCTCTGGTCCACGCTGGCCGTGGCCTCATCGATGCACAGCACCTACGGGACGGAGAGTGAAGGATGTAAGAACACGACTTTACTGGAGGATTAACTCAGTGACAGTAGGAAGTGTTATTGTTAGTGACGGCGAAAGAAAATAGAAAAATATATAAATAAAGGAGAGAGTAAATCACATTCATTATTATTATTATTTTTATAGAAATGATCTAAGAAAATAAAAAAACAACAAAAGCCACTTCTCTTATGATCTTTAGATTCATATAATTATCTTTGCTCTCATCAAAAAGAACCAAAACTCAAAAAATAAATTTAAATTTTAAAACGAATTCAACGTTTAACCTCCAGAGATTAAGTTGTTCAGGCAGAGACGACGGAAAAAACATAAACATTTACAAGCAGATACTAAAAGGGCGGGTCACAGTGGAGCTGGTTAGCACTGATGGATCACAGCCACAGTCAGAAGGTTCTGGGTTCTAATCCATGGTTCTACTGGTTCCTCTCTGTGTGTAGTCTGCATGTTCCTCCCACCGTCCAAAGACATGCTGCTTAGGTTCATTGGTGATTCTGTCTCTCTGTGTTAGTCCTGTGATAGACTGGAGACCTGTCCAGGGTGGACCCCCCTCTAGACCAATCACAGCTGGGACAGACTCCAGTCCTCCTGCCCTAACCCTCCACATGATGAGCAGTTACAGAACATGACTGAATGAATTACATAAAGCTGTGGAGGCAGCTTCTCCGTTTGGATTAAAGCGCTCAGTGACATAAACTGCAGCTTCCAGTGTGATTGTTAAACATTAAATCCTCTGGATCCTGTTTTGTTTGAACCTTATTCTTATTTAGAGGCTTTCATGTCCAACCCTGCAGCGTCACCGAGACGCACAAAGACTCCTTTGACTTTGAGTTTCTAACAATAAGGGTGGAGTCGCCAGAAGAGAACGAGCAGATCCAGAATAGAAATACTTTTCTTTCTTTCTGATTATTTCTTTGTTGCTTGTAGCGGTGCGGCTCTGGTCTCACCTTGGCCTGTGTCAACAGAGCTCTGGCCAGACACAGCAGCTGCCTCTGTCCCGCTGAGAAGCATTTTCCTCTCTCCCCCACCTCAGCGTCCAGACCACCTGACGTTCACACACGGCACCAACAATCAGTTAATTAACAGGGCGTGAAATAACGAGACACATGAGAACAGCAGGCAGAGCAGGTAATCAGCTGATCTAAGCTGAGGTGCACTGTGAGCAGACAGTGGCTGGTCACGTGGCAGGATGAGGGTGGAGTGAGCGGTGACTCAGGAGTCATTAAAACAAACACGCCCTGTCCTCCGTCTCATCGTTAATTGACCGTGTCACGCTCTCTCCTTGTGTCCTTGTAATAATTAACTCTCACCCATCCTGGTGACCACACTGCTGAGGTGACACTGGTCCAGGACGTCCAGCAGCTGCCCGTCCCCGTGTCGCCCACAGGGGTCCAGATTCTCCCTGACGGTCCCGCTGAACAGAAAGGGGTCCTGAGGAATAACGGCCAGCCGGGACCTGCAGGGGGCGCCAGCGTCACATAACTGGTTAATGGTGTCTCGTGTTACCCTGAATAAACGCTGACCGTCTCTCTCCTCCACCTGAGCTGGGCCAGGCCCACGGTGCTGACGTCCCGCTGGTCCAGGAGAATCTGACCCCGGCTCAGCTCCACCATGCGGAAGAGGGCCAGGAACATGGTGGACTTGCCGGAGCCCGTACGTCCCACGATGCCGACTTTCTCCCCAGGACGCACCACCAGGCTGACCCCGTCCAGGGCGTTAGGGAGACCGTCTCTGTAGGACAGGGCCACGTCACGAAACTCCAGCCAGCCATGCTCGGGCCACGCAGGAGGCAGCTGAGGTTAACGGAGGGAATACAGACGCAGTGTAAATAAAGTATAGTATTAGTAACGGTGCACATAAAGTACTATGTAGTATTAGTAATTGTGTAAATACAGTACTATAGTATGTAGTATTAGTAGTAATACTAGTGTAGTAATAATAGTGTTAATAAATTAAAGTAGTTACGGTGTAAATAAAGTACTCTGTAGTATTCAGCAGATAATAATGTGTACATTTTGAGATCAGACTGTTTTCAGACCAGAGGTCAAAGGTCACATCTAATGTAAACACACTTTGACACGACATGAGAAAAACAGAATAATTTAGAAAAATAAAGTCTCTACTGCAGAAGTGTAAAATGATTTCTACAAAGTAATGTTAGTTAATTAAAAATCTAAAATGTAAAATAAGTGATAACGACGCTCTGAGACAGGTTTACTGAACGGTTATAAATCAGGGGACGGATGTAAAAATGTTTTAAGTCAAGTTAAGAAACAGAAGGAACGTGGTGGACGTGTAAATCTGCCCAGAAACAGGACGTCCTCATAAAGGACGGAGGACTTTAAATCCTCAGAGACACATCATCCTGACTGAAGCACGGCGTTGGAGCTCTAACTGGACATTACTTTGTAGAAATCTGTTTTTAGCCTTGGACAGAAAAGCCAAATTATTTATTATAAGCACTTTGTACGAGTGGAGACGACGGCAGCGATTAAACTACGTCTCTAACTTGAGACGATATTAAAGCTGATCTATGTGTTTGTTCACTCAGGCAGGTCGTGGGATTCGTTTGGTCTCACCTGTGCGTTCTGATGCTGCGGCTCCGTGGGCAGACTGCTGGAGTATTCCTCGGTTCGCTCCACGCTCACCAGCTGCATCTCGGTCTGAGTGAAGCTGAATATGAGGCCGGAGAGCAGCTGAGTGATGGACAGGGCGTAGGACAGGGACAGACCCACCAGACCTGACAGGAGACAGACAGACACACACACACACAGCGATCAACAGGAAGCAAAGCTGAGCACCTTCTCTTAAACGTCACAGCCGACGTCGTCTCACCTGGATCGACAGAACTGAACTGGTGCTGAATGACAGCTATCACCCCGAGGGCCGTCACCACGGCAACGCCTATCAGCTGCAGGCGGATGTCCAGCCACTGCATGGCGGCGTTGCTGAGGAACAAGCAGCGCTGGTTCTGCTCCAGACGCCTGGAGTTCTCCTCCTCAAACCTGGAGACAAAAATGTTCTGCCTGTTATTACTCAGTTAGCTCATTACTTTATTATTATTTTGTAGTTGTTTTATATGTTTCTGTCCTAGTTAGTCAGTTAGTAGGTAGGTAGCTAGGTTGGTAGGTAGGTAGGTAGGTAGCTAGCTAGCTAGGTAGGTAGGTAGGTAGGTAGGTTGGTAGGTAGGTAGGTAGGTAGGTTGGTAGGTAGGTAGGTAGGTAGGTAGCTAGGTTGGTAGGTAGGTAGCTAGGTTGGTAGGTTGGTAGGTAGGTAGCTAGGTTGGTAGGTTGGTAGCTAGGTTGGTAGGTTGGTAGGTAGGTAGCTAGGTTGGTAGGTTGGTAGGTAGGTAGCTAGGTTGGTAGGTAGGTAGGTAGCTAGGTTGGTAGGTAGGTAGCTAGGTTGGTAGGTTGGTAGGTAGGTAGCTAGGTAGGTAGCTAGGTAGCTCGGTAGGTCGGTTTGTAGCTCGGTAGGTAGCTAGGTTGGTAGGTTGGTAGGTAGCTAGCTAGGTAGGTTGGTAGATAGGTAGGTAGCTAGGTAGGTTGGTAGCTAGCTAGGTAGGTTGGTAGGTAGGTAGCTAGGTTGGTAGGTAGGTAGCTAGGTTGGTAGGTTGGTAGGTAGGTAGCTAGGTTGGTAGGTAGGTTGGTAGGTAGGTAGCTAGGTTGGTAGGTTGGTAGGTAGGTAGCTAGGTTGGTAGGTAGCTAGGTAGGTAGCTAGGTTGGTAGGTTGGTAGGTAGCTAGCTAGGTAGGTTGGTAGGTTGGTAGGTAGCTAGGTAGGTTGGTAGGTAGGTAGCTAGGTAGATAGGTTGCTGGGTAGCCAGGCAGGTGGGTAATAATGTTTTTCTTTTAGTTAACGTGAGAGCTCAGCTTTACCTTTGCCTTAAACTATATTTCGCAGTGTTTGTCTGAGCTTTTATCTTTTTATCTTTATCTAGGTTTCCATTCATGCCTCTGACCTGGCTGAGCTGCCACTGGCTCGGATGGTTCCCAGGCCGGTCAGCGTCTCAGAGAAGTGTGAGTAGATGGGCGACAGGGTGAGACTGCACAGGCGCTTCAGCTCCCGGGACGTGTGCCTGTAGAAGTGCTGCGTGCGGTGGTAGAGCAGAGCCAGGGGCACCAGGGGCACCACCACCCAGGGCAGGCCGTAGCTGATCACCACCAGCAGGCCCAGCAGGCCGAACACGTTGGCCAGCAGGATGTTCAGGATGAAGGGCAGGCTGTCGTCCACGCTGTACAGGTCAGAGGAGAAGCGGTTGAGTATGCGACCCAGAGGGGTGGTGTCGAAGAAGGTCACCGTGGCCTGGGACACAAGGGAATACTCAGATTTAGGAGTGAGGACACATTTCAGCTTCACTTCAGAGGCTGTGTGTCGATCTAAAACGTGTCCTGGTCCTTAGAGACGAGAGAGAGATGGCGTTCTCCTCTATTAGTTCACCTTTGTGGTTAATGCTTGGTTTGTTGCACATCTGATCAAAGCTGCACCGACATGAGTCATGCAACATGATTCTTTCCGGAACAGGTGCAACAGAAACGCCTCTGTTAACAAGGTAATCACATGAGATGAGCAAACAGACAACAATGACGATGCAGTCCACCTCTATCCTGTTCTATCCAGCTCTGCTCTATCCAGCTCTGTTCTATCCAGCTCTATTCTATCCAGCTCTGCTCTATCCAGCTCTGTTCTATCTAGCTCTATTCTATCCAGCCCTGTTCTATCCAGCTCTGTTCTATCCAGCCCTGTTCTATCCAGCTCTGCTCTATCCAGCTCTGCTCTATCCAGCTCTGTTCTATCCAGCTCTATTCTATCCAGCTCTGCTCTATCCAGCTCTGCTCTATCCAGCTCTGTTCTATCCAGCTCTGTTCTATCCAGCTCTGTTCTATCCAGCTCTGTTCTATCCAGCTCTGTTCTATCCAGCTCTATTCTATCCAGCTCTGCTCTATCCAGCTCTGCTCTATCCAGCTCTATTCTATCCAGCTCTGCTCTATCCAGCTCTGCTCTATCCAGCTCTGTTCTATCCAGCTCTGTTCTATCCAGCTCTGTTCTATCCAGCTCTGTTCTATCCAGCTCTGCTCTATCCAGCCCTCGGCTCTTATTTCAGCTTCAGAGTTTTATTTTAATCTCATGTGTTTCTGGATCAGTCTCTTTGCAGGAATGTTTAATTTCTCAGGCAATGCAATACAATACTTTTTGCATATTTGCCAGTACTATTCTTTTTTATTACTCTCAATTTTTACTCTTGTTATTAGAGGTTATTAAAGGTTTTTCTTAATTCTTAACAAAACCATTCACGCAGATTTATTTATTTATTTTTGTATTTTATTTTATTGTTTTGTTTTTTATTTCTTTATTTTTTGTTGTTTGTTTTCTATTTTTTATTTTTAGGTTTTTATATATTTTTGTATTTTTTATTTCTTTTATTTCTTTTTTTCAAATGTATTTTATTTTTTATTTTTTTATTTATTTTTCTGTATTTTTGTATTTTGTTATTTTTTTTTAAATTATATTTTATTTTAATTTTAATTTTATTACTTTATTTTATTTTTTAAAACAAATCTTTTGTCTTTTTATCGTATCTTTTCGTGTCTTATAGTTGTAGTTTGGGTTTATGTATGGTGACCTCGGTTGCTTTGAAAGGCACCTATAAATAAAAGGTATTATTATATTATAATTATTATTATTATTACTTCTGAACAGACAGACTCAAATTTTACCTCGAGTTTAACTCCTATTTATTTATGTTTGTCGAGCATCTTTAGGTGAACTACGGCATCAAAGGCTGCTGTGTCCACTGATGACTATGCTCCAGTTATTACCTGTTTGTGTTTAAATATAGACTTTTATCTGGATTTCTTTTTTAAATAAAAATAAATAAACTGCCTGCGACCCTCGAGGAACTATTGTAGTTTTTGAACCTCGCCTCCTTCTCCTTAATAAACAAGCAGAATATTTGTTCAGGTTGTCTTTGTCTACGTTCAGGACGGATGTTTTGAGTCATTTTCAGGAAGAAAATATTTTAAGACATCATCGTTAAAAGTTGCAGCTAATGATCCACAGAGCCTTCTGGTCGTAAAGTTATTCTCTGACTTTATTACTAGGAGTGATGTTTGCATTTGGTTCATTGTAAATACATAAACACTTTTAAAGGGTCTTAAAAGAATCCAGCCTATCTTTTAGGAAACAGCGTCCTACAGTCTGGAGCTTCACATCCAGACGTGACCTAATGTACCGGCCGAGCCGAGAGGATGAGGATGACGCACCTTGAGGACCCGATCCAGAAGTCTGTTGTGGATGGTAGAGGCGGCGCAGACGGCTCCGTAGGCAAAGAGGAAGGCTCGCAGGGCGGTGAAGATGGTGTTGGCCGCCGCAATGGAGCCGTAGACGGTCAGATAGAAGCTGACGCTCGAGTTCAGGCTGCTGGAGCTGGAGAGGAGGGTTGGCTCAGAGGCAGGAGGAGACCTGGAATAATATTAATATTATTATTTTTTCCTGCACAAATCATGAATAATTAACTTTACATGATGCTGATTGGTCGTTACTTACACGAGGCCCCCAGGTGAGAACAGCAGCAGGTGAGGCGACGTCAGAGCAGCCGAGGAACCGTTGGTCCCAGTGGAACCGTTGTGTTGTAGCTCAGAGATCCAGTGGGACAGCCACCAGTCGGACACGTTCTTAGAGGCTAAACCACAGACGTTAACACAGCTCTGCATTAAAATCTAGAGCAGGAAGTGATCACTATCAGAGTATTAAACATCTTCAAACCTTGCATGAAGAGCAGAGACATGAAGATGCAGGAGGCCAGCAGTCTGCCCACAGCCACCCAGTAGGTCTGGTAAACTCTCCACGCCAGCCCGCCCGCCTGCTTCAGCTCGGCGCCCAGCGGGTCGGGGTCGTCCTCCTCGCACAGGTCACGGGGTGAAGAACCTGGCTCCTCCTCCTCGTCCCGCTCGGCGCCGTCTGGTTATGATTAGAGGAGAATAAAACACCAGACCGGAGTAATTAGTCAGAATAAGAGCCTGCTTTAAAACAAACAAACAAAAAAAGATTAGAAAGTTTAGAGCCAGGCTAGCAGTGCTAATGCTAGCAAGAGATAATTTAACTCTTGACCTGATGATGGGAAAGAAGCAAAGATTCATCTGCTGCACATCAGGAAAATCCCTACCAAGTGACAACATGTCGAGATAAGATAAGACTTTACTGAACATATTAAAGGTACACTAAGTATTTACAGACTGTATCAAGGTGTAATAACCGACTAACTACAACTATTTAAAGGGGAACTACCTTTTTTTTACAACCTGGACCTTATTTCTGACATAAAATATGATCATTTACTCAGACATAAAACATGGAGCCAATCGTCAGATATTTAAATCAGTGTATATTCATATAGTGGGAGTGAATGGGGCACCGACACGCAGCCTCTAAATAACAAATTACCTGCTGAGATTTCACCAATATTTAGTTATGATGCTTGTGATGGGTGATATTGGTATTTATCACGGTAACGATAAATAAACACCAGTTCATTCTAATCTTTTTGACTCTAATGCATCAAGTTTTCTCACTCGTTGTTTTGTTCCCGGACTCTTTGGATGAAGTCGACGCTGCTTCTGCATCTTTGCTCATTTTCTGTCTTTCTTCATCTTCTGGTTTGTGCTTGTGTTTGAGGTGGTGGAACAAATTAGTGCTGTTACTGTCCTTTTTATTCACTATTTGTTTGCAAACCTTGCATGTTGTAATTTGCTGCTCTGCGTCAGACTTTTTAACCCCTTCATGCCTAGTGTCGCTAATTCACGACGCACTGTTTCCGTTCAGACTGCAGCTGAAATAACGCATGTAATACTCCAATGTCGGTTTGTGCACATTCAAAAAACTCCTAGGAACCTTTAGCAAGCACTAGTTTCTGGTAGGACCGGCCGGAGTGGTAACAAAAATACAAATATTTCATTTCTTTCTATAATTGAAGAATCAATTGAGGCGTTAAGGGGTTAAAACCAAACCAGATAATGGAGGTGGAGCCTCGCCACATATATACGTCATCAATGGGAATTTATGGTTTTTATCACAGGATGACATATTCTTACCGTGGAGAATGTTTCTGATGATAAACCATGAAATATCACACATCCCTAATGCTAGTGCTATTCCCCGTTGAGTCCAGAGTGACCTGTTATCATCATCCAGGGTCTGTAGATTGACCTACTAACCTCTGACCTGGATGATGTCATCTCTGAGCGACGGTCGCCTTGTTTACCTGTAATTTTCTAGTTTTTTGGAACATGGCTGAATATTTTTCCGATTCTGAGGTTGTGGACGACGACTTTGTTTATGATGCAATAGCACCAGCATATAATAACAATATATATCTCAGCAGATAAAGTGTTATTTAGAGGCTGTGTGTCGGTGCCCCATTCACTCACATTATATGGATATACGATGGTGTTTTATGCCAGAAATAAGAAACAAGATGTAAAAAAATATTAGTTCCCCTTTAATCCTAACAACTACAGCTGATTAAAGGTTGAAGTGGCGGCGGCTGAACATAAACAACAGACCTTTCTCTTTGGTGTTGTGCTCATTCTTCCGTTGTTTTGGTACAGCTTCTACCAGAGGAAGGATTTCTGCAGGAGTCCCTGTTTGACAGGAAGCAAAAGGACAAAGCTAATGAAGTCAGACTAAAGAGAACAAGCTGCAGCCTTCAAACAGACTTCATATTAAAGCACGTGTCTCAGGATTAATGTCATTTGAAAAGCTTTGACCTTCCTACCTGTTCTGGTTATCGTCCCGTTGTCCATCAGGACCACCACGTCAGCCTTGTCCACAAACTCTATGCGGTGCGTGCAAAGGATTCTGGTCTTTCCCCCGAGCAGCTCCAAGATACATTTCTTCATGAGGTGTTCGGCCACGTCTGTGTCGACTGCTGCCAGTGGGTCGTCCAGGAGGTAGATGTCTTTGTCCTGGAGGGGCGAGGAAGAGCAGAAGGTTTTAAAGGACAGGATCGGGACAGACGGGTAAAGGTCCCAGTCAGACCTCTTCTTAAAGATCTGTACATGGGCATCAGTGTTTGCTAACAGCTGCTTCGGAGCAGAAGAGGACTGACCATGTAAACAGCTCTGGCGAGGGCCAGCCGGGCCTTCTGTCCTCCGCTCAGAGTCACGCCGTTCTCACCCACTTCAGTCTTGTCGCCATTTGGTAAAATCTGCGCTCATGGAAAACAGGAAGGACATTATCAGACAAACCACTTTAAAGCTTTAAAGAAAGGAAGTGTTATGAGAACGCATCCTCTGGGGACGATGAATTACGCCGAGGCTAGTATCCAAATTTGACAAATCTCTGTCCAGACGTTGCTAACGGCACGTTTCAGGGTCTCTCACGTGAAACAGGGGCCTTAATGCTCGGTACCAACAAGACCAGTGCAGGGTGGTCATTATGTTTTGGCTCATCTGTGCATGTCCCCCCCATCAATTACCCCGTGGATCAATACTTGTGCAGAGCTCTAATCCGTGCAGGAATAGTGAGTGTGATGCTGTGACAGCTTGTAGTAAACTAGTTTAGATCCACCGAGCTCTAACCCAACGATCTGTTTGGACCTGCAGACACTAGACCAGACCAGTTCCCACCAGCATGACCCCAGACCACCTTTGGGTCCCGGCTCCCAGCCTATCACCGTTCAGAGAGGATTGAGTCGTGTTCGTACGTTGAGATCGTCTGAGAGCGCGCACGCCTCGACCACAGCCTGGTAGAAGGCGGCGTCGTAGTCTTTCCCAAACAGGATGTTGTCCCGCACCGATGCGTGCTGGATCCACGGATCCTGAGAGGCCAGACCGAAGCCCGCCGCCCTGTCGGCCACGTAGAGGACGCCGCTCAGCCTGAAGAGAGACGTGGAGAGTTTGGATGAAAAGAAGCATCAGCACAGACATCTAGACATCAACAATAATCACTGAGTATTTAAGGTAACCTTTAATAAGCAGCGTACCTGTTGAGTTCTCCGGTCAGAGCAGCCAGTAAGGAACTCTTCCCACAGCCAACCTTCCCCACCACCACCACCAGAGAGCCCTGAAGCAAACAGACATCCACCCTGTTACTGCTCCAACGTCCCACAAACTGATGGAAAGCTTAAAAAAATCATTGTCGAGCAAAACCCCTGGTGAGTATAGGAGCGTCTTTAACACGACTCAGGACGCGCTGCATTCACACTAACACAGGGATGAGGACACAAGTGACCCAGACCACCTCTAAATGTAGCCAGAGATCAGATGTCTCTCATGCATCCTGAGTAGTGATGGGAAGTTCTGGCTCTTTTGCTGCAGCTCCCAAATAAGAGTCTGCTCTTTATTCAGCATCGTTCATGGCCTGATGTTTTATATAATCCTTCACCAAAACCACAGACAGTTTCTGCCTCTCCATCCACATCTCCACCGTGTCTCCATCCCCTTACAGTCACAACCTCAGGGTCATCTTTGACAGTAACCTCTCCTTTGATCGTCACATCAATCAAATCACCAGAACGGCCTCCTTCCACCTCAACAACGTTACCCGACTCCGTCCATCACTCTCCGTCTCTGCTGCTGAAACCCTCATTCACGCCTTCATCACTTCCAGAACTGACTAACTGCAGCAGCATCCTCTATGGCAGTGATCCCTAACCCCCGGGCCCCGGGTCATTTGGTACCAGGCTGCACAGAAAGAATAAATAACTTCCATCATTTCTGTTTGATTCATCATCTGAGTCTGAATGATGTTTTATTTTGAAAAATGACCAGATTCTCTCCATTACATCCGTCTATGGCTCCCTCTTGACGCACGTCTGTCCGAGACAACCAGTCTGCCGATGTTCTGGATTAAAACAACATTTCCGACACGTTATGTGTGTGAAGCAGGTTTTTCTGCAGTGACAGCGACCAAAACTAAATCAGGGAGCAGACTGGACGTAAGCAACATCCCATTACCCCGAGATGGGACCGTCTTAGTGCAGCAAAACAAGCTCTTATTTTGAAGTTTTAACATTGCCATAGCGACCAGAGAGCGTTGGGGCAGAGAGGACGTTAGTCGTGTCGTGTTCTGTTGTTGGTGTGACGTTATGAGGACGCTGCTAATAATACTGAGTGGATTTACATTTATTATTATTTTGTTTTTATCTGCTACACCTTCTGGTCCGTGGCGCAAAAAGAGGTTTTGGGCCACTGCTCTATGGGACACCATCTAAAACTTTAAATAAACTTCAGCATTCTAAAAGCATTCTTACGTTTGTTTAATGTTTCAATAAAACATTAATCGTGCAAACAAATGAACAAAACACTGACACGATCAAATGCACACAAGCAAAAACAGAAACAAGCTCCGTAAACTAACGGGAGAAAAATCTGATTATCTGCCCCGTTCAGCCACAGCGTCTGTCCCCCCCCTGCTTTCACATATTGGTACGATCCTACGCCCTCACATGTCGTATCCATCAAAACAAAGTTCTGTCCCCGTCCTCATTTCAGCAGAGATGAATTATTTAAACCCAAACTCTCCACTGATCTAATAAAACATCTACTGATGAAGCAGGAAAATAAAGAACCACAGAGGACGAGCTTTAAGTTTTAACAGATGCCTCGTACCTTAGTCACGTGAAGGTTGAGACTGTGCAGTCGCAGACTTCCTTCTTCGTTACTGCCGGGCCCCTGCCAGGAAAACGTCCCCTGGCTCAACAGGACTGAAGTCTGACTGTCTTCAGGAGACACTGTGGACAGAAACGCAACGCTTCAGGACGATGGAGGACGTTTAAGAAGCCACAGAAAGGGAAGATGACTTCATTCTGTTTCTGTAGCTCAGTCCAGGCTTAGTCCTTAGAACAACACACAGCAACGAATCAAATGGGATTAAATGTGCAGTACCCAGAGCGTAGTACGCCTGCAGGTCCTGGTTGGTGAGTTTGAAGAAGCGCTGGATTCTCTCCAGAGACACTTTGGCCTCCAGGATGCCGTTAAGGACCCAGGGGAACGCGTTGAGAGGGATGATCAACATTCCCACCAGAGCCAGAGTGGTGAAGACCTGTGGAGGTGGAGGACGTCACATCTTTAGACGTATGTACGACTCATTCACAGGACAGGATCCGGATTTAAAGGATCAGCTGTTCACACGGGGCGAGTTTGACCTGGAGACACTCTGATACCTGTCTGTGTTTAAATCAGCAAATCATTTAATGTGTAAAAGGAAAGGGAGCGACACCGACCTTGGCCGCGGTCAGCTGGTGTCCGAGCAGCACGTACGTGACGAAGGTGAGGATGGAGATGACCACAGGCAGAGCCGCCCAGGTGTACACACACAGCGCGTCCAGGTACTTGATGACCCTGAGGTGTGACAGCTCCTCTCTCCGACAGTCGGCCACTTTCTGGCTGAAATGAGGCTCCCAGTTGTAGAACTTGATGACACGAATCCCAAAGAGGATCTCCGTCATTAACTGAGGGAGGAAAAACAAATCTGAGTGAGCTGTGACGGACGGCGCCCGCCGTGGCTTCTCTTTCTACCACCGCAGAAACAGGTCTCACCTTCACGCGGTCGTCTTTGCACCGGAGCATGTGTTGGTTGTTGGTGATGATGCGTGAAGCGATGAACTTGTTGAACGGCACCAGAACCAGAGCCACGCACAGCCCCCCCAGGAAGGCCACGCCCACCTGCAGGTAGAGCAGGTAGAGGGTGACAGAGAACCTGAAGGGCAGGCTCCACAGCTCGTGGAAGCTGTTGCAGAAGTTGACCACGCGGTCGGTGTCGGTGCTCATCAGGTTCACCACCTCCCCCAGAGAGAAGCCGGCCAGGCTGCAGCCGCTGACCTGCAGGGCTTTGCCGTAGATGGCCGTCACGAGGGCGGCGCGTGCCGACAGCGCCACCTTGGAGATCTGGAAGACGTAGATGTTTCTGAGAACGGACGTCAGAAGCGCCGTGGCAAAGAGGCCGAACGCGATCCACAGACCCCTGCTGACCGGGGCGTCCTTGTCCTCCATGAAGTTCACGAGGCCGCTGAGGAGCAGGGGACCCGCGAAGGTGGACACGTTGACCGTCACCTTGAGGACGCCCAGCATGTAGTAGCGCAGCCCGAACGCTTTGTGCAGCACCCGCAGCAATCCCACGTCCCCCTCCAGCTCCAGAGGCGCCTCCTGGTAGTGTGAGCTCCAGGAACCGTTCACGAGGTTCCTGCTGACCGGGCAGGGCCACTGATCCTGACGGTCGCCACCCCCCGCCCCTCGCCGACAGGCTTCCCAGGCCTGGTGGAAGTAGCGACAAATGACAGCGGTCCTGAGTTTGCGGGGAAGGTGGTAGACGTCGGCCGCTCTGTCCAGCTCCCCTCGCTGGCCTCGTTTGAGGAGCGGGGTCAGCCACAGGTAGAAGAGTCTAGAGAAGCAGCTGCTCCCGTCCTCAGCCACCATCTCACCTGTGTCCGGCTGCACGGCCTCCGAGATGAGCGGCGAGCCGTCCACAGCGTTAACATACAGGGTGTACCCATCATCACCGATGCAGGGGAAAACAAAAGCCAGGAGGTAAACCAGAACCGGGAGCGTCCGAGCCGAGGCAAGTATGAACCGTGCAAATTTAAGAGGCTCTGAGAGGTTTAAATTCTCCTCATCGTCACAGAAAATCATCAAGGTGACGACCAGGTTTGGGATGGACAGGAGAACCAGGACAAGCAGCAGGACGGGTCCTCTGGTTCTCCTGTAAGCAGTCTTCTGGAGGACAGCGATGGCGCCGAGGTGGACCAGCCAGCCCAGGACTGCACAGCTGTCAGCTAGGACGTCCAGGTACATGTCCCCCAGCTGGAGGACACTCACCAGGACGACATCTGCAGTGAAGAGCAGCACAGCCAGGACAGCGGACACCAGCCTGAGCGTCCAACCGCACGGAGGAGACGTCTGCAGGAGGCTGCATCTATTACACAAACACATTAATCGTTTTTATAAATTAACGGTAAAGAGTGGACACAGCACGGCGTGAATGGTGTCCCTGAGACGCCGTCTGAGCGTGACCTACCTCGCCGTGCCCAGGTAGCAGGCGCTGAACACTGCCATCCCAGCGTGAGGCAGGGCCCCGAGGACCAGCTGGTTGAAACAGGGGCTGAAGTTTCCATCCTGCCACAGAGGGAGAGGATGTCCCTCGTCCGTTTGACAGAGGACAGAGAGCAGCTGAGCTGGACCAAAGTCACCCATCCCTCTGACTACTCCACCGCTGTCATGCTACAGGACAACTGGAAAATACAGACACAGTGTCCCAGTAAACATTCACTGAAACTTTAGAGCTTCTGTTTCTATACTGCTTCGGTTTTCTGTGGCGTAAATGATCAGCCACAACATTATGACCACTGACACTGACTTCATCTTGCTCCAGTTCCGTGTTCTGCTGGGAAACTTGTGGACCTGGCTTCATTCATTGGTGTGGATGTTACTTAGACATGTAGCACCCACCTAGACCAGACCAGGCACCCCCACCCCATAGCAATGACACTCCTCCAGCAGGATGCAGCCACAAAAACACTTTAGGAAGAAGAACAGCACAAGGTGTTGACCTGGCCTCCACATTCACTAGATCCCAAACTGAGACCCCTCCCCTCAAAGACCCCCCCACTAACAACAGGACACCCTCAGAAGGAACATGTCCATTCTCTGATGAGTCACCACGAGGGAGACCTGCACAATATTAGGAAGGTGGTCATAATGTTATGGTGTATATTACATTATACTATTCTTCATACTAGAGCTGCACGGTAGCCATGGTAACCCGCGGTGCCAAATCGTCACGGTTCCTACTGTACCAAATATTCTAAATGACAGTACTACCGTGGATTACTATACTACCGGTGCCAGAGCTTTTAGGTCATAATGTTATGGCTGATCGGTGTTTAACTGTATGTAGCACGGTGGGAATATGAGAAACCGCTCTAAAACTGCACTAATATTACTGCACACACATTTAAACACTGATTCATTGAAAAATGTTTAATATAAAGTCCTGTATTAAAGACACAAAGGCTCCTCAGTTCATTGTGAACCCATCAAAGTGAACAGAGAACACACATGTAAGGATTTATGTTCTCTGTGTCTTAAACCAACGTTTCCTGAATGACCTGTTTTTCACTTTAGAATATTTTACAGTAAAGAAGTTCAAGAAGAAGAGTTCAGAGTTACAGCTTTCTGTAACAAATGGTGCATTATAAATGAACATGAATGATTAGTTGGTGATAATATTGAGACATAAACGTGATTCAGTACTGACCTTTGAGCAGATCGAAGCAGAGAGAACATCAGAGGCTTCCTGACTGAAACAGACCAGCTGGTGACACTAGTGTAAACAAATGAGGCTGATGCTAGCTAGCTAGCTTAGCTACTGAATTATCAGCGCATTAAACGTGTTTATTCGTCACTGCATATATAAATGTTTGTGTAATAAAAATACCGTTAGTAAAATGACCCAACAGCGCTACCAATAAAGCATAATGAATAAAGGCAGCTTTCAAATAATACCGGTTTCAATCAAGCTAGCAGCGACGAACTACGTCTGGCGACTGTTGATGACGTAAACAAGGAGCTTTTCAAAATAAGTGTCGAATGCAAATTAAGTAAAACTGGTGTAAACCTGAATGGCTTAAGAGCAATAATGAATTAAATAATAATGGATAACTTTTGGTGTTTTATGATAAAAAAAGAAAAGTCATTTTCAAAAACGTTTGAAAACAGAAATGTTTGTATTATCAATCAAGGATTTAAGGATTCTTTATTGTCATTACAACACATGTTGGTACATGTGAAGGAACGAAATTGGTTTCTCTGGTCCTGATTCAAGCCAAGTATAACAAAAATATAAATATAGAGAATAAAATTAGCTATTTATTGTACGGTGTATAATTTTTGTGTCTTCTGCACCTTGCACTGTTGTTTCCTGCCGCTGTAACACCCTAAAGTCTTATCTTATCTTATCTTATCTTATATAGAGTATCAAACACTAAAAGTTAACTGTAATGAATGACAGTGATATTCAGTCCTGTACCGTTGAGGTAGTGTGCAAATGGAGTTAAAGGGACAGTGCAAAGCCAACTGCAATCTGTGCAGACGTGCCACCCAGTGATGTAGGAACACAGGACGCTCTCCACCACACATCTGTAGAACGATGTCAGGACTGAGCTCCCCAGTCCGGTGCGTCTCTGCCTCCTGAGACAATAGAGGCGCTGCTGTGCCTTCCTAATCAGGCAGGAGGTGTTGGTGCTCCAGGTCAGGTCGTCGGTGATGTGGACGCCCAGGTACCTGTAGCAGGAGACCACTTCCACTGCTGTCCCTCCGATGTGAAGACTAAAAGGGGGCTTGACCCTGGGAGCACGAGAAGCCGCTGCACTATTGAACACCGCCATCTTGACATGAATCTATTATCTCTTTATTTCATTGTTGTTAAATACAGATTTTACATGTTCTTTTATTAATTTTAAAAGTTATACATCATAATTTATCACGTCTGAGTGTCAAAATAATTAAATGTGACTGGTAAATTTGTTTTTCCTCTTTGAATATTCTACATTTAAACGTAGTGTATGTGCTCACTGTATTTATAGTTTCTTTCCATGCACTCTTATTTTTATTTCTTCTACTTTATGAAATATGTAGAGATCGTCATGCATCTATCATCTGGTTTTACTAAACGACCAGGTGTTTTCATCAACGGTCGCAGGTAAAAATGAAGAAGTCATCAGAATGGTTTGAGCTTTTTATTGAGGGGGTCATGAAAGTAGAAAAGGAGCAAACTTTTTATGTTTTAGCACCTTTACACAACTCATAAAATGAATTGCTGGTTCTCTGGGTTCTCCGAAATATACACAACAATCGGCTGTAGAACATTATGTGACATGTGGGCTCGGAGGAGGAGAATTTAATTCACAGAAACCAAGCAACAGAAAAGAAACGTCTTAATTTGAAAAAAAAAAAAAAAAAGATGTGCTATATTTAATTACAATCAACATTAAATTTACAAATTTTGGAACCTGGTATTGGAAATCAGTGCACATGATATTAGCATGTAACATAAGTTAAAAACACAAAAGAAACTTTACATGTACATGTAATGTTGTTACCTGGAATAAGACAGAAAAACATTTAAATACTGGGTGCAGCTGTCTAAGGCATTCTTAATTCAATATAGAAAAAAGATCTACAAGTCTTATACAAAGCAGGAATGAAGTTATACAATGTCACATTATATTTTGTTCCTTAACACACTGTACAAAGTCTATGTCCTTCAAGGCTGGCTACGCCAACCGCAAAACACTACGGAGCTTAACTTTAATTTGTTTAATATCCTACATTTACTGCGTCTCAACAGACACACACTGTTATTTACATATTCAGACATGAAATACAAACAAACGTACGAGCAGGCTCCGTCTATCCATCTCAGACGCCGTCTTTAAAAAATAAAAAACAACACAAATACTGGTCGCCCCAAGCTTCGTCACCTCCTGCCAAGCACTAAAGGGAAATCAAAGTGCTTTAAAGATAAATCAAGCTTTTTGGTTGTTGTTTTCTCTTTCTGTGTGTGTGTGCAGAGAATAAGCCGCTGTTGGAGAACGTTTGGCAAGGCTGCAATTAAACTAAATACAGAGGTGACGCCGTACGTGCGTCTGCTGGCGCCAAACGTCTGGTTTATCAGCATCTCTGTGTTTCTTTAAATAAAAAGCAACTCTAGTACAACTTCAGGTTTCAAACCCACCTATGATGCGTTAGTAAAAAGGTCAGTACATCCTCTTTATATCAAAACTGATATGAGCAACAGCGTTTTTTGTGTTTTTTTTTCTGTTTTCCTGTAAAAACAAGTGTAACACATGAGTACTGTACAGTAGGCCTAATGCTGGTCATCCGCGTATGAACAGAAAAGTGTTAAAAGAAGAGTTAAAGCTATCACATAGCTGGAACAAATCACGTTAACTCATGGGAGGCCTGAGAAAGCTTTTTCTTTTTTATCCTTTTTCTTCTTTTTTTTGCATCTCGTGATTGTCAAAGTCAGTCAGGCCAAAAACGTTTTAAAAAATTTGATCATATTTACAACAATGCATAGGCAACGTATCACCAAATCAGAACTCGTCCGCGACTCGAGCAGAAGAATAAAAGGTGTTACCCTGGAAACCTGTTGCTCTTATCTAGGTGTACACCAGAAGCGAGCAGGGCTGGGCTGGCGTTTGGTTGCATGTACCGAGTATTTTTAAATAATGACGGTTCAAACTGTGCAGGTTAAAAATAAAAACAGTTGATAAAAGAAGCAGAAGTTGTTCAGTTGAATGAGGAGCAGGGAGAAAGTGGCCAAGAAGAACTCGACAAAAATATGTTCTGAAGCTTAAAGGACCAGTGTGTAGGCTTTAGTGACACCTAGTGGTCAGATGGCAGACTGCAACCCTCTTTAACCACCTGTTAATGTAAAAACATGAAAGTCCTTCTCCAGTGTTTGGCCTCTCCATTTTGGGTTACTGTACAAACAGGGAAGAGAAAACACTTGTAGAAAAGTAGAAGGAGCAAATTCTAATCTTAATTACAGGAAACTATAATTGTGAATATTATGTCTAAGTCCTACACACTGGTCCTGATCAAAAAACAACAGCTATAATACTCTGTGCTATGGACACGCTTCAGTACCAAACAGTATTCAAACAGCCAGACCCAGATGTTAGCGTACCTGTGGTATTCTAGATGAATAACCAACTACCAACCAGGATTATCAACCCTTAATTTTTTAAGTTAAATCCTTTTTAACATTATTGCCAAAACTTTTAAAGAGCCTTTTTGTTAGCACTGCTGCTTTCAAAACAAAAACCGATGAAGACATTTTCCAGAAATGTTTCTGCAGTGCTTCTGTTTTGTGCAACTTCCCAACAAAAACAGCTCAACTACTGAACAAGGACTTAACCACCAAACCTCGAGTTCCAAAAACTGTCCACACATGTTTTCCAATTTTTGACGAGGCCGTCGCTCATCTCGGTTTACTTCCCAAATTTAATGAACATTAGTTGATCTGTAATTAGTTGCTGAGTCATCTGAGGTGTTAATAATGACCTCTGACTCATGACATCCTGCTTCTTCTTGATGCACAAAAAAAAAAAAGCTTGAACACTTGACAGGTTTTGGTTGGGCAGCTCAGATTTTACTCCACTTAACTCTGGTGTACCTCAGGGATCAGTTCTCGACCCTTCATGTTTCTAAAAATATTCCAACATTTGCTAACCTTAATATTTGGCCATATCTTCACATTGTTGCAGTCAGACGTCACACTAGACCCCCTGTTCAAATCCATCCTGTATCACTTCTGTTAATTCATTTTTAATCCCAATTTAAACCGAGTCCTTTTTTTTTGTTGGATTTTTTTTGAGTTAACCTTATAAACATACGTTGCAAATCACTAACAAATTTTTATGGAAAAAACGTAAATAGTTTATTATCGTTATTAATATTATTTATAATAGTACGCATTTATACACTTTTTAAAAAAGCCCATGTAAACTTCTAAAAGTTTTCCAAAGTATTTGTTTTTTTATGCAATCGTCCAACAAACGACAGGTAATCAGCAGAGACGTCTGCTGAAAAACACAACTGAACATACATCGCCGTTCAATTTACAAAATATTGTTGTGTTGACAATTTTCTTGAACTTTCTGTGAACTCCAAAAAAAAATATATAAATAAATAAATCAAAAAGCTTTTTGAAGGGGAGGAGGCAGCAAAATGAAATAAAATGGATGGAAGGTGGCGTCCTGGAGGCTTGGGCGTTGGCGTCTGTGTATGATTCTGTGTGTGTTCGTCCTCCAGAGAAGTCAATAAATAGCATGATTTAAGCATCTGGTGTCGGTGAAGCCTCGCGTCTCGTTATCTTTACAAATTCAGTTGTAGCCGGTGCTGGCCTTCGCTCAGATCAAATAAAAAAACTATTATTAATAAATTTGCTGGGTCAGGTTGAAGTCCACAAGGGAAGGATTTCTTTGTACACCACGCTACACGGTGTCCTAGAATAGTGAGAGGAAATCTAGGGGCATATTTTGGAGTATTTCCCATTATGGGATAAGTCACACGGACACACACCCTTGGTCTGGTCTCCTCTGCTGCTCCTTCCTGTAACACAGTCTCTGAGAGTTTGTCTGTTTGTGTGCAGGCAGCTCACAGGTTCTTGGTGTTTATGTGAGTCTTGTAATGCTTCGTCAGGTGGTCGCTCCTCATGAAGCGTTTCTGACACTGACTGCACTCAAACCGTTTGTCTCCTGTAAGACGAAAAAGACGAAGAAGACACAAGTCAATTTCAAAGCCTAATTCAGTAACAAAATAATCTTATGGCCTCTGTCAACGCGGCTTTAAAACTCATCATTAGCACACACTCGCCTGCCACTTCATTAGGTACCTGTTCACTTGCTCATTAACCCTCTGAACTGTAGATTTCAAAAGCTTATATAAAGTTATTTACAACTATTTACACTGAAATGCAGGAAATGCATCAGGTCTTTTTTGCAACTATTTACAACCATCTGCAAAACTATCAGGCGTCACAATAAGTCATGTCCAATAAGTAAAGTCCAATAAGTCATGTCTTATAATAGACATAATAGGGATATATATAAGAGGTGGAAGGCTGCTCCAGGGGGCGTGGCCATGGCATCATTGAAAGGCGCGTACGTTTTTTCCCCGTCCAAATATAAACACAAGAGCTGCGTTTACGTTTGCAGGATTCGTTTGGACGATCGGACATCTGCGTTTAAACCAGAAAGCGTCTCTGTGTGGACGGGGCCTGTATCTGGATACTGCAGGTCAGGAACATTGACATCGCGCCGGCTGTTTCAAAGCTTGAAGGAAGCACAGCTGGGCCATGATAAGCGGAGTTTTGTCTCTTACTGGTCAGTGTCTATCTGTTTAACGTGCTCAGTAAACTCCTTTTTCCTCAGAGCTTTCCTGCCAATATGACGGTGTGTCAACAACAGAAGCTCTATATGTGCAGAAACAATATGCTTCTGCTCTGACGTGTTAGCGATCACCATCTGCTCTTCAGTCCTTTTCTCAACAACAGCTGATGAGGACACGATGACGACGTCTCTCAGCCTCTGACCACCAACCAACCATCAGACTAAATTCAGTGTAATGGTCTTAATATTCAGCAGTTCGGCTAAATTTTATCAAGTCTACGACTACTCTGTCTTCTTCTTTTGGCAGGTTTGAGCTACAGGTCATTTTACTGCCCTCTACTGGATAATTAAGTATTAACAACGAGAAACATCTTTCAAATGTCCAGCTCCAGTACAGAGAATGATCTGGCTGATGTCAAAGGTCAGAGGAGAAAGACCAGACTGGTTTGAGCTGATGAAAAGACGACAGCAACTCAACAAGCCACCCCAGCATCTCTGTCAGTTTCCTAACTCTACTCTTAACATCAGAATATTTCATTATGTTATCTTCATTTGTGATCCATCAGCGTTAACAGAAGATTCTGAACTGATTGGTGAGAGTAAACTCTCATCGTACTCGCTGGATCCTTCTTAGTTTCACTTTCAACCACCACCTTAAAGTTTCATTCATCACTTCCTGTTTGTAAAGTGGTTAGACCGTGTGGTTTACTATCACTGAGCAGGTGTCGGAGACGAATGTGCGTTTTTGTGAAATGAAGCAGCACCTGTGTGTGTTTACATGTGTGTGTTTTGTGCGTCTGCAGCACCTGTGTGTGTTTACATGTGTGTGTTTTGTGCGTCTGCAGCACCTGTGTGCGTCCTCGCGTGCCGCTGCAGCTCATCGCTGCGCGTGAAGCGTTTCCCACAGAAAACCCAGTTGCAGACGAAGGGCCTCTCGCCGGTGTGCAACCGGACGTGAGCTCTGAGCAGCGACGTTTTCCTGAACGTCTTCTCACAGCCGGGGACGTGGCAGATGTGTTTCCTCTTCCCCACCTCCCCGGGCCTTCAGAGCGCAGACACACAAACACATTCATTAGTTTCTGTTTATGCCAAACAAACGTTATCTGCAGTCATCTCCCGACACGCTCACCTCTTGTCTGCATCTTTACAGTTGGGGCAGGTGCAGGCCATGCGTCGTTTCTTCTCTCCTGGTTGACCCGGCAGCTCCAGCGTGAGGGCCTGGTCCACCTGGATGGCAGCTTGGCCCGGCGTTGCTGCCAGCTGGAGCCCCCCGCCCTGCATCGTCTGTACCGTTAGGTGCTGCTGGCCTAATGAACAAAAAGACAAGACACTGTAAGGAAGCCAGCCGGGCTGCTGCAAGACCGGACAATAATCCACCAATGTCAGTTTGTTTATTATTTTATTTTCAAAAATGTTAAGTAACAGGTTTTAAAATGAACAGATCTGAACAGAATCATATACAATAAACTGTATTTCTGTCTTTAAATCACGGCTCTAGTTTCTATTTTATCGTTTAATGTTTTAAAATAATGATCGTCTGATTCTAATATCGTCCTCTTGATTTTTTTTTATCTCACATGGGCGTGCAACGAGATCAGTCCAGATGTGAGGGAGAACCAAAACACGACGGAAGCTCCAACTCTGAGCGTCAGACCTGAACGATGACTGGATTTAAAAAAAGAAGAAAGTAGGAAAACAGCAAAAACTAAATAAAGACGAACGACCAGAGGGAGGAGGTTTGTGGAAAGCGACCTCCAGCCCTGCGTCCAACAAGCTAAAGCGCCTGGACCACGTCAGCTCACCTCCAGCGTTGGTGATGGTAACAGGGACTCCCTGGACCTGGACCCCGTTGATGCTGATCGTCTGCACGGCCTGCCCCGCCGTCGACAGCTGCGGCGTGTTCAGCGCCATCATTCCACCGGCCGGGGCAATTTTTGCCAGAGTCCGTTCCTTCCGCCCCCCCGCCTGCGTCCTCTTGGTGCCGGCCGCTGGCGAGGTGGCGGCGGTGGCGGTGGCGACGGCCGTGGTGTTGGTGGCGGGAACTGACGCGGTGAGGGTCGTGGCAGTGGAGACGGGGTCCTGGAGCTGGACGGACTGCCACTCACCCGAGGCTGTTTTGAAGAGGATCTGAGGACAGAACGTGTCAAAAGATTAAAAATAAATCATGTTTGTGATTTCCCTGCAGCTTTCTTTCAGCTCGACTACTTTAAAATAACAAGAAATTAGAAAATTAAACAATCAAATATGAGCCTCAAACTGGCACGTCACGATTCGATTCAAAAATGATTTATTTCTAAAACGAAATGAAACAGCTCGTCTTATCCCAGCCTGGACACAGAGGGCGACCTGAGCGCTCGCTGATCCAGGTTTAAGGTGTGGGCGTCCTCCAAGTGGGGCAGCAGTGACCATGTTAGCAGCTTTGTCACTTTGTCATTCATCTTCTACCCTTTTCAACAAGTCAGACACATTTGCGCCGGTGTGACTCTCGTACATTGCTCTTGTTTGGAGCACAAGTGACACAAGCTGCCATTCATCGTTGATGAAATGCGCGGCGGCGGTAACGTATGACACTGTGGCAACTGTGAGGAGTTGTCGTCATGCTACAGAGCCCCTCCCCTCGATATCTCGGGATCCTCCCCCTCTCCGCCATGTTGGCAGGATTCCAGATTGTTTACGTGTCTGACCTGACGAGGAGACGCTGGAGTGCTTGTGATTTAGTTGTAATTTGATTTTAGCCCAATGACACATACTGTACCAGGCATAGACTGTATATGTAGAACAGCCTGTGGTACCAGGTTTTTGGGTTGGGGGGCTGCAAAGTGACAAACCAGTTCTGGGTTGGCTAGGGTGGTTAAATGTGTGATTGCAAGATGTAAATGTCCTGGTTAGATTAAAACAGTGTGAATGCAAGATGTATGAGATTCATACATGTGTCTACACATTAGATCTGTCTGCAGCCTCGTCTGAAACCAACCCAGAACTCTTACTTTGCTTTACTTTCTTACTTTTCTTGTATCTGTCCGGCATGAAACGCCTAAAAATTAAAGAGCTCTGGAATTTTTCGGCACGTCTCCGTTAAGTCCTGACGGCGTTGCCCCTGGCAACCGATAGAGTCTCCTACCATCATGGGCGACCGGCTCAGACCCCGCCCAAATCAACCCAAATCGGCACGTGACTCCTCACTCTCAATAGCTACCCCGCTCACTTCCATCAAAGTGTCCAAAACGTTTGATTTGGTTTGATTGTCCAGCGTTGGTACTGCTGTGTCTGTGAAGCCGAGAAGGTATTTTATACCTCGGCTCCAGCGTACGCACCACGCCCCGAAAGCCCTCGTTCTCCACAACTGAGTATGGCCTTAAAATCCGTTTTGCCGTCTTCGAGTTCGGTGGCAGCTGGGTCGCCAGAGTTTACGATTATGAACTTATTTGAATCGTTCCAAGATTGAATCGAAATCACAGGCAGTCTGCTATTATCACAGCTAAACATGGGATTAACTCACCCCCACCGTCTATGTGCCAACACACATTATACATCAGTGGAAAGCTTAATTTCCAGAGATTAGAACGATTCTAACCATTTCAGGATCCAATCATAACTGCAGGCTCAGGAAACACTTACATCAGACCAGTCTCAAACACTAAATTATATGCGGCTCTATCTACTGAGCCTCAGCATGGTGGCGTTACGCTGCCAAAGGTCCAGTATATGTCCTCCAGAAAAACACTTAGTCCACAATGAGCACTTCATCTATAAAGGTGAAGTGTACGCTGCAGAAATCTGTCACAGTCTCCCGTTAGAAGCTCATATTCTTCATCATAACTTCAGTTAGCTTAGCATGTTTTAGCCACTACCTGACACCAGCACAGCTCTGATCTCTGAACTTGGAACCGCAGAGAGTTTATTTATGAGAGGAAGCAGGAAGTAGGTCTGATACCTGCGTTGGTGACGGCTCCGTCGGCGTGACCTGCAGGTTGGAGGAGACCGACTGTCTCTGTGGGACGGGCGGCAGCGTGGCAGAGGCGGCCTGCACCACCTTCAGGGCCTGCTGGGGGATTTGAACCACCTGAGAATCTTGCTTGGGTTGGACCAGCTGCACCTGCTGCACCATAGCCGGCTGCCCGGGACTCTGCACGATCAGCAAATTATTCCCCGCCTGCGAATACATAAAGACATAAACCGTTACCCTGGGATGTGCAAGTATGGGGCTTTTAGAGCCACATCTAGAGGAGTGATGGTGAATGAGTCGATGGGTTGAGTTCATAGCTGCTGACGTTCAGGCTAAAGAAACAGAGACGACCCTGAAAAACATCTATTTAATTTACTAACTGCTGTCTGACGTAACTTTCCAGAGTAAATATTTCTACACAGCAGATGTGTTTAGTCATGTGATTAAGGTTCCTCTTCTTCTTAGAGGTTTTGGCAGCTTTGACGCAAACCAACCGCAGCTAAAACAGAAGTAGTCGTCGTCTTCTTCACTTTTCCGGCATCTTTGTTGCTAAGAAGAGAAGAGGAATAAGATGTTTTGACGCAGAAAGTTACCTCAGCCAGATCAGGGTCGGCTGAACTGGCTCCGATACGATATGGTTCTGGTGTCTATGTCTAGATATGAACGTTCAAGATATTAATATGGAAAAGCAACGATATAAACGATATAGACCAATGACAAACGTATGAGGTCGGGAGTGAGGGAGACGGAGACGCACACACACTACAAACACCACGGGGACTTTAAAAAGAAAGAAAGTAAAGTGAGCGTGGAAGATAATGCGGCCGGTGGAGAATAGAGGGGGACAGTTTGACTGTTGGTAACGTGAGCAAATAATCAACGGAGCGGGACGGAGCCGCAGATTAAATTAAAAAGTGATGCTGCAATGAGGTGAGGGCGTGAATGTTTTCTCATGTACCAAAAGGGTCCCAGCAGAAAAGGTTTGGGAACCACTGAGCTAAACAGACACTGGATGAAGCAGCAGAGATAGTGAGTCAGGAGCAATCCCATGAAAAGGTGGAGATATAAGCACTGCTTCAAATTCATTGTGGTCAAAGGCAAGAACGTGTAAATGTGGACATTATGTCCAGGAGACAAGACTTTGTCCACATCCGTTGTAGCAACTTAATGAAGCATCTCACAACGATACACGCATCAACAAAGCTAGAGACCAAAAACACAGATACCTCCACCACCGATGACAACTCACTGTAGAAACCCTATCCAGATATAAATATTATAATATATATATAAGTATATAAATATATTAAGTTATGTACTAACACATGTCTGTTCTACTCGTTCCAACTGACTGCTGAAAACTGCTCAAAATTATACTTTTATTATAGAGTAATTCAGTTACTAACTTTTTGGAACAAGTAATGAGTAACTATAACTAATTACTTTTTTAAAGTCACGTTCCCAACACTGGACGGGAGCGACAATTGATTCCCATGTCACTAGTACAAAATCTGATTTGGTGCCAAAACATAAACGGTCCTCTATTATTTGGAGGTATTTAGTGTCTCTAATAGCAGATAATGTTCTGTGTTATTTTTTAATCTGTGAAGTTTGCTTACAAGCTTTTTAACTTCCGCTAGAGAGTAAACCTCAGCTTTAGATATGAGTCCTAAACGTCCAGAATCAATCATGTGTTCACTTTAAAACTTTCCCTGAAACATGTGAAGTTGTTCAGTCGCCTCAGATCCAGTAAACTCTTTGTTCTGCATTATTTCTGCTGCAGTAACAGCAGCGAGCATGTGTACCTGTATGATGTTGTCGCCTGCTTCTATTAGGATGGTTTCCATCTGCTCCGGCGGCGGGGAGGCAGCCTGAGTCGTAGGAGGCGGCTGAGGTTCAGCAGCCAGAACGATTTTCTTCTTCCTCCCTCGTCGTCCCTTTCCAGGATTGGGAGGTGTAGCCGATGTCTCCGTGACGATCTGAGTCCCGCCCACCTCTCCCGTTGCCACGTTGAGGGGCAGCGTGAGCCCGCTGGGCAGCTGCACCATGTTTGCAGCCGCGTTGTTCGGCTTCCGCAACTTGAGAGAGGGCTTGATGGCTACAGTCTTCTGCGGCGTGATGGGAGTGGCGGCTGCAGCCGGGGCCGGCACGGTCATGGGAGTGGTGATGATGGCCTGATTGGTGCCGGGTATGAGCTGGATCTGACCCCCCTGTGGCATCACCTGGATGGTCTGAGCGCCCTGGATCTGAGGCATCATCTGGTACTGGATGTTGGCCGGGGCCGAGGCGTTGGTGCGGGTGGGACTCTGCTGGATGGTCAGGACGATGGGGCTGCCGGGGGCCGTGGAGCCCAGGCCGGCGGGGAGCTGGATGACATTCCCCTTAGCCGAAAGGAAGCTCAGGTTTTTGGGGGGAGCCGGGGCTATAGGAGCAGGCTTTATGGGGAGGAGGCGGCGAGGCTGAGGCTGCGCTGGCGGAGACGTGACGGGAGCCTGAGCAGCGGGAGGGCCGATTTTACTGCAGGTGGCAGCCAGGAGGGCCAGAGGAGAGGGCTGGGTGTCCTGCAGGAAGCAAAGTCTGGATTAGAAACAAAAGACTTCACACCAAGAGCAAGATTAAACGGGGAGGGAGAGGACGGATTAGATTAAAAAATAGCTGGTAAGCAGGAACAGGACTTCACATGCTAATCGATGCAGTTCTTCACCCGGTCTCTGATCTCTCTTGTAAATCTATCTCTGGTTTGTTGAGAGGAATTAACGGGAAACACTGCTCGTTTCTTCCTCTCTGTGATTTCTTCTTAAAGCGCCAACGTGGATCCGTATTAGATCTAGCGGTGGAGCAGGTGTGTGTTTCAGCTCGAGCTGCTTTTGTGTCCGATATGACGGGGAAGCATAAACGCCAGCTTTAGCTCACTTGGCTCTAAAAGTCGAGTCGTATACTTTTAGTCATTTTAGCCGTATTATGTTACACAGAATCTCAGCTTTAGTTAAAGGGTTTCAAACAAACACATAATATGAAACGAGGGCTGGGCGATACATCGCAAAGACATAATGAAGACATCGCCCACGCTGTCCTAAGAAACAGGTTGTGAGTGGACTGTCCAACATCCTATGGCTGAGATTCTTACTTTAAACCTTGAATATTTTATTACTTTTAGACTGGATCATTTAACGTACCTGAGGAATCATGAGGGCTATAATCTCTGACCGAAATAAATCAAAATGTTTGAGTAAAGTTAAGAGGATTTAATTACTAAAAACTAGATACTGGAGCAAAACTAGCCACTTAGCGAACGGTCAGTGTGAGGAAGGACGACAACGACTGAAGTTACAGTAGATCAAACATCCCAAATAAGTTAATATCAAAAATCAGCTTTCTAAAGATTTTATCTTTAGAAAGCTGATAAGAGGCAGATAAAGCTTTGATTATTAGCTATTGACGCTAAAATTAGAATATTTCTGTCATATTTTTATTATCAGATCACTTCATGTGTCAAACGCTCTAAGGATGTGATGAATTTAAATCTGTAAAAACTGGCGTAGAGAACAGAAAGGTAGTAAACTTTGTCCACCGTGTGCAGGGACGATAAAATTTGTGTTCAAATTTTGCATGAGATTACGTGAAGGCCAGAGGGCGACAGAGTGGCAGGACAGGACGTCCGGCTTTGACTCACTTGTGTAGAAGCGGTGGAGGGCTGAAGGTATTCGCTGGGACTGACGGCAACAGTGGTGGCCATACTGTCCTGTTGATCTGGAAAAGACACACAGAGAAGAGTCAGAGTCAGAGCCAGAGCAGAGTCAGAGTCAGAGTCAGAGTCAGAGTCAGAGTCAGAGTCAGAGTCAGAGTCAGAGTCAGAGTCAGAGCCAGAGTCAGAGTCAGAGCAGAGTCAGAGTCAGAGTCAGAGTCAGAGTCAGAGTCAGAGTCAGAGTCAGAGTCAGAGTCAGAGTCAGAGTCAGAGCAGAGTCAGAGTCAGAGTCAGAGCCAGAGTCAGAGTCAGAGCAGAGTCAGAGTCAGAGCCAGAGCCAGAGTCAGAGCAGAGTCAGAGTCAGAGCAGAGTTAGAGCAGAGTCAGAGTCAGAGTCAGAGTCAGAGCAGAGTCAGTCAGAGTCAGAGTCAGAGTCAGAGCCAGAGTCAGAGCAGAGTCAGAGTCAGAGCCAGAGCAGAGTCAGAGTCAGAGTCAGAGCAGAGTCAGAGTCAGAGTCAGAGTCAGAGCCAGAGTCAGAGCCAGAGTCAGAGTCAGAGTCGAGCCAGAGCCAGAGCCAGAGTCAGAGCAGAGCAGAGTCAGAGTCAGAGTCAGAGCAGAGTCAGAGCAGAGTTAGAGCAGAGTCAGAGTCAGAGCCAGGTCAGAGCCAGAGCCAGAGCCAGGTCAGAGTCAGAGTCAGAGTCAGAGCAGAGTCAGAGTCAGAGCCAGAGCAGAGTCAGAGCCAGAGCAGAGTCAGAGTCAGAGTCAGAGTCAGAGCCAGAGCCGAGTCAGAGTCAGAGCCAGAGTCAGAGCAGAGTCAGAGTCAGAGTCAGAGCAGAGTCAGAGTCAGAGCAGAGTCAGAGTCAGAGCAGAGTCAGAGTCAGAGTCAGAGTCAGAGTCGAGCCAGAGCCAGAGCAGAGTCAGAGTCAGAGCCAGAGTCAGGTCAGAGTCAGAGCAGAGCAGAGTCAGAGTCAGAGCAGAGTCAGAGCAGAGTTAGAGCAGAGTCAGAGTCAGAGTCAGAGCAGAGTCAGAGCAGAGTCAGAGTCAGAGCCGAGTCAGAGCCAGAGCCAGAGCAGAGTCAGAGTCAGAGCCAGAGCCAGAGCCAGAGTCAGAGCAGAGTCAGAGTCAGAGCAGAGTCAGAGTCAGAGGCAGAGTCAGAGTCAGAGTCAGTCTGCAGGTTAGACACAGTAATACATATTAGAGAATATCATCAATAAGGTGATGAGGTGAAAGGGTTTTGGTTTGTTTAACTCATGATAATAAAGTTTTAATCTTAATTTTTAGGTTCTGACATTTAAGAGCATGAATTGAGGTCGAACCTAACATAAACACCAGGTGATAAATGTAGAGTATAACAGCCACAGAGAAGCGTCCACACCAGAGAAAGAAGCAGTCCATCACATATCTACTCCAACTTTGCATTTCATGTGTGTGATGTTTTTTTTTTATAATGTCTGATGCTGGATTAACAAAGATTTAACTGTAAATAGCATCTACTTGCCGAACTTTGACATGATGCAAAGAGACACTGGTTAAAAACAGAAAACAAATGCATTCTAATACAACGGTGAAGATCGTTTTGGGAGTTTAACTGGATTTAATTAAACAACACTAAAGTCAAAATAACGGGAACATGTATTAGCACAACACAACACTATTTAATAATACTGCAAAATGAAAACACAGGTGATCACACAGCTCTTTAAATCATTTTGAACCAAACCCATATTTTGTTGTTTTTCACCGGACAATCACAATAAAGACTTCTTCTTCTAGTGAAGCTCAGATTTAGTGCAGGATATATAGATTAGGATGCATTTGTTTTCACTAGTGTACCTAATGAAGTGGCATGTTTAAATGTTTAAATACACGGCACACGACATTCCCAGCTTAGAAAGAAAGTGAGGCGAGAGCTGCAGCGTTTTATCCAGATGTTTGACCGGGTTTATAAAAAGAAAACTTCTGGAAGCAACAACGTCTGGATTAGAAATGAAATACTTAGCATCAAGAGCCGGATTAAAGTTGAGATCAACCAGCTGATAAGCAGGAAGTTCATAAAAATAATACTGTCACTTATCGATCCAGTTCTTGACCCAGTCTCTGATCTCTCATGTAAATCTATCTCTGGTTTGTTGTGACTATGGTCGGCTGCAGTATTTTAGGGAATTAATGCAAAGAAAGTGAAACAAAAACTGCAAAATCAGCGTTTTATCCAGATGTTTGACCCGGTTTATAAAAAGAAAACACTTCTCAAAGCATATCCTCGTTTTTAAGAAATCTTCTGAGTAATGCAAGACTCTGATTACAACATTTTCTAAAGCTGAGGACATGCCTCAATAAATAGGAAATAGCTTTTTCTGCTACCTGTACCTCCAGCTCATCTGTCAACAATGAGCTTTACCCTGACAGGAGCCTCTGCTGTTGTGTTGCTGATGGATTTAACAACCTGGAGCCTTAAAGCCTCAGTAAATAAAAGTATCACAGACTCAGTTGTGAACCATAATAATGCCTGAACTTCACTCTCCAAGCTAAAGACTTTCACACGGGCATATCTGAGCCTGCTGAGCCACTAATCTCTCTGAGCTGCATTCTTTTTTAATACAACTACAACCAGAGACGTGAGTGTGTCTTTAAACCCTGTAAGTAATACATAAACATAAATAATAATAATAATAATAAAAGCATTGCGGCCTCAAAGTAGCGCCGCCATCAAACACATACTTTTGCTTTTGCTGTGGGCAAGCAAAGCTAACGTTAGCATGCTAGCTAGACAGCAGTTAGCAGGCTGGAGTGGCTAGCAGCTAGCTTAAGCTGATTTGGTATCCGTGCAGGTTTTGCGCGGAATAATACGTGGACGTTATTTGCACCTTTAACTTTCTGAGTGAAATTTGTGCGTGTCGGAGCTACACGGGCAGACCCGGAGGACAAGTGAGGACCAGCTACACAGCTAGCTCCCACTAGCATTTTGGCTAGCAGACGCGCAGCTAGCCAGTCAAACTCTCTTTGATAACGTTACAGAAAAAGGCTGCCCCTTTTTCCGGAAGTGCTCTGCTTGTTTCTGGTCCACACAGCCGCCCGAGTCCCCCCTAAAACACGGTTATCCGCGCCACATGATGCGTGGCGTTTTTCCCTTCAACGCAAATATAATGTTTTACGAAGCAGAATGTAATATAAACACCAATGTTTTAATTCCTACCCACCGCTCATGACGACATTCGCTCTCCGCGAGCCTTGAAGACCGAGCCCGTGGAGGAGTCCCCGCCCGCGCTGCTGCACCAATCCACGGACAATGGAGCGACGAGCGACGGCCGAGCGGACCAATCCGCTGGGGCCGTGTCTGTGAGTGACAGATGACTAAGCCAATCCTGAGGCGGTGTGTGCGTACGTCAGAGGCGTCGGCCAATCAGATGTCGAGATGGTGCTCGACGGGGGAGGTTTCTTGTGGACGGACTCTGGGACAAGAGAGGGGCCTATTGCAGCCGCAGCCCGGCTTCACTGACGTCCCTCCCGGCCAATGTGATCCGTGAGGGGCCGTGCGGTCACAGCCAGAGTGACAGACGCGTTGATCAATGAGCTTTGAGTCTCTGCTGCCTGACCTGTTGAAATGGCCCCACACTGTATCATGTGAGGAGCAGCCTGTTATAAAGTTAATCACACGCCCTGCAGGTATAGAGCATATTTGCATGGGAAGAGATATAAACAACTATCTAAACAAAACTTTTAAAACGTGCAAGTCAACATAACAAATCTACCAGTTGTTTTAGCGCTTGCACGAGCATACTGTTCAGTAGTTTAATCTAAAATTATAAACTCTGTTCCACAAGTATAAAGTATTTTTGCACAAAAAGCGACATAAACAAAATATTTTCTGCAAGTAAACGTAATAAATCAACAAACTGTAGCATCCGCATCTTTTTTCTTCAATGCAAAACACAAAAAGAGCCAGTAAAGATGTGTAGTGAACTAAAATTATAAACTCTGTCATCATCATCAGGTATTTTTGCACAGAAAGCAACATGAACAACTATTAAAACTGCAGGTAAACGTAATAAATCAACCAGCTGTAGCATCGTCATCCTTTTTTTTTCAGTGCAAAACACATAAAGAGCTACTTAAGATGTAAAACAATTAAAAAACACCATCGTCCCTCTGACATGTAGTTAAATAAAACTATAAACTCTGCTCTATACCACTTCCTGCTGCCATCAGGTGTTTTTGCACAGAAGGCGATTATCAAAACAAAACATTTTCTGCACCTAATTGTATTAAATTAGCCAGTTGTAGCATCAGCATCCTCTTTTTATATCAAGTTTTGAATGCAAAATACTATGTATTTACATAATTATGTATTTTAGTGAAGTAAAAACTTAATTATACATTTTATTGTCTTTGCCACTTCCTGCAGACATAGAGTATTATTGCATGGAAAGTGATATAAACAATGAGCAATACAAAACATTTTCTGAAAGTAAATATATTAAATTAACCAACTGAAGCATCAGCATCCTTTGAATACAAACACTCAAAGAGCTATTAAATATGTGAAGCTGTTGTAGTGAAATAAAAACAGGAGCCTCCCTCTGAAATGTAGTTAGGTAAAATTATAAACTCTATTCCTCTTCCTGCAGACATAGAGTATTTTTTGCATGGAACTACTATGAAAACAAAACATTTCCTGCAAATCAACTTAATAAATGAACCGATTGTAGCATCAGCATCCATCCACACAAAGAGCTGCTAAAGATGTAAAAACAGCAGCCTCCTTCTGAAATGTAGTAAACTAAAATGATGCTCTTTGTCTCTTCCTGCAGACATTTTTATTTGCATGGAAAGAGCGCAAACAACTATGAAAACAATACGTTTACTCTTTAGAGGCTGACACAGGCTTCACCGTGCTGCACTAACTGGATTCTACTTTTATTTTAAAAACTCTGGGCGTCTGCAACACGTCATCTAATGTGTCACATGCTGACTTTACATGTCAGCTTAATGGGGTTGTTTAACGTGACTCTGATTATTTCAGGACACATTTAAATCCCAGTTTATAATTTCACTTCACAGCGACTTGGGTTATGCTCCCCAGCAGCATGCACACTGAGATCTAATGCAGTTATTAAGGAGACTGGCTGGAAATAAATTGTTTTTGTAACTGTTTGTCGTGCAAAAACATCTATGTCTGCAGAAAGTCTGATTAAAATAGCTTTAGAGTTTACTGTTGCTATTATTATTATTATTATGCATGACACAGACTCCAGTGTGAGCAGGCTATGTTTCATTTTTAATAACCTCGAGTTAACACCATAAGTGTTAAACTGACAGGTTGATCCTGTTTATTCTACTGTCTCCTGTCCAGCTACGCTGAGAATAGTCGTCTTGGTTTTTGCGTTACGACCCAATAAGCGCGTCTGTCATGACCCTGGCTCGGCCACTGCAGGCCTTCCACCCGGCCGGGGAGTCAGTCCCATCTGTCGTCAACATCAGCTGACGTTTGGCCCCCAGCGCTGCGAGCTGACATGTAAGACGATGAAGCCGTCCCTCTTTCTCAGAGGATCGCTCCTCGTGACTCTGTTCACACCCACAATGCATGCTGGGCCTTTTCACAGCGGCGCAAACTTGACCTTATTCACACACGGCGTCTCTTGATGTCCGCTCCGACCATTACTGCACGGCTTTATGTTTATTTTTAAAGTGCTTGCTAAACTGGAGTCCTGCTTTTAGCTAAAGCACTTTCTCCCTCTCCACCTAAAGTGTGCTGCTCGTCGGCGGTGGAGGATGCAGATACCATCTATCACCTTCTCCCCAGGCTCCTCTGTGGAGAGAGAGAGCTGCATAATTTAACTGTGATTCCTCCAGAGCGAGCCAGAGCTTTAGCCGAAGCCTTAAACATTTCAAAGGGAATAACTGACATTAAAAAATGAAGCGCTCTCTACGCTGAGTACCCACCAGCAGCTGCTGAGAAACATCCTCACAGAGTCGCCTCCTTATCGACACATGTCACATCTATATCCATCCACGGTGGCTGTTAAAATAGGGTTATATTTACTGTCACCTGGAATATAAACACAGTTATCGTCACTACAGATGAAATGATCAGAAAATTCATTCAGTCATCTTCTGTAACCGCTTGTCCTGTGAAGGGTTGAGGGTGGGGGGGCTGGAGCCTATCCCAGCTGTGATTGGTCTAGAGGGGGGTCCACCCTGGACAGGTCTCCAGTCTGTCCCAGCTGTGATTGGTCTAGAGGGGGGTCCACCCTGGACAGGTCTCCAGTCTATCACAGGACTAACACAGAGAGACAGAATCACCAATGAACCTAGGCAGCATGTCTTTGGAGGGTGGGAGGAAGCTGGAGAACCTGGAGAGAACCCACACAGACACAGGGAGAACATGCAGACTACACACAGGGAGGAACCAGTCGATCATGATGGACCCCCCTCTAGACCAGTCACAGCTGGGATAGACTGGAGACCTGTCCAGGGTGGACCCCCCCTCTAGACCAATCACAGACCCCTCGTGACCCTTCACAGGAGTCAGCAGCATAAAAACTATTTCTTTAATTATGGAAACGACAGGTTACACATTCGAGCCTGTTGTTTTCCATCGTATCTCGTCCCTGATGGAGAAGGTTTATCACATTTCCGTTCACCGTCAATCTTCACATAAAAATACTCAGATTGAAAATAAATATGCCACGCACCAAAGTTTATTTGTGTTTTTTTTTTTACTGAAAACGCTGAGCCAGGGGTCAGCCTCTGAGTACCGAGAAACAGAATGAGCAAAATACACCTTGGGCATCTCAACAAATAAAACTGAGAGTTTAAGAGCAGCCACTGAAGATCTAGACACGGAGAGGCAGGGCACGGCGGAGAGACACGAGGCATCAGACCAGCGTCTCTGCTTCCTTTAGTTCTGTGTTTGTTTGGGACAATCCCAGTGATCTGAAACTCAAACCCTGAATCAGAATTAAAACTGTAAACTCTTTGGTGTGAGTTCACTGCTCCTGTGAATGTTCATTAACAGCAACAGTATAAAAAACAGAGCAGGAGCTTTGACGGACCAGAATGCATTGCAGCTGCAGGAGTCTGGTGTTTGGAAGTGAGGAGCAGGTAACAACCTTTATGATCTTTGAGTCAGACTGTAGCTTCGTCAGCTCCTTATATTCTAGGTTGATTCTGAAAAGAAACAAGTTCATTAGTTTATCTGGAGCCTGTTCTGAGAAATAAATAAATAAATAAATAAATAATGATAAATTAGATGTCAGTTTCTAACATTAATGGATGAAAGTAGACAAACGTGAAGTGTAATGATTGAGAATGTAACTGATTGACAGCAGTGTTGGAAAGGACGAAAGGGCTTGTTGAACAAGTTTGCTTCTTGTTTTTGGATGGCCGGGGGGAGCATTTTCATTTTTCAGCCATATGTCTGTGTAGGTTCTCAGTCATCCAGGTCATGGTAATCCAAAAAAGGTTTCAAAAAAAGGCAACTGGACTTGTAGATTTTGGAGAGATTCTCCAAAATCTACAAGTCCAGTTGCCTTTTTTTGAAACCTTTTTTGGATTTTTCAGCCACAACATTATGACCAGGAGAAGTGACTAACATCTAAACCATCTTGCTCCAGTTCAGTGTTCTGCTGGGAAACTTCTGGACCTGGCTTCATTCATTGGTGTGGATGTTACTTAGACATGTAGCACCCACCTAGACCAGACCAGGCACCCCCACCCCATAGCAATGACACTCCTTGATGGCAGCAGCCATCCCCAGCAGGATGCAGACACAAAAACACTTTAGGAAGAAGAACAGCACAAGGTGTTGACCTGGCCTCCACATTCACTAGATCCCAAACTGATCCACAGAGGCCCCTCCCCTCAAAGACCCCCCCACTAACAACAGGACACCCTCAGAAGGAACAAGTCCATTCTCTCGATGGGAGACCTGCACAATATTAGGTCATAATGTTATGGCTGACTGGTGTACAAATTTTTGAGTATCTTTGTGGCGTATGATGATGGAATAAAACAACACCAGATCAACCTCTGTCGGTATTGCTGCAGATTTCCGATCATATGTGTTAAACATAAGGCCTGGGGGCCAAAACTGGCCCCCCTAGAGGGTCTAATCTGGCCCGCGGGATGAATTTGTGAAGTGCAAAGACATTAACTGCAATTTTTCCAATAAAAGTAAATGCTATTCCAAAGGTTCACACATATATGTGGACAGAACAACTGAGACCAAGAACTAAACACAAATGACACTTTCCTTGACATCACACTGGGCTGTACGTGGCCCCTGAACTAAAATGATCTAGATGCATCTGGGCCGCCCGTCATTAATGTCGCACGGCGTCAGAAGATTGACACCAAAACCAAAGAGTCGTCACCGTTTCCTCAACAGAAGCTGTGTCTGCTGTTTCAAAGAGTCAAACTCCAGACACAGCGTCTCCTCTGTTGCCCTGCCTCTGTGTGCACATCTACCCCGACGGCAGCGTTCAGTCCAGAATGGAAGGAAAAACAAAGAAATGGCAGCAAAGAGCAGTTGTACAAATTGACCAGTGCATTGTGTTTTTAGAAGTCCAGCTCAGCAGGAAACCGGAGAGTTGAGTTCATGGTTCGTCTTCTTGTTTTTCTGCCAGCATCTTTTCAGGTGAGGACATCCCTGCAGCCCCTCCTCCCCCAGTCCTCCTGTCAACATCTGTCCCACCATCCGTCCAGCTGCAGACTGTCGTCCCTCCTTTCATCAGTCCACATTAACACAGAGGAGGGTCCGTCTCAGTCCAGCTGGACAGGACAGGCAGGTGTCCAGGGGCTCGGACCGGCTGATGCTGCAGGACTGGACCTAGTCCTCCATAAATAACCTGCAGACAGCAGCGTATGGAGACAAGACGAAGAGAAGCTAGATTAGGACTACGCTAAACGGAAGCTGTTCACGATCATGAAGCACCGAGCTCGCTCACTTGAGCCGACGACACCTCTGCTGCTACGTCTGCGACTCGGCCTCCTGCACGACTCCCACCACCCTCCGGATGCTCTTGATTGACAGGTACATCTCCTCCTCAGGGTCGTAGTAATAAAATTTACTCAGGTAGGAGATCAACGGTCTGGAAAAAAAAAGAAGAAAAGTCAGAAGCTGGGTTACATGAGTCCTGGAAGAAGTTTAAAGATTATTAACATCGTGTATCGTAGGTTTTATCAAAGGGGTGGCTGAGTGCCAGACAGGGGAATAAACATGATCCTTAGGATGTTAACAGCCTGATAAAGTTCCACAACAAAGCACATAAAGATCAAATCAAACAGATTCAAACACAAAAGTCTCTGTTATACGAGCTGTAGCGTACGTGCAGACTGGTACGCTGTCAGGAGCTGCTTACCTGGGCAGTGGAAGTTCCTGGATGTGGTCGATGCGGACTATCTGTCGAATGCAGAAGCGACAGAGGTGTTGTAGAGACTTCACGTTGCTGAAGCGAGACACGGGGTACAGCAGCTGGACCGGAGTCGGAGGGAGGCCTGGAACAAAGAGCAAACGGGATTTTCTGACGTATTTAGATCCTGACGACCGCCTCTCCAACGCTGTGGCCTCAGCAGGGCCCCTCAGTCATGGCTCAGGTTTATTACACATGGAAACTTTCAGACACAGTCCCCAAGAACAATGTTTTATTTGTTTAATAACTCGCATTAAGTTCCATAAAAACTGAACCAGCGACTCTTTTAGCTCTGCTTTGGTCTCCACCTGCTCTGGAGAGACACGTCTGTCTCTGCAGCTGCTGCAGGAGTGGACTTTTAGATTTGTTTTCCTGCTAAATGTGATGATGGCAGCTAGAGTCAAACCAAACGCTGCCTAAAACTCACCGTAAAAGACTTTGATGCATTTTAATCTTAAAATATACCTAACTTTTTTTAAAAGCTTGGATCTAGAGTATTTAGCCAGGGTTACTCATCTGTCTAAACACCTGCAGCAATTTCCATACAACTGCAGTAACTTATAAAGCGACTCTTTTAAGTTTTTTCTAATAAGTTTTTAATTTAAAAACATAGATTATAATCTTTTTAAACATCCCACATTCAGCCTAGATGGGACGCGATAAAATCTTTGCTCAACTACCTTTTCAGTTTTTATAGAGATGTAACATTTGCTCTGTGAAATCACTCGTCTACAGATTCATCTACCTGCAGCTACAAATAATGTTTACTAGCAGCTGGAGCTGTGATTGGACGTTTGGTTTTCTACCTGATGATCCGAGCGTTCAGGAAATGCTTCGCGCTCGTCTCTTACTGCTTTTTAAACGCACAGCACTGAATTCACCGTGAGACGTGAAAGTTTAACCTCGGCTGCTTCGCACTAAATGAATGTCGACTTTCTGGTGGATTCTCACAAACATGAATCATTGAGGAGACACGGAGACGGTCGCTCGTACTCAGATCCTCTCCTCCGTCTCTCACTAAGTGGCAGCTCACATCCATTTTTGATTGACTCTCACAGCGAGCCTGACCTATATATTCATATATATTTATTTATTTATTTACCTGGAACTCTGGAGCGCAGGAAGTAGAGGAACTTGCCGTTCTTGGAGTGCATGATGGCTCGTTCGATGAACTCCACCACAGAGTGGCAGCGGTCCTCGAACTTTGGGTGACACCACAAACTGAAAGTCCCTGGAGACAGAAAGGAACGTTTATCTGTGGGTTAAGCATTTAATAATGTTAAATTATGTTGTATTACTATAAAGGCAGAGAGCAAACAGTCACATTCTCTCTCTCTCCTCTTTCAGGGTCTTAAAAACGTCATCGTGATTGACTGATCTGTGCTCAGAGGACACAAAATGGGCCGGCTGTGTAAAAGCAGACGTGCATCTCTTTTCTTACTTTGTTTTATTGACTTGCATGTGTTTTCTTGTTTGGTCAGAGCTGGTTTAGACTTCTGAGGTAAGTCTGTGGAGGTTCTCAGTCAACCAGGTGGATGAGAGGTGAGACGTCTTCTCAATAAAAAACCTTCTCACAGT
>SRSE01001384.1:50000-404091 GCA_005024645.1 Planiliza haematocheilus
TGATCATCTAAGGCAGGTAAACCCGACGTGGAGAAATTCTTCACATCGTTACAAAAACCACTTGGTCTCGACTGGTCCTGATAAAAAAAATCCAGAGTCCAGCTCGACCGAGACAAGACCGAGTAAAAATACGGTCGATTCCGACACAAGACCAAGACCTTGAAAATGCGTCTGGAGACCAAGACCGGTCTGGAGACCAAGACCAGTCTGGAGTACTACAACTCTAATATCTACCATCTAAAATCATCATATTTTAACTGACTACACCGTTAGAGAATAATTTCTCTTGCCTACGGATGGTTTGTGTGGTTAATGTGTGATTACTTCAGATTTTTTTCATGGGCCCCAAAATCCCTAGTGCCGCCCCTGTAAGACCACAAATTCCTCCCTAACATACAGCACTGAATGAGGATTAATCCGCCGCTGGAAATAGTCCCTGACAGATGCATTCTGGGTTCAGAGCAGAAATATTTAATCATTTCATTCATTCATTGGTTCCTGTGAAGGGTCATGGGGTCAGCTGGAGCCTATCCCAGCTGTGATTGGTCTAGAGGGGGGTCCACCCTGGACAGGTCTCCAGTCTATCACAGGACTAACACAGAGAGACAGAATCACCAATGAACGTAAGCAGCATGTCTTTGGATGGTGGGAGGAAGCTGGAGAACCTGGAGAGAACCCACGCTGAGTAAATCTCGTCGTCTTCACGCGACGTCTTGGACAGAAATGAAACTGACGCATCAGTCTTCTCCTCTGACTGAGACATCAAACATGCATCCTACATCACTAAATATTAAATGCAACACATTTAATATTTATGGTCTCGCTCCGTCGATGAATGGGACTATTTTTTAAGTGCACGCTGCAGAGTATTTCACGTATTTTCATATCTTTTTAAAAGCTCGATTTCATTCTTTCATGGAAACAAAGACAATAAAAGCTTTTTTTAAATTGATAAATATCATCGCAGCAATCCAGAGATCAACGGATCAGCTGCTCGGTCAATCACATATATGAGTATGTATATATACACTGATCAGGCAAAACATTATGACCACCTTCCTAATATTCTGCAGGTCTCTCTTGTGGTGACTCATCAGAGAATGGACATGGTCCTTCTGAAGGTGTCCTGTTGTTAGTGGGGGGGTCTTTGAGGGGAGGAGGAGGCCTCTGTCTCATTGCTATGGGGTGGGGGACCTGGTCTGGTCTAGGTGGGTGCTACATGTCTAAGTAACATCCACACCAATGAATGAAGCCAGGTCCACAAGTTTCCCAGCAGAACACTGAACTGGAGCAAGATGCTTTAGATGTTATTCATGTCTCCTAAAGTGGTCATAATGTTGTGGCTGATGGGTGCATGCTTGTAAATGCTCCTGTTTTCCATTAGTTCATACTCAGCTGTCGTTCAGGAAGCAGTGTCTCTGACATTTTCTAAGTATAGTCCGTATAAGAGGAAAGGTCAAAACGTCGCTCTCTCTCCAAATGAAGCTGAATTTAATCCTGCAGCAAAGCGCATCTTTCTCTGACCGTGCATGTTCTCCGACACTGATTACTCCTGCCCGCGCTCACTTTAGATGTTTAGACGGAGCTACGCTGCAAATTATGTGACGACAATGAATCCTGGACAGAAATGAGCCAGAAAAGCATCGTGTGATCTGCAGGAGGCGTCTAATCGGAGGAGTCTGGGTCGAGGTGGAGGGGTTACAGGGGCTTTTTAAAGGCAAACCAGAAGAGCTGTCAGACAAATCTAAACTGTAGTGATGCAGAAGTTGCACAAAAGGGGAAATACTGAAGTAAAGTGCCTTAAAAATAGACACTGATCTGTTTCATATTCAATAAAATTCAAGGAACGGTGTCAAACACGTTCCCTGACGGTAAACTGAATATTTCTCTTACCGGTGAAAGCAGAGAGGGAAGCAGAAAGGGAGGCAGGGGAGAAGGCACTGTGGGCCCGGGTCAGTCTGGGCTGGCTGTGGCGGCGGGACGGTCGTCAAGACGGACACAAGAAGAAGAAGAAGAAAGGAAGAAAAACCATGAGCAGAGAGTTAGTGTGCAGAAGGAGCATTAGTAAAGCAGCAGCAGACGTTCAGAAACTTTTCTCCTGCAGATCTTTTGAAAACTCGGCTTGATGCTCTTTTGCTGTGGCACTCTGGAACTTCTGAAGCGATGTTTTTTTAATCACAGTCTTCCTTCAGTGTTCTCCGGTGAATAATGACGACGAGGCAGCGAGGAGGACAGAGGAGGACGAGCCACGGAGGAAAATGTCTCCAACTAATGATGTGTAATAGCAGCAAAGTTTGGAGAGAGGAGGAGCTGCAGGTGAAAGTTATTTAAAGTTCTTGGAAAACAACATTTATGCAGCGTAGAGGGAAAATATCTAATGCTTTTATCTGAGCTGGTTCAAAACAGATTCTGGGAAGCTGGAGGTCGCCTATGTTTGGTTTGTTTGACCTCTGACCTCGACATCATGACTCTGGAGAAAGCTACTGCTGGTTAGAAATCACAAATCTGTTTTATTTTATACGGTATTAATCAATCTTTCTCTATTTCTGTAAACCTGCCCAGTTTTTGGACCTGGACTCATCCCTGAAAGACTAGCCTGATCTTCATCTCAGTCAACAAACATGGAGAACCTTCTCACCTGTCTGCATCCTGCTCAGCACCAGACGTGCTCGCCATGTCCACCAGACTCCCTGCAGAAGACACTGAGTAGGTCACTGAGGGCCTCTTGTCCAGGAGGTGACTGGAGCCGCTGCAGCTTTTAGTCCGGAATAGTTTACTCAGTCGGATTTTTAAAGAGCCCTTTTTGGACTTCCCTGGAACTTTTAGCGGCTTTTCTCCAGCCGTGGCGCGGCCCGTGGGAGTCCGCGGTGCGCTGGTGCACCGCTCCGGCCGCTTCCTGGGTGTCGACGCCTGGCTCTGGTTTGGGCTCGTGGCCCACGGTGAGTTCTGGACCGGCGTAGGCGACGGTGACTTGACTGGGACGTGCGTGGCAACCTCCGGGTTCCCAGAGCTTACCTGTGAGAGCGGGCTGGATAAGTTCCCGTGGAGGCTGCACACCTGCGCCGCCGCCGCCGCTTCTGACGCCGCCGGAACCACGTCCTCCACCGGCCTCCTCAGCTCCAGCTGGAAACTGCTGATGGAGAAAGATCCGGACATTTTTTGGACTATTTCCTTCTTCCTGTTGAGTAAAAACTCGCGGCGCCCGGTCTCATCGTCGGTCTCGTCCTCCGGGCACTCGTCCATGCCCAGGCCGTCCACGTCCCCGCTCCCCAGCCCCTCCAGCACCAACAGAGCGTCGCTGGTCTCTGTCGGGTCATCGCCGGGCTCCACTCCCACTCCAACCGGGCCGTGTGCACCCTGACACGAACACTGCGGGAGCTCCCCTGCTTTGAAAAGCATCTTGGGCACCGCACCGACCCCCAGCTTCCCGAACCGCCGGGCCAGCTCAAACACGGCACCCTCTCGGTCCCTGGTGGCACAGCCCCATTTAGAGTCGATCACGGTGAGAGCAGTGGATCTCTCCGACAACACTGGCCACTCGGGTGGGGTGGCGATGAGAGGAAGCCCGCGGCACAGCTCCGCAGCCCCCTGCATCTCCGCAGAAACAGAGACTGGCGGATGCGCCCCCCATGTCCGGTCCAGCAGGTTTTGCTGCTGCTGCTGAACGTCTCTGGGACTCAGAGTGTTGTTATTCACAGCTGGGCCGGAGCAGCCAGAGCCCGGGCTCTGGTCCAGAGCATCCCTCGTCTGGTTCAGACGGTCTAACTCTAAAATCCCCTCTCCGTTCCGCATTATATTCGAGAAAACCAGCAGCTGAGGCCGTAGGCCGGGGCTGGTAGCGAAGTCAAAGCCCTGGGCCTCCATGGAGCTCTGCTGCGGCGGAGGCGCGGACAGCGGGGCTCGGCTCTCCGTCCCCGCGGAGTCAGGTGCAGCCGAGCCCTCGCTGCTCGGCTGGGCTTTGTTCAGGTGGCCGCCGCTGGGATGCTCCAGGCCCGGATCTCGGCTGATATCCAGACCCGCCTTGACGCCGCTGTGAGCCAGGACCTCCTTCCCCAGCCCTGCCACCACCGCTCCCGGCGGCAGATTCCCGTTTTCTGCGTCCAAGCGGTCATCCTCGGCCGCGGAAACCAGGCGCATCAACACGAAATCGGGCGACATATCTTGCGCGTTGTTCATAATTATTAGTCAGGATCACGAAGTGAGAATTACAGGCGATCTGCTCTTCACATAGCTAACCGCGGAGATCTCGTTCCTGCTATAAAGAAAGGGCCAAGCCTCCCATAAATAGGCTAAGAGCGAAAATGCCACAAAAAAAATCTACCAGGCGATGTTTTCATCCTCCTCCCCTAAGACAGGACCGCATCCATCTGTCAGATATCTGGGGAGATGTGCGCAGTTTGCTCCCGGCAGTCAGCAGGCGGACCCCTGGGTCAGACATGCGGTCTGGTTTTAGTGGAATAAAAGCCCGTGGAGTCTCCGGTCAGTGACCACAGTCTCAGCCTCTGTGTTCCCAGCCAGGCCCCACCCGCTCCTCCTCCTCCGCTCAGCCCATAATACCGCTTTACGAGCCCCGATGATGAGAACCATAAATCCGTCTGTGGCATTTTAATATCACGGGGTTACCTGATTCTGCCTCACACTGTACTGATGTTTTAAAGAAAAACCCACAAGACGATGAAGGTAAAATAAAATAAAGCGTTTTGTTCAGACTGCACCCTCAAAGTTACACTGGGTTTAGTTTAAAGCTGCACCTCATAGACAATCAGAGTCATGTCATCATGGAAAACAGAGTTCATAATAATAATAATAATAATAATAATAATAATAATAATAATAATAATAATCTTTATTTGTATAGCACATAAAACACAGTTAATAAAAAGCAGAACAATTAAAACACAAAGAAATAGTTCAAATCTCAAATTCAGAGTCAGCTGACCTGATTTTTATTCAGCCGTGGGGCCCCTTTTGTTTTCAGCCGGGCCCCTGGGACAGTAGACCTCAAGGTAGACCTTTAGTGTTCAGACAAAGGCTGCTACAATAATCCAGAGTCATGACAGGTAAATAAAGACACCCACCAGAGATGGACTGAAGGTTTTTCCAGACACAGTGTCAACGTATCTGGCCTCAGTTACATCCCTCTGCTTCTCCACTGGTCTCACAGCCAGAGTTTAAGTGTCTTTATGTGGTGCATGGGTACAGTTGTCCTGATCAGCCTCATCTGACATGGACCGTGTCTCTGCGTCTCATCGGTGGTTGTTGGACCTCCTCTATCTGTGACTCCAGCTCATTCTCTGTCTCATTGTTTCTCTAATCTTCTCCAATGTCTCTAGATTTGTCTCCATCCAGTGTTTCATTCATTGTATTGATGATGGAGAGTCTGACCACTGCTCAAAGCTTCTCCAGCTCATCCCAAAGATTCTCAATGGGGTTAAGGTCTGGACTCTGTGGTGGAACAATCCATCTCATGCTCCCTGAACCACTCTTTGACAATCTGAGCCCCATGAATCCTGACATTGTCATCTTGGAATATGATCCATTGATGGAATAAGCTGCTCATTCAGTATATTCAGGTAGTCAGCTAATGAACCTAGACCCAGATCATAGCACTGCCCCATAGCACAGGCTTGTACAGTAGACACTAGGCATGATGGCTGCATCACTTCATCTGCCTCTCTTCTTACCCTGATGCTTCTCCACTCTCCTTCCAGTTTCTAATAATGCCTTGGACAGTTCTTAACCCAGTTTTAGTAGTTTCTTCAATCTCCTTAGATGTTTTCTCTGCTTGATGCCAATGATTTGACCCTTCTCAAACAGACCACCACAGGATCAGGTGTCTTTAGACATGGTTGTTGAAGAAATGACAAGCTACTCATTACATCAGTTGGCCTTATTCTTGTGCTGCTACTGCACGACATCTTTTTTTGTTTGGTGTTACATCTCTTTTTTTCCCCACTTTGCAGTTGCAGGTAACTTGCATGGTGGGAATGAAATCAGAATCAACAGAGAAAAGGTTTTACAATCACAGACACGTGAAATGACACTGGAAGGCCACGACCAGACTTTGTCTCAGTCATCCACTGAGATCTAATCTACGAGAAAATGAGATGTTCAGTTTTGACATCTGTTCCTTATCATCTATTGTTACTGTGTCTGCTCAATACTAAACATCTGAACCTGGATTACAGAGCTCTCAGAGTAGCTACCGAGGTAAAAACATGTGTTATGTTCTAACAAACGACTATTTAACATTGACTAGTTTAGTGTTTTGCTTGTTCATCTAAATTGCTGCTGGAAACTTTACTGAGATCACCTGTTTATCAGTTTGTCTATTGTTGATTATCACCTGAATGATTAAAGAAGATGTAACTTACTCTGTTAAAACTTTGTCCTGTCATAACATTGTTGTTTTCTTGTTATATTCCTGTTAAAGATGAGACCTTTCCTGTACAACGCTGCAGATAAAAACTATATTATATAAGACACAGTGAACTGTGAACAAAAATGAATGTGATTTATCTTAAATGCTGAAGATCATCATCGTATATATTCACTGTAAATTCATGTCTTACCAGTCGAGCTTCTTTGTACTAGTGTTGATATTAAGCTAAACAGTTGATTTAATAAAGAACATCCATGCTCATACTTCTCATTTAGAGACCTGTGAGTGTCTGTGCATTTCTAATCTGCAGACTCATCTGTGTCCATGCCTCACATTCATGACACCAGCTAACTCATCTGCAACGTAAAGAAACCCTGTGCTCATGTTTATCCCTGCAACTAAAAACATTTCTACAGTTAACATTTTGGATTCTGTCAGTCTCTCTCGTGTAACACGCATCAGTCAGATCTTGCAGTCTTGTCTTACGTGCATGCTTTAATCAGGAGGATGCATCACAGCGTTCCTCCTGCTTCCCTTTGCCTGACCTGACCAGCCTCAAGCAGATATAAGAGCTGGGTTTCATTTTAGGGAGTTTTCTTTATCTTGGAGCAGCATAGCAGCCAGGTTTTAGATATTCAATTATATTTGGAACTGCAACCAACTCCTCAAACATGACCAGATGTTGGAACCTGGTTTAGAGATGTCATGACCCAAGAAAAGCTTCTCATTAAAAGGCAGCTCTTCTAATTCTTTCTTAAAAAGATTTCAATTCTTTATCAACCCTGTCTGCTGTTTGTTTTATTATTTTGCATTTTTTAACTTTTTATTTCATCTTTTAAACCATCATGTTCCATCAGCTGCAGAATGTTTGATATGTGCATAAAAAACAAAACGAGAGTCATTTCATTTTGCACTGAGATGTGTTCGGTAGTTTTCTAGTTCTAGTTTTCTTTTGTCAAATAAGAAAACAAGGAATTGGAAAATATATAAATAAGAGAAGATGAGATGATGCTTTATTTACCCCACAGTGGAGAAATGTGCAGTTTAAAGGACAGAAGGAAAAAGAAACCTCAATAAAATCATTATTACAAAAAATAAAAGATCCATATCTGGTTTTGGGTTCTGACACAGATCCTGATCCAGTATGTGTGAGGTCGACACGGTGTAGTTGTTGCATGCATTTGTTTTACTGAGTGAAACCCTCATTTTTAGTTTTTGCAGTGTTTGTTAAAGTCAAATGACGCCTGGAGAAGCAGAGAAGGCGACTGGTCAACCTGTCTGCGTGTAAAACCTCCATCAGTCTGGTTTGGTATTTTCTTTTTAGCTTCAGATAATGATTCAGTGTCAGGACTCACCTGGGCCTGGTTGTCTCCTGAACCTGGTGCAAAAGAGTCAAACATGGAGGATCATCTGATTTCAAACTCTTGGATTAAACCATTGTCACAAAGGGGGAGAAAATCAGAACTAGTGTTGATTAATGCATTTGATCTGAGTGTTTTTTTTTATCTATATATGTGTTTAAATGTGTATACTCATGGTATATTAAGGGGTAAATGTATTATGTAAATGTCCGTGTTCTGTTATGATGTTGGTTGATGTAAATATTAAGAGTTGTCCCCTGGGAATAGACTCTTCCTGTTGAGCACCTGGAGCAGGATGGAGGTTTAACATGGAGCTAGTTTCCTGGGTCAGTGGTAGAGATGGGATTTACGGCTCTTTGAAAGGAGCCGGATCTTGAGGAGCCGTTCAAAACGACCGGCTCATTGTTATATACCTAGACGCCTCATTGAGCGCTGTCGTCTACTGGAGCGGCGTGCCTACAGGGCGGCCATCTTGGATCAGGGCCACTGGCTCCTACATTACATCTATGGAGGAATGGTGTTTCTACACAATAAAAGTCATCATAAATCGCTCAGTTGAAGTCCGGCATCTTTTCTTTACACTCTTCTGTCAGAAGCTAGTCTGCTGATAACATTAAGTAGAATTTGTATTTGGGTAGTAAAACCATATTTTAATCATAGCTACATGTGACGTTTTTAACAGATCAATACGTTTGGAAATCGGTTCAAAACTCAGCCAATAATTCTACTTTGAGATTGAGGAGTACCTCTTTCCTTGTATGTTCATGCACCGCTGCCTCTGCTAGCCCTGTACCAAGATGGCGGCGCTTTAGGCACGTCCCTCCACAGTCCATGAGGCGTCTATGTAGATATGTCTATGGTTACAGTCATTCATCTGTTTTACAAGTGAATCAAATCAAGTCGTTTTTATCAAGGAGACAATCACTGGTAGCAAACATCCCACCAGGTGGTGCCATATACCCACATGCTTCAACAGTGAATGTTCCCTCATTTAAAACACTTTAATGGTACAATAATAAAAACTACAGAGGCTAAAGATAAGTTTACAAAAACTTAACTGTAAAGATTTTTATACAAGAAGCAAATGTTGCTACGGTTCCTTTAAATAACACAGAGAAATATATAAGAGGAGCTAAAGGAAGATTTACTCAATGTAAAGTAATGCCTTCTAAATGATGGGCCTGGTGATGCATGACTTATCAGGGAATCAGCCACAACATTATGACCAGTAGAAGTAGATAACAGTGACTTCATCTTGCTCCAGTTCAGTGTTCTGCTGGGAAACTTCTGGACCTGGCTTCATTCATTGGTGTGGATGTTACTTAGACATGTAGCACCCACCTAGACCAGACCAGGCACCCCCACCCCATAGCAATGACACTCCTTGATGGCAGCAGCCATCCCCAGCAGGATGCAGCCACAAAAACACTTTAGGAAGAAGAACAGCACAAGGTGTTGACCTGGCCTCCACATTCACTAGATCCCAAACTGATCCACAGAGGCCCCTCCTCCTCCCCCCCCACTAACACCAGGACACCCTCAGAAGGACCATGTCCATTCTCTGATGGGTCACCGGCACAATATTATTATGCCTGATCGGTGTATAAAGGCCTAGCAAACATCAAAACACTTGGAAAGTCATGAGATATTTGATCCTTAAACACGGTATAAAGTGAAACAGCAGCCTCCAGTTTTTATTTCACAAATGATGTTTGAAAGGATGATAAAACAAGTAAACCAGATAAAACCTTCTGCGTAATATCTCCAGCCGTCTCTGTGTAAGTAAAGTGTGGAGCGAACTGAGCACAGGATGAGATTGATGTTTCTTCATCTGTTCCATGGCTCCTCTGTTGGCTGCAGAGCCTCCAGCTTCACTTTAACTTAATTTCAGTCGTCAGACAGTTTGCAGCGACACAGTCCACCGGTCTGGACTCACAGAGCCAAACCCTGAGCAGCATGTCTGCACTGACTCCGTGCGTCAGGCAGATGGCGCTGCAGGCCGTCTGCGCCGACGTGGACGATGCTGCTGCTGAGTGTGGATCAGGGCGGGAGAGTGGATGAAGCTCCGTTAATCCTCACGGCCTCTCATGTAAGCTGCAGAGAGGAGGCCAGCGTTTGCTCGTCTCTGAGGTTTATGGGGCGTAATCAAACTAACAAGCTGCCCTGCAGAGCTGAACCCTGATGTGATGCAGCCTGGAGGTCAAAGGTCAGCAACATTAACACTCCACTTACCTCTGAGTTATCTGATCTCAAATCTTCTTCTTCTTTCTGTCTTTTCTCTCCTCTAGTCTTGTTTAGTTTGATCACACTTAGTTTGAGCAGCTCTTAGTGCAGTCTATCCACCATAGACACAGAGAGACACTCACACCTACGACCAGTTTAGAATCACTAATGAACCTAAGCAGCATGTCTTTGGACGGTGGGAGGAAGCTGGAGAACCTGGAGAGAACCCACGCAGACACAGGGAGAACATGCAGACTACACACAGAGAGGAACCAGTCGATCATGATGGATTAGAACCCAGAACCTTCTGACTGTGCTGCCCAGTCTGAATGTTTCACCTCTAAATGTTTCACCTCCGTTCACATCTTCAGACCGGAGCCTCTGACTGATCACGGGTCATTAGAGGAACATTTACCGGAGAAGGAAACCAGGATTAAAAGCGTCTCCTCCAGCTACAGGTGAGTATCTGATGGGCGTCACCTACAGATGGATGAAACTTTGTCAAGAAACTCTACAGGTCCAGATGTTTCCTTTTTTCAAACATAGACATATCTACATAGACGCCTCATGGACTGTGGAGGGATGTGCCTAAAGCGCCGCCATCTTGGTACAGGGCTAGCAGAGGCAGCGGTGAATGAACATAGGAAGGAATGGACAGATCATCTGGCTCAAATAAGAGATGTGCAGGTCGTCCTGTGGTCATGTGGAATCAAAAACAGAGGTCATCCTTTTCCCTCCATCGAGCTCCAGCGCCTGCATTCCCGACAGTCTCTACGCTCTGCCTCCAGAAAGAGACTCGCAACCTTGGTGTCATTTTGGACCCAGAGCTTTCATTTGACTCACAGGTAACAGGCTGTTTTGGGCAGCTGAGACAGCTAGCATTCATTCGACCTTTCCTCTGCTGCTGACTTGGAGATCCATGCTTTGATATCGTCACGACTTGACGACTGCAATGCTCTGTACGCTGGGATCAGCAAGGGAAACATACGTAGACCGCAGCTCATTCAAAATGCAGCTACCAGGCTTTTAACAGGTACCAAGAGAAGTGACACAAAAAGGTTCAAAAAAGGCAACTGGACATGTAGATTTTACAGAAGACGTTTCATCTGAGTAGCTTCTTCAGTTCTATTGGACTGGTGGGAAATCTGATGTTTAAACTCCTCCTGAAAAACTAGCTTATAACTAATAACCAGAAACCGGTGCAGCTAATTATCATTAACGATGGGGTCCCTGTTGTTGAGGGGGGGGGGCTGTTTTTGCCCCCGTCCTCTTCCCTATAAATGGTTCTCGTTCGTCTGAGGCTCCAGTGTCAAGGTGTGAATGAGACTGAAACTTCTTGGGGACAGAAGTTCAAACTGTAAATAGATGTCAGATTAAATCTCAGTCCACCTCCTCTGTTTGGTGAAAGGCTTTTCCAGTCTGACATAGATGCTTCCTTTACTCCTCTTTCAAACCATCGGTCTTCTCTGGCTAAGACTTGGACATTGTTATCTTCAAAGGAGTGTCCCTTGTCCTTCAGGTTTAGGTGGACCTCTGAATCATTTCCTGATGGGCTGGCTCTCCTGTGCTAGTATATGCGTTTATTTTAATTTTATTTGTCTTGGTGGTTTTATTATGATTGTTGTTCTCTGGCATCTGACCTGTTTTATTGCTGTTGTTACTTGTTTTAGAAAGGTGCTATATAAATAAAGTTCTTCTTTTTATTATTTTATTATTAATCTCATCCTCATTCTTGTGTCAAACATGAGGAAGATAAAATAATAAATGCAGCTTAACCCTTAACGTATTCACACATCAACTCTTTAAATGAATCCACATGTTTTAGTTTAAAGTCACACATGAAGGTAGACAGGATGTTAGTCCTGTTGGTGGACCAGCCGACCCCCGCCTCTCGACCCAGTGATGGATGCGGGACCACCAAGACCCTCCCGAAGACGAGCGGTTGTGGAAAATGAAAGAACGAAAGAATAAACAAAATACTGCAGAGGAAGCAGAACGTGACTCGTAGCTTTATGGCTGCAGGAGAAGAGACAGGGACATGATTACAGGGCATCACTACATGCAAGAACAGGTCACACACACACACACACACACACACACACACGCACACACACAGACACAGAGACACACACGCACACACACACACACACACGCACACACACAGACACAGAGACACACACACACACTGCTGTTGTTGTCTTCCTCAGGCTCGACTGCAGCACCTCTGCTGCTCTGCAGTGAAGTCCCAGGGTGGGAGTGGTGTTCCTGGGTATATGTGCTCCTGTGTCTGAGTGTATGTATGGGTTGGGAGGCTGGGGAGAGGAGGGGGGAGGCAGGGGGTTCTCGGGAACCGGTTGCCATGGCCACCAAAACAAGGATTCTTGATAGCATCACTCCTCCCAGCGTGCATCTCTCTCTTTTTCTTTCCTTGTTTTCCTCACGTGTCTCATGCAGCATCCCTCTCTCACACGTCCACACACACAACCAGCAGACGAGTGTGCAGCGTGTGCACACCTCTGCACGTGCACGTGTGTGCAAGGTGAGAATTCACTGACGCTGCACAAGACGGGAAAGAATGACAAAATGTTCCAACCTGCTGTGTGTTTGTGTGTTTGTGAGCGTGTGCGCTCACTAAAAGAGCGTCCTCCTCTCCATCCACTCTCCCTGGGAGGGGTTAATCCATCAATCCATCAATGCATCCAGCAGGGAGACTCTTGATGGACGCCCAAACGCAGCAGAGCTTAACCCTCATCTCTGACTGACTGCATCATCCTCTGTGAACACACAGCAGATGTACCACTCTCATCACCTTTCAGCACTGGGGAAGCGTCCCAGTCGACACGGAGGAGGGAGTCACGGGGTGAATGAGGGGAAGGGAGGGGGGTAAGAGAGAGAGAGAGGGTGGAGGGACGGCGTGGTGGCGTGGACGAGCATCGCAAGCCTTCGTCAGACGGACTGGAAGCTCTTCGGAGCAACAGATAGCAGAGCGGGAGACAGAAGAAGAAGAAGAAGAGAGAAGTGGAGAGAAAGGAAGGGAGTCTGCTCTTCTCCGTCCATCTCTACCTCACGCTGCTCTCCTCCCCCCTTTTTCCTCTCAGCCAGCAGCAACGGGCATCCCCCAACTTTGAGGCTTTCCCCTCTTTCCTCCCCCTCCAACCTTCTTGCGCACACTGCGTTTGCCTCGTTCTGGCAAAGACAAACTGCAGAGAGATGAGGGGAGTGCTCCCCTCGTCGGTCACCTCCTCCCTCCACCGCCACCGAGGACACGCAGGTTTGACATGTTCGTGTGCGTGGGTGCGTGCGGCGCACAGATGGAGCTGTGCGCTCTGAGTGTGAGCACTGCAGACCGACTGGTAGCGCTCCTCCTGGACACCTGCTGCTGCTGCTGCTGCTGCTGCAGAGGATCGCTGGTGGAAAAGACCCCGACCTTCGCCAACATGTAACGTGTTCTGATCCTCAAAGGGATTTACAAGGGGCCAATAGGTGTTGTCTGTGCGCGACCCCCTCAGTTCCTGCACCTTCTTCTTGAATCCAGGATGTGTCCCGCTTGGTTTCTTCTTCTTCTCTTGCTCACGTCCCTCCTCAGAGCGCAGGTGACTCCAGACTTCCGGTCAGGGGTCATGGGGGAGACGACCAACAGCACTGACACGTTGACAAACAGTACAAGAACTTTAGAAATCTCCACAGAGTCTTCTGGATTTACAGGAACCCCGTCTGAAGCTCCCACGGTGCAGGAGGATGACTGGTCGCCAGCAGAGACCTTCTTGTACACAGGAGACCCTTCTACTCTGGAAGTGGGCCGCTGTTCAAGGGCGTACAGCTCTCCTGGGCAGACAGGGCCACTGCCCATCAGCTTCAACGCCCCCCTCCGGCCGGCTCTGGACGCTCTGGCCAACACTGCAAACTTCCTCAACATGATCTTCCAGGCCAGCGACCTGCGGGAGAGCACGGTGCAGGAGGACATGGAGTGGTACCACGCCATGGTCCGAGCCCTTCTGGAGGCCGACGTGCTCATCCAGCGAGCCCTGTTCACCTTCGACGCCGACCCCACTGCACTGGTGCCACAGCTGGTGCTCCGCGCTAGCCGCAAACCCTCGGCCAAGGTGCAGACCATCATCCTGCAGGACCTGTCCAAAGCCTGGGAGAGCCTGCACCCACCTGCCCCGGCTCCTGACGATAGCTGGTTCAGAAGGTTTAAATTCCCAGAGTCCAACCAGCCGAAGGCAGCCCTGTCCAAGAGAGTGCTCCTCAATGACCTCAGTACGTTGGACACGCCCAAGTGGGGGCAGGGCGACAGCTACGTGACCAATCGCAGCGGGGTAAGCTGGGCTAGCGCCCCCTTCCTGGACTGTAGAGATGGACGCTTCGTCCCGGGGTGGATGCTCACACTGTCCACTTCCTTCTACGGCCTCAAACCGGACCTGACGCCAGAGTTCAGGTTAGGGCCAACACACACACACACACACACACACACACACACACACACACACACACACACACACACACACACACACACACACACACACACACACACACACACACACACACACACACACACACACACACACACACACACACACACACACACACACACACACACACATGTTTCTATCTTTGCGGGGGCCTCAGATTGACATGATGCATTCACCAGACTCTTATCCTAACCCCAACCATCAAAACTAACCCTAACCTGAACTCAAACCCAATTTTATCTTTCATCATAAAACTAAGAACCAACAACAGGCTTTAACTCTCAACCAAAACACACACACACACATAAAGTAACACTAGAAACATTAACAACATTAATTAAGGACACAAACATGCACCAGCAGGGTTCTAGGAGGCCATTGGTCACATGTGAATCCTCAGAGTGTACTTATGTGTGCTAAAACAGCAGAACCAGTGATGATGCACGATGTGTAATGATAGAAACTAATCATAAAATGTTATTTGACTATGCACATAACCTGCACAATCAACATATCAAATAAATAAATAGTGAATATTCTGGAGGCAGTGTCAGATAGTTAGTTTTTACACACGCCACAGCTTTGCAGCTTTTTATTTCACAAAACCAAACAAGCTCTCGTGCCACTTAAGGACCCGACCTTTCTATTAGAAAGTGTCAGAGAAGCATCGCTTGCCCTTCACAGAAAGTACAGAGTATATCGATTGCGCTGCCAGTAAAACGTGTCCAAAAGCAGGAAAACGTCTCAGAAAATACACCTTTTGAAACCCACAGCAGCGACATTTGTATTTCACTCGTCTTTTCTTAGCCTCTTTGATCTTTAATCCAACGCCCCAATGGAGAAATATTTGGTAAGAAACCTGTGTTTGAATCATGAAAACTAAAAAACTGACATTGGAAAAGGGATTCAGGAAAAAAAAGGAGATGAAAGGGGATTATTATTCTGATGACATTTCTTCACACTTTCACCTTTGACCCCGCTCCCCTCTTTATGTGGTGGTGTTCTGTATTAGAGGAGTGATCCGTGTGGACGTCAACATTCAGGACATCGACTTGGACCAGTGTGCAACAGGCGACGGCTGGTTCGCTGACAGTCACCAGTGCAACCGCACCTCCATGGAGGTAAATACAAGGAAAACTAGCAGCTGGAGACTCTGAAGGAACTTTAGGAACAACTTCATTGGTGTGGATGTTACTTAGACATGTAGCACCCACCTAGACCAGACCAGGCACCCCCACCCCATAGCAATGACACTCCTTGATGGCAGCAGCCATCCCCAGCAGGATGCAGCCACAAAAACACTTTAGGAAGAAGAACAGCACAAGGTGTTGACCTGGCCTCCACATTCACTAGATCCCAAACTGATCCACAGAGGCCCCTCCCCTCAAAGACCCCCCACTAACAGGACACCCTCAGAAGACCCATGTCCATCCTCTGATGAGTCACCACGAGGGAGACCTGCATAATATTAGGTCATAATGTTATGGCTGATCGGTGTAACGATAATTTAAATGAAGAAACAATTAAAAGATGAAAAATTCAGGAATAAATTGAACATCCTGTATCATGGTTAAGACTGTTTTGATTATTATAAACACTAATCGACATATATTTGAAAGTTTCTATCACGTCTTTACTGCAAAACAGCGTCAAGTCTACTCATGTGTCATTTACGTTTAATATGTTGAAAACATTTTGCAGCAGTCTGAGAATAAAGACAGTAAGTTAAGTTGAATTAACTTTAGCGATTGCCTGTGGTGTTTACTTTGTGTTAATTAACAAACACAAGTCGATTCAATTCACTTCCTGTGTGACGTTTTACAGTGAAGCCAGACAAGAAAAACGTGCTGACAGCAGCTCAGTTTCAAGAATGACCTTTCAGCCATGCTTTCTAAAGTCCAACACAAAGTTCTTAAAGTCGTAAGAAATGAATTGAAATTCAAATCCAATCAAATCTGCGACTCATCTGAGCGTCTGCTACCAAGCCCAGCAACACTGCCTCTCCCTGTAAGTACGAACTAAACAGTAGAACAGTTGTTAAAATGGTCTAATTTCTGGTTCTGGTTTTCAGTTACATCACAGACGTATACTCTAAACTGTTTGCGACCTCTCAGGTTTAAGCCCTTTCTGTCTGTCCCAGCTTCAGTTTCCCTTTTCACCGCCGCTCTGTCCAGACCCAATCCTCCACCTCTCATCTCGGCCGTCTATTTAAAGATGGCTGTGCTGGGTGGCGGGCTGTGGGATGATCTGATGGATTATGGCGATAATCCAGCCCGCTGACATACTTCCCCTTTATGCAGCACACTCACAGAGATCTGGAACACAAGAGAAGAGCGCTCCTAAAAAACTAAAAAAACACAAATCCACACGGTACTCCACTTTGTCCCGTCCTGCCTTACCTGGCTTAGAGGATTCAAGCCCCTGTGGCTGAGCAGAGGGGACGTCCTGGGTCACCAGACTCTTCTGTCCCATGTCATTCCTTGACAGAGGGTTGTCCTGTATGCTCTCGTGATGTCCTGTCCCAGTCACTGTCCTCTCACTCTTCATCATCATGACTCACCTCGATTCACTTACTCTCTTGTTGTCTCATTCCTGGATGTCTGGTCCCATCTCACCTGGTCTCATCTCATCTCACCTGGTCTCATGTTGTCTTATCTTCTGTCTGCCTCATCTTGTCATGTCATGCTCAATCTTTCCTCTGCTTCAGATGATCTCACCTATCTTGTCTCATCTCATCCCACCTCGTTTCGTCCCACCTCATGTTGTCTCAACTCAGTTCAGCCCACCTCATTTTCTTTTATCTCATCTCACTTAATTTCATCTTGTTTCATCTCAACTGATTTCATCCTGTCTTGTCTTGTTTCATCTCATCTTGTCTCATTTCAGCCAACTTCATCTTCGTTTGTCTCTTCTCATCTCGCCCCACCTCATCTTCTTTCATTTCATCTCACTTCCCCTTATCGTCTGATCTCATCAGATATCATCTTGTCTCATTTCAGCCAACTTCTTTTGTCTCTTCTCATCTCATTTCATCATGTCTGATCTCATCTCATCTCATCTCGTCTTATCTCATTTTGTCCTACCTCATCTCACCTGATTTTATCTCATCTCATAGATAAGATGGTGCAATGCCAGGATGTTGTCAGTCAAATTAACTGTCAAATAATTAGGCAACTAGAATAGACTGTCAGCATATTCACCTGCCAACATGTGGTTCAGTGTCTTGTCCAGGGACTCACATGGACGGGGGGAGTGTGCAGTAGAAGTGACAACTTGCTCTACTGTCGGTGACACAATAATAAAATGCATTAGTTTAAAAGCAGTCAAAGGTAAGACATTCAAACTGCTCGACAGATTACTGGGTTGCACGACTATTTGATCCAACAGTGCAACGCTGTCTGAAAATGTCTCCCCAGGGTTTCACTCCCACCTTCCAGCTCTGCTGTTCACAGTGTCTATTAATACATTGGATCTATTGTCCTATAATGTACGATAATAGCCGCAGTGTAAGGCTTTGACTGCAAACAAACCAGAGGCTTTGAGGAGGCCACCAAGCTGCAAAGCTGACTCACGACCTCAACTTAAACATGGCAGATGAGTGAATCTACTGGTTTACTACAACTCTCTGCAGGACTGAGTTACGAGCATGGAGAGAATTAAGATGACCGCTGTGTATAATCCATATCGCATTAATGTTCTGCCCGTGCCATTAGGTCTTTGAGCATCCGATAAGGGGGTTGTGGGTTTGTATATATGAGGCCGGTGTGTTGGTGCGTGTGTTGGGGAACAGGATTTCTCTAGAAAAGGATAATTCTCTCAGTGGAGGCATTATGCATCCATTTAGCTTTTAACTTAGATTAACACACAAGCCGTGCAACAGTGTGTGAGTGTGCGTCTCTCTGTCTCGACCGGCTAAATTGAAGCTAGCATCAGAGTGAAGTAGAGTGAAAACAAGTAATGTGACCCTGTTTTTAACCTTTATTCATTCAGCGGCTGCCAGCATCAACGTTGCTTTAGTTTCAGTTCACTAGAGTTAGTTTACTCATTTAACTCTGTCTTCATTTAAATTATTATTATACTGATCAGGCATAACATCCTAATATTGTGTAGCTCTCCCTTGTGGTGATTCATCAGAGATTGGACATGGTCCTTCTGAGGGTGTCCTGTTGTTAGTGGGGGGTCTATGAGGGGAGGGGCCTCTGTGGATCATCCCACAGATACTTGATCAGTTTGGGATCTAGTGAATGTGGAGGCCAGGTCAACACCTTGTGCTGTTCTTCTTCCTAAAGTGTTTTTGTGGCTGCATCCTGCTGGGGATGGCTGCTGCCATCAAGGAGTGTCATTGCTATGGGGTGGGGGTGCCTGGTCTGGTCTAGGTGGGTGCTACATGTCTAAGTAACATCCACACCAATGAATGAAGCCAGGTCCAGAAGTTTCCCAGCAGAACACTGAACTGGAGCAAGATGGTTTAGATGTTATTCACTTCTCTGGTCATAATGTTGTGGCTAACTGGTTTATATACCAGTAAACTTTCAATATTGTTGTGGTTATTCAAAAACTTGTAATGACGACTTGTCTGAAGTTGGTACTGGTTCATGCCCACCTCCCCAGATCCTAGCCACCACCCTCAACAGGAAGTTGGGCTTGGGGCCCACAGGGTGTCACATCCCCCTCACCAAGGGCGAGGTACCACCTCTGACCCTGGAACAAACCATAAAGAAATAAAAGATCACTGCAGCAGAATCAGTGAAGGATGGACATGTAGTTTATATGCGACATATTAAAGCTGTTATAAATTATCTATAGAGAACAAACAAATAAAAGTAGAAAAAAAACTGAACCTTTTGTGCTTCTTGCAGTGCATGCCGATTCCAGGCCGTGGCTTTCGACTGGGTCAGTACTGCTGCCGCTGCAAAGAGGGATATTATAACCCTGACATATCACCTGAGGATGTAGGTAAGTCAGCCAACACCTGTCCACCTCCCACCAAGATTTATTCTAAAGGAAACGACAGGATATCATACTCTGTATTTGTTATGATAAAGTCCTTCCTGTGTTGTCAACACCTGACATATCTCATTCATCTGTGCCGCGAACCTGAAACGTTGCAGCAGGGAGCTCAGGTGTGGTAGAGCTAAAACGCCTGTTCTGCCTCCAGACACCATTAGTCACAACAGTGTAAAAACATTTATTAATGTCTGAGAATAGATTTCTGTTTGAGGAGCTTTTGCTGAAAAACTAGCCAATCAGAGTCTATTTAAAGATGGATTCATTGTATTAAATAGACCTGGTAGCTTGGATGCTAAACATTTAACGCAGCAGGTTTTTGTTTTTACAGGTTCTTCTTTGTTCATCTTAAAGCTTCGAATTAAAGAAATGAATGTGGTACTTGTAATATACAGTTGCTGTAAACAAGTTCAGCTACAGCTTGTACACTACTGTAAGTGCAGAAGGTTGTGGGGGTCACTTGAACGTTGCCTCCACGTGGCTTTGCGTAGGTTGCCTCCATGCATGTGTCTGTGTTTGAAGCAGATGGAGGCCCAGTGAACGGGAGCGATGGCGGCGCTATGTGTTACCCCAACATGCCCATCTGCCTCCCATGCTGGCCGGGCTGTAAGAGCTGTCAAGATGGCGCTCCCTGCATGGTGCAGGAGGACTGGCTGCTCAGGACCGCCGTGCTGGCCCTCCAGGGGATCTTCATGCTCCTCATCTTTGTCAGCATGCTGGCGGCCTACCGACACCGCCGGAATCGGGTGAGTCAGTCCTTGGCTCGTTGGTGGCGACTGTATGGCTGGAGTTTAGGTGGTGGGAGGAAAGTGAAGTTGCTCAAATCTCTTAGTGCTCAAAATGATTAATCTGTTTGGCAGGAACGTCAATTGTGGTTTGGACCATAGCATCAGCACCTCGTTGCACGCTATTTACCTGGGAATACAGGCAGCACCATATAAGGAGATTGTAGAAACTACTAAAACTGGGTTAAGAACTGTCCAAGGCATTATTAGAAACTGGAAGGAGAGTGGAGAAGCATCAGGGTAAGAAGAGAGGCAGATGAAGTGATGCAGCCATCATGCCTAGTGTCTACTGTACAAGCCTGTGCTATGGGGCAGTGCTATGATCTGGGTCTAGGTTCATTAGCTGACTACCTGAATATACTGAATGAGCAGCTTATTCCATCAATGGATCATATTCCAAGATGACAATGTCAGGATTCATGGGGCTCAGATTGTCAAAGAGTGGTTCAGGGAGCATGAGATGGATTGTTCCACCACAGAGTCCAGACCTTAACCCCATTGAGAATCTTTGGGATGAGCTGGAGAAGCTTTGAGCAGTGGTCAGACTCTCCATCATCAATACAATGAATGAAACACTGGATGGAGAGAAATCTGGAGACATTGGAGAAGATTGGAGAAACAAGGAGACAGAGAATGAGCTGGAGTCAGAGATAGAGGAGGTCCAACCAAAAATATTGTCTGGGATCAGACACAGTGATCTAAAATTGTATCACGCAGGAATGTATGTCTACATCATATTGCCTACACACGCAGCAGGAAAGACAAATGAAGCAAGAGCCTTTCACTGCATGGTCTAAACTGTTGTTTCCACTGTGCATATGACAATAAACATGTTGAATCTTGATTTTTTTTGTCCATCTCCCTCCCCTCCCTCAGAGGATCCGGGCGTCCGGGCTCCTGCTTCTGGAGACGATCCTGTTCGGCTCCCTGCTCCTCTACTTCCCGGTGAGTTTCTGACTGAGCCAGCCGGCGGCCGAGAGTGTGACAGATTAGAGCTCTTTACAGATCACAGCACAGCGCCTCGGATTATATCATAATGGACCATTTGTGGGGAGGGGGGGTAAACAGGGTGCGTGTGTGTGTGTGTGTGTGTGTGTGTGTGGGGTGGGTACTTCGCTCTGTTCCGGTCGTAGATTATCAATCAATCTTTAGATTCATTTTACCAATTAAAGAGACATTAACTAAGTCGACCGTGACGTTTTCTATCCATGTGAAAGCGTCGGTCAATGTGAACTCGTCCCGTCAGAGTGATTCAGTCCTGTCCCGTACGTACACATCAGTCATTATTGATTTAGTTTAATGTGTGTGTGTGTAAACATGTTAAACAGCAGCTCTGGTCCACATACTGGGACATACTGGAATAACTAGAGAGGAATTATTATAGGACAGGACAGGACAGGATTGGACAGGACAGCATTGGACAGGACAGGACAGGACAGGACATGACAGGACAGGACAGGATAGTATTGGACAGGACAGGACATGACAGGACAGGATAGGACAGGACAGGACAGGACAGGGCAGGACAGTATTGGACAGGACAGGACATGACAGGACAGGATAGGATAGTATTGGACAGGACAGGACATGACAGGACAGGATAGGATAGTATTGGACAGGACATGACAGGATAGGACAGAATAGGACAGGACCTGGATAGGACAGGACAGTATTGGGCAGGATAGGACAGGACAGGACAGGGCAGAACAGGACAGGACAGGATAGAATAGGACAGAACAGGACAGGACAGGACAGGCAGAATTGGATAGAACAGACTACAATACAATAGAATGCAACAGAATAAGCAGAAGAAAAGACAAGATAGGACAGGATAGGACATTACAGGACAGGACAAGATAGGATAGGATGGAATAGGATAGGACAGGACAGGACAGGACAGGACAGGACAGGACAGGACAGGACAGGCAGAATTGAATATAACAGAATACAACAGAACGCAATAGAATAGCACTAGGAAAGACAAGACAGGACAGGATAGGACAGCACAGGAAAGGACCTGGACAGGACAGTTACGCGTGCTAGTGGAGTCCTTATTGGACAGGAAGCTCAGGAGACCGGAAAACAACGTCTCAGCCAGGGGACATATTCCTCATCACAGCCACAAAGTCCATCGTTAGGGGCAACCATCTCTAGAAGAAACTCTACAAGTCAAGTTGTCCTGGTTTCTCTTGGACATATCATGACCTGATGACTGAACGCCCACAGACGCAAAGTAACAGGTCTGCAGGATGCATGCAGGTAGTGGAAGCTCTAAAAAAGGACAAGGTGGAAATGAGCAAAGTCCAAAGGTGAACTTCAGCCCGCGTCGCCCGACTGTAGTTCTGACAGTCCACGATGAAAGGTCAGAGTTCGCCCTCTCATCTCAATGGGGTGTCATGGCTGTAGTTTCTATTTCATCTACAAACAGATCTGATCTGCTGGAGGACCGACACGACACCCAAGACCAGGTCTACGCTTTGTTTCTTATCAGGGAGATCTTTGACTCTATTGGTCGATAGAATCAAAGAGAGCAAAGGACGATCTCTGTTCTCTCAGGTTTAACTTAAAACAGAAGAAAATAATTAGTAAATCTGTGCACAGACAAACAAGGTGTTTTGTTTTGTTTGAGTCATCGTCATTTATTGTTAATTTAACCGTCCTCTGGATGTTTACTGCACGCGCTCCCTGCTTCTATATGTATTCACTCAGCAGTTTATCCTCAGTGAGTGGCTCGGACACAGCCATGTAAATTTGCATTGACATTTTTAGGCTTTAGCTGATGCTCTTATCCAGAGTGACACCGACTGTCACAGCAGAATGGGCTTTAATTCCTGGATTACAGTCCTGCACTTTACTGCTACGCACCGAGCGGAGGTTCAAACTGTTGGTAAAAGTGAAACAATCACTGCGTCTGTGCAGCGGTAATGAGTGATGATAAAACAGTGGTGATGGCTGTAATTTCAGGCAATAGTAAATATGTATTAACAGTCATTAAATGCAACAACCTGAATCTGGGGCTGAAGCACGAAACCAGACCTTCTCAGACATGTTCTGGTGTTACTCCTCACATTTTTAACTCCGCTCTCTGCAGCTGTACAACCAGAAGATGTGATTTCTCACCGTAGTTTTACTCTCAGTTGACGCCACCACTGCATCTCTGCAGGTCTTTATCTTGTACTTCAGGCCGAGCACCTTCAGGTGTATCCTGCTGCGCTGGGTCCGAATGCTCGGTTTCTCCATCGTCTACGGCACCGTCACTCTGAAGATGTACAGGTCGGTTGACATCGATTGCAACTGATTCAGCACTGTGACATAGTTCATTTGAAAAACCTTTGTTTTACGTTAAATGACCGTATTACTGTGGTTAGCGGCATAAAAAATTAAATTAATTAAACATTTTATTGGGCTTTAATGGGCTTATCATGTCTGCATCAACTTGAAGGTGGATTGGAAACATCTAGTTTCATGTATTTGCAGCCTGCAACTAACTTTTAGAGCTAAATCTGTATTAAATTCATAAAAAAAGTGGAACAGAAACAACTCTAAACACTCTGAGGTTTCCTGCTGGTACCAACAGATGCATAAAGTTAACTTAGGTAGATATATTTCTCTCTAGCTTACAGGTATTAAACATAGATTACCACCTTATGCCACCGTGGTTACATACTCACACTCATCGACTCGTGTCTCCACACAGGGTGCTGAAGGTGTTCCTGTCTCGTACGGCCCAGAGAGTGCCCTACATGTCCAGCCTCCACTTGCTGAGGATTCTGGGAGTGATGCTGATGACCGTCAGTTGGTTCCTGTGTGCCTGGACGGTGGGCGTCCTGCAGAACCGTGACAGGAACATCCCGGTGTTTGTCATGACCACCACGTCAGACGGACAGGGCTTCAACCTGTGCTATCTGGACCGCTGGGACTACATGATGGCAGTGGGTGAGTGGCAGCAGACAAAGAGTCACTCCAACTATATTATACATTAAAAATGTATAATATATGAAAAGTTAATAAGGGTATAAACATTTCCAAAAAACAAACAAACAAACAAAAAACGTTCTGGTATAATAACCTCAGCTTAAAGAGTAGTTAAAAGTTATTATGGGTGAGTAAACGATCGTATTTTAAATTCCCCTTTAAGGTAATGGTGAAGGGGTAAAATCTGCAGAAAACTATGTGGAAAGCAAGCAGAATGTAAAGTGGGGTCATATTAATACATTTTACACTACAGGGGGCAGTGCAGAACAAACATGTGGTATCACAAACTCGAAAAATATTCCTTCCAGGCACATTTAAAACAGAATAATTTGCAATTATTTACTATTAAATACTTTGATGTGTTGATGTTCCTAGCTAAAACCAATGTTATTTTGAATAAACAGTATTCTTAACATGGAAAAACTTTAAGTGAATGTTCAAGGTCATTACGAACAGTCCTACTTTTGTACTTATTTTCCACATTTGCTAAATTCATACTCACTAATGCTTAAAGTAGAAGGCAACATCGCTGCAGCAAAGTCCAACAGGACAAGAGACACAAGAGGTCAGGTAAAGAATCTAGGAGTATGAAACAAGAGCAACAACCTTGTCAGCAGCAACTCCAACATTATTTAACTCCCCATGTGCTCATTATTCATGTCTGAACTTGTGAGTGATCACTCCATCATTGCTTTCTTTTCAGCTGAGCTTCTGTTCCTGTGCTGGGGGAGCTCCCTGTGGACCGCCGTCAGGCCGGTGCCCTCTGCCTTCCACGAACCTCGATACATGGGCATCGCCATCCACAACGAGCTTCTTCTCTCCTCCATGTTCCACCTGCTCCGGTAAAACTACAAAGCAAGCTTAGCGTGTCTGAACCTTTAAAATGAAGGACAGCTCATCACGTTTGGGTTTTTACACAGCACGCACTTTGACACGGGATGAATCTGTTTTGTTTTTGTGCCTCCGTCAGTTTCACCTTTCCATCTCTTCACCCTGACTGGATGCTGCTGCTCTCCTTCGCACACACCCATGTCACCATCACCATGACACTCGCCCTGCTCTTCATCCCTAAGGTACTTATCTCATTTATGTCATGGTGTCAAGGTAAACTAATGTTGCTCTAGAATAATAATTAAATCTAGACGAGACCTTTTTACATATAATGTGCATGTAAGTACTTTACATTTAAATAGGGGCGGCACAGTGGAGTTTGCATGTTCTCCCTGTATCTGCGTGGGTTCTCTCCAGATTCTCCAGCTTCCTCCCACCGTCCAAAGACATGCTGCTTAGGTTCATCTGTGTTAGCCCTGTGATAGACTGGAGACCTGTCCAGGGTGGACCCCCCCTCTAGACCAATGACAGCTGGGATAGGCTCCAGCCCCCCTACCCTGACCCTTCAGAGGACAAGCGGTTACAGAAGATGAATAAATTGTATAAATATAATTGCATAAAAGTGCAAATAATCATACAGCAACCATTTCCTTGTTCCCGTTGTCTGGAATAAAAGAAACCGATGCTATATTTTTACATTGTCAAGATTTATATCAGTTAAGGTGCCATAGAAGAAAAACTACATGTTTGTGTTTAACCTCTGATAAATTCTAATGATCTACAATTAGCTAGCTGGCTAAATGCTAACAACACAATTTCAGCAATATCCGCTTTGGAGGTTTTAAATATGGTGGCCCTGTTTTCAGAAAACAGGACATAGTTGTCCCGTCTCCTCAGTTCTAACTCCTTCAACCGTGTTTTCAGGGTTCAGAGGGGCGTGTTAATGTCATGATGGGTTGAAAGCATATCAAGAGTGACATTATATGTATGTCCTCTGTAAAAATTATTTATTACAGACATCTCGACCACCGTTCTTTCCATAGCGGAGCAAAAACAGGGAATGATGTTACACTGTTGGGTTCTGTCCAGTCAGAAACAAGAAGTGTTGTCCCTACACTTTCCATAATCTGAAATGTCGTTGTGTTTTGACCTTCAGGGCCATTGTATTTTAAGCCTTCTTTAGCCTTTATCCTCCATATGTTATCACAAAAGACAGCTAATGTTTGATATAACGTGCTAATCTAGTGTTAGCATGCTGTACATGAATCTTGCAATGACAATCCATCAAACATTACTGGAAAAGGTGCCGGTCCAACACAAAAACATTATGCACAGCTTGTTTTAATTTGTAAAATATATGTACGTACTGCTCTTACATGTATTTCTTTGCGCGTCCCACAGTTCCTCTTCGTGTCCAAGCCCGTGAGAGAGGAGATAGCAGCAGAAGTGTATGAAGACGAAGTGGACCTGCGACGTTCTGGCTCGTACCTCAACAGCAGTTTTCACTCTGCTTGGAGTGAGCAGAGTGTGGACCCGGATGACTTTCGGGTAAACTCCTTTGTCCCCTCAGAGAGATGCTATCACTTTGCACTGGGACATAATTTACAAAATGTGGAAGAGATTCCAAAGGTCACATTTAATCGTGGAAAATAAATGTCCCTTAATTTCGGTTCTGATTAGAGTCACTTAAACAGATCTTAAATGTGTTATAATTTAAATCATAAATTAACGGTAAATCAGCAGCAGAATGAACCTATGTTGTGTGACCTTTCTCCACCCTTTTATCCTTTTCTTGTCCCAAACTGTTCTGCTGACACGAATGTCTTTTACCTCTCCTCTGACGTGTTACTTTTCCTGTCCTCAAACCCATCGACTCCCTCCCTTCTTCACATACCACATCAGGATGAACTGAAGAAGTTATATGCCCAGTTAGAAGTCCACAAGACGAAGAAGATGACTGCAAACAACCCTCATCTGTCAAAGAAGCGAAGTTCCCGATGTGCACTGGGGAGATCCATTATTAGACGCATCGCAGAGATCCCTGAATCCATGAGCCGGCAGTGCAGCCGCGAGGACCGAGACGGGTCTTTCCGCAGCAGAAGTGGGATTCATTGCGACTCGTTTAGGAAGACTCCCGATTCTGTTAGTATCAGCTACAAAAGTTCAATGAAATCACCATCACCGTCGCCATCTATACGCAAGTCCCAAAGTGACCATCACTATGTCAGGGAAAGAGACTCTTCCTTGCGCGACTCCACGTTAAAGGCCAATTCCGTGAAGAGATGCTCCCAGCGATCTGAGACGGACTCCTTGGATATTCCTCCGGGAGTCTGTAAGTCAGCTAGTGCCCAGAATCTGACAATTGACACCAACCTCCTGCATCCGGATCACACCAGGCTTCATAAGTCTTGGAGCTTAACCTCCACTACCACCCACTCCATGGAGAACATTGCCAAGGTTAACCGATCAAGCACGGTGCGATCTAGACAGAGCCTGTCCATAGGTGACCAAACCAGAAGTGCTCTCCAGTCAGAGTCATTTGACAAGGCAGAGGTTTGTCCTTGGGAGGTGGAACCAGAACTATCAGGTGACAAGAACCAGAAGCATGTCACATATGCAGACTCTGAGGATGAAGAAGTAAAAAGACCATCATCTCCACTTGCTCTTGTCTGCCCATGGGACCATATACCAGTACAAAAGACTCCTTCTGTTGACAAAGATCTACAAAGTGAAAATGCATCCCCTAAGCCGCTGGCCGTTGTGTCCGCAAGTGCACCAGTCTCCCCGAATCCAAATGTCGCAAAGGATCAGCGTGTCTTCTCTTTCCGTGGCTCCACCAATAAATGGCTCTCTGTGAAATCGTTCATGGGATCCATTGATGCAGGCAGCAGGTCCAGTAAGGACGGAAACTTAAATAGAGAGGATTCTGTTTCACAAATAAGCCAGGAGAGCGCTTCTACAACACCGAGGTCATCTAGCAGACGTCCAAGCATGGAAAAAAGGTCTCTGCAGAAAAGGAGTTTATCAACAGCTGACGGAAAGCCATCCCTTGTGAAGCAGAACGCAATAAGAATGTCTTCTGGGGATTCCTCCGACAGAAGCCCACGAAGGCTTGTGATTATGAAATCTGCCGTCTACCCTTGGGATGTGGATGACATGCAGAAAGATGGCACCTATGAAAATGTGTTTTTATCGAGGCAGAACAGCAAACGTAGCAGTATAAGTTCTTGGGAGACCGCATGCAGCTCCAGAACTCCTTCAACTCACAGAAGAGGTAGCAATCGAATTACACCAGTCCGTAATGTTTCTCACTCAGATGTGTGTCCGTGGGAGGGACTCGGTGGTTTCCAGCAAGGAGAGGGACCAAAGAAGCAGCAAAGCTTTAAAGGAGATGTCTGCCCGTGGGAGCCGCAGGTAACTGAACGACCCAACGTCTGTCCTTGGGAATCTCAAGAGCAAGACAATGTGAGGAGACAAGGAAGTGGTCGTCGTGAATCGACGGATATTGTTATTTCCCATAATACTCTTTCCAAAGATTTACAGACACAACCGTCTTTGAAACGAGTCGCAGATGTATGTCCCTGGGAGACGACAGAAGCTCCCCAGACTTCAGTAAAACATGACAGTGAATATGTTAATGTTTGTCCTTGGGATGTTCAAGAAAAGACTGAAGTTGTGTATGAAAATCTAAATACTCTGGAGAATATGGGAACACTCAAGGTGCCCCTTCAACAAGCAGTCATGAAAACCGCCATCTACCCTGGTGCACCAAAAGACACGTTAAGCAACGAGCAACAGTACCATGCCCAGTCACCTGCTCTGACTTGGGGTAAACAAGAGACCCGGACAGCGGAAAGTTGTCCCTGGGAGGAGGGGAGCACAAAGCCAACAAATGCAGACTCAACTTCGCAAATTACAGTGAAGGTAGAGGTTTGTCCCTGGGAAAGTAAAGACAAATCAGAAGACTCACCTTTAAGAGCTGCTTCAATTCAGGATGAAGGAAAAGCAGGTCCAAGAGTAAATGTATGCCCCTGGGAAAGTGAGATCCCAGAAAAAAATGCAGCTACCACAATGGTGTCTCCAGAACATAAAAAAACAGCAGGCGTTTGTCCATGGGAAACTGAGGAACCCGAATCTGGAAAGCCAGAGCTGCTCAAAGCATCAGAGAGTCTTGTAAGCCAAGACACAGCTCGGACAAATGTTTGTCCATGGGAGACAGGGGAGGTGGCTGCAGCCAGTACTGAAGTGTCAAAAGTAGCAGAGAAGCTACAAAGACATGGCAGTTTCCAGGAAAATATTTGTCCATGGGAAGCAGACAGTGTGAAAGTTCTTAAAAAGCAAGACAGCACTAGGGCAGATGTGTGTCCATGGGACACAGAGGACCCAAAAACTCTGAGAAAGCAAGACAGTGTTCAGGCAGATGTTTGTCCATGGGACACAGAGGCACCAAAAACTCTTACAAAGCAAGACAGCACTAGAGCAGATGTTTGTCCGTGGGACACAGAGGCACCAAAAACTCTTACAAAGCAAGATAGCGTTCGAGCAGATGTTTGTCCGTGGGACACAGAGGACCCCAAAACTCTTATAAAGCAAGACAGTGTTCGAGCAGATGTTTGTCCATGGGATACAGAGGAACCAAAAACTCTTATAAAGCAAGACAGTGTTCGAGCAGATGTTTGTCCATGGGACACAGAGGAACCAAAAACTCTTATAAAGCAAGACAGTGTTCGAGCAGATGTTTGTCCATGGGACACTGAGGAACCAAAAACTCTTAAAAAGCAAGACAGCACTAGAGCAGATGTTTGTCCGTGGGACACAGAGGAACCAAAAACTCTTAGAAAGCAAGACACTGTCCAGGCAGATGTTTGTCCATGGGATACAGAGGCACCAAATACTCTCACAGAGCAAGAGAGTGCCCAGGCAGAGGGAGAGAGAGTTGACATTCCCAATAGTGATAACGATGAATTCATAGACAGCCAGAGGCCAGTTAGTGTAGAAGACGTTCCCCTAGACATGACCACAGAGCAGACAGACGAGTCTAAAGAAAACTTAGCCCTGGGCCGATGTGATGCCTTGTGTCCTTGGGAAATGGTCAGGAGCAGATCTGGGTCGTTCACGGACAACGCCTCGGACGTTTTTACATGGGAGCCTGAAAATATTCCAGAGGAGGACGAAGAGGACGATGCGGAGTGTGCCGCTGAGGCTCTTGTATTCCCACCTGACTTGTGACTTAAACCTGGCATCAGTGGGAATGTGAACACTCTATAAAGCCATTCGGGCAATGCCCCGGTCAAGGGGTTTTTAAAGTGTCTCAGCTACACGTGGAGGACAAGCTGTCCAGCTATAGAACAACTTCATGACGGACATAACTGAGGGCTGTCATTTCAAATTTGCCTATCAAGCGTCCAACTAAGAAGCCACCAGTAGAGACTTCATGAGCTGGAAGCTGTGCACACATGTGTGAAAGTAAGCTTTTTTTTTTACTGAAGCACATAAAGTACAGCGGACTCATTGTTATGTCCCTCATTCGTCCAACATTGAAAAAGAGACATTTTTGGACAGCGACAGGACATGTAGGATAATTAGATGAGGTCCATTTTCTTCCTGCTTCTATCACCTATTTTAAATCAAAATGATTTTTTTTGTGTCTTTGTATGTTTTTATGTGGCACAGCGTATATTTGCCATGCACAGGGTGTCCCATAAGACCCCATAGTGATTTCTATTATTATTTTCTTTGTCCACACTTATGGGACACACTTCAAAAAAATCAGACGTCCAGTGGCTAACAAATGCACATACAGCAGAGGAGATATAATCTCAAACAGCATACACAAGATAAATCCCTTTCCACTCTTTTAATTTATTATTATTATTATGATTACTACTGTATATTCCAAACTAAAGTGTTACGTGTCCAGCAGTGTTGTCAGGATTACATGTAAAGTACTGATGAATCTATGCATACCTGTCGCTTATTTAACTTTTCTCATAATTAAGGAAAAATAACATTTAGAAAAATTAAAATAAATGCATAAAAACAACATGATCTTGCACCTTAAGAATTTCATCCCATAAAGCGCAGCAAAAACTATGCGTAAAATGTTTATATTTGAGCATTTATAAAATTATGTGCACTGAACTATGGGACCAAGAGATATTTGGATACTGCAGCTAACCTGAACGGGTTTCAAATGTCTTTTTAACTAATTAATGATTCTTTATGCAGCCATTATTATTTATAATCATCACCTGACTGCAGCTGGATCTCTCACCTCTCTGTCGGAGCTACTCAAATGTTTTGTGTTGTGTCAGGCTTTTATACAAGCTAACGGATGTTAACATTAGACCTAGCTTGTTAGGTTACGTTAAGGCTGGTAACCGTTGGCTGCGCTGTATCTTACCTTGCTCTACGTTCACTTTACTAGTCCCAGCTTCACCGTCACCTCTTTTTTTTCTATTTTCTTCTTCTCTTCATCTCTTTTCGTTCCTTTTCTGACACCAGACTTGTGCAGACCGGACATTTTCAACGTATTGAACTTCAAATCAAACGGCGCCATCAAATTCAAATTTTGATCAGCGGCCAAACCATTTTTGTGTTGGGGGTGGGGGGGTTATTGACCACTACTTCAAGGGCAATTAGGAAGAAAACAAATAAAAGCTTTTACGTAACTCAAATGTTACATTTTTTTTTCCTACAAATGGGCTTATTTTATTATTATTAGTTTTTTTTAATTATTCCATAATTTAATGAGGACCCAGTTCTGCCCCCCCCCCCCCTCTACCCTGGGCCCGGGACAGCAGACCCGTTTGCCCATATGTGTGCATGAGAAATAACAAGATCTTAGGCATTTCTTTAATAAATCACACTTTTATGTTTTGAAATGGAGACGTCCCAGTTTTAAAAAAAATGTATAACATGTTGGAAAGGTTTTTTTTAATTTATTTTTATTTATGTAATTAAATCGCTGTGGTGATGACTCCCAGACAGCTTCAGGTTTATTTCACGACGCCAAGTTTGATTGTTGTTTTATTTTATTTTTTTGTCAATGGAGTGACCTAGTTTAGTGAGCACTGTTGCATGTTTGTGTGTCTAGCGTTCTGTAAATTGTTGTGGTGTTGTTAAAAAAAAAACACAAGTAAAAACACAGTGATGTCGCTGTAACCTTGATTTGCACTGACATGTACTGGTGTGAAGAAAGAGCAGCTGGGACACTTTTATTTTTGTATTTCCTGAGGTCAACATGCAGTACATTCATCACAGAAATAATAAACCATTCAATTTCTTTTCATCTGTTCATTTTATTTTTCCTAAATTATCCCATTTAAATCAGTCTCATGACAAGAACATCAAAATATGTGACGCAAAACAAGAACAAAAAAAAAAAGAGCTGTTATTATACCGGGACGCTGTTTGAGTGTATGCTGAGAAAGAAGCAGTTTTATTGGCTCCGGGAACACTCACACTAAAATCCTGTTTCAGTCAGTGAAGAGGCTTTCCTGCCAATGTGGACAAACTATAAACCAGCCACACTAGCTCAGTGTTTTACAGCATCTGGCCCCATGACGGCTAACAGTCCTACTGTGGTTTGAAGTAAAGAGCAGCGCCACCCGGTGGTCTATTTATACCACTGTACTGCTGCCGGCTTGGGAACTTCATAGTTGAGGGAGTCAAATTCTTCCCACGGCTTCAGCTCCGGCCCAGGAATCATGACCGTCTGGAAGAAGGAGATGAGCATTTATTAGTTAGCACATGATAACGTCAAATATTTGATCCTAGGATGATTCATCTTCAGGACAAAGAACGGGAAAGCAGCATTCAAAAACAACACAGTGCAAATTTTTGCATGTGCAACTAGAGCATTTGTCTTTTCTGTATTTAGCTAAATCGATAAAGTTTCTAGAGATGCACGTGCAGCTGATCCGTTTCCAAACTCAAGGGCTGCAGAATTATGCAGATTCTGTCTTGTTTATTTTCAAGGACAATTACAGCTGACGAGGTGCTTTCTGCAGTCAGCCGCCTCAACAGATTGTGACTGACAGGTGGCGGAGACAAAAATAACCCGAGACACTGAGTTTTATGGATAAAATCAGCTGACAGATAAATGTGAAACAGTGCTGTTAGAGAAGCTTATAAAACTTATTTCATGTTTAAAACAGGTCTCAAGACATGAGAGTATATACATTAACAAATTACAGACACAATTCCTGCTCTAAGTGGTCGATAAAAGAGCCGGTGTAGCAGCCGTTATCGTTTGTAAAATGATCATAGCTATGATGAGGCATTACTGAGCTCGCTGCAGACCAGTTTCACATTTGTCCGACAGCGTGGCTAACAGCTTTCACCCAGCTCTGACTCCGGCGATGATTGAATTCCACCAGAAAGGAGTGAGAAACGCCTCGCGGGCATCATTACTGCTCCATCTGTCAGGAATATCTGAGACACAGCAGGGGCTGACTCACAGATTTAAGGTGATTATGTTCTGGGTTTCTGCACTGATGCATGTAGCACACCAGTCTTTCTATCCTGGCCTTGCTTCATGCAGGTAATCTGCAGAATTAGATTCAGGCGTCGACACAGTTTTCAGAACAGAACCGTTTAGTCCTATATGCACCCGTCTCAAGTTATCGTCATAGAAACACTTTCACTTGAGTAAATGCTCCCCAGCAACGGTGTCAGTTACAGGTGTGTGTCCAGAAATATTTATACATTTAACAGCTGCTGTGGAGAAATGTGGCGTAGCACTGTGGGAGGCCTAGTTACATCTGATATGTGGACATGGTCTCCGGTTCACAATCCAGTTTAGACGGCCTACGTACAATGTCTAAACATCTAAACTCATAACAATGACTAGAAACAACCAGATTCATAAAGAGCGGCAAGAACAAAGACACTGCTCTCCAAGAAGAACATTTCTAAACATCATGTGGACAAGACAGAAGACTACTGGGACAATGTTTAGTGGACAGATGAGACCAAAGTAGAATAGTTTGGTTTAAATGAGATGAAGCATCAGAACCTCATCCCTCCATCAAACATGGGGGTGAAGCTAATGTCCTGGTTCGGGCCTGTTCTGCTGCATCTGGACCAGGACGCCTTGTCCTCATTGATGGACCAATGAACTCTAAAAGAAAATGTCAGGACATCTGTCCATGAGCTGAATGTGAAGAGAAACTGGGTCATGCAGCAAGACAAGGAGAACCAAGAACACAAGTGGTTCTACAAGAGAACGGTTAAAGAAGAACCAGATGAATGTTTAGGAACGGCCAAGTCAAAGTCCTGACCTTAATCCAAGAGAAATGTTGTTGTTGGACCTGAAGCAGCAGTTGATGTGAGGAAACCCACCAACATCTCAGAACTGAAGTGGTTCTGTTCTGAGGAACCAAGCTGCTGGAGACGACTGTTCGTCAGTTACCAGAAACATTTAGTCACAAGGACGACATGATATGAACCACCCATGATAAATAGGAGTAAATGGAATAAATAAATGCACAAGAATAACACTTCTGTGTCATTTGTTTGATTGGGTTCTCTTTGGGTTCTACTTTCAGGACTTCAGCTGATGTTTTGTGTCATTTTTATGCAGAAATGCAGAAAATACTGAGGGTTTCATGAAGTAGTTCTCTAGATATTACATGTTTCTATTTTATGAGGGTCATTTAGAGAGGACAGCATATATAAAGAGTTTTCCTAAAAATAAATGTGGTCACCTTAATGATTGGGTCCTTGGCAGGAGCCCATGACGGCACTATTTTCCCGTGTAACCTCCATCGGCCGTAGGGGTTGATGAGGTGTCGTTCTAGTACCAGGTACTCCAAGACGTCCTTCGGCTGCTCCTCGCTGCCCAGCATCAGCCTCCCGAAGCGATCATAGATGGCCAGAGTCTACGGTGGTGAAAACACGTTAAAGAGATCACCACTTTAGTCATAAAGTCATGTTTACATCCTCTACGGACGGTTTGGAAAAGCTTTTCAAACAGTTTTTGTGCACAGATTTATTTTTGGTTTCTTTAAAATGTGTCTCGTTTTACTGGTTTTATGTGGTTCGCCGTATAAAGAATACTAAGACGACGTATAAACAAACATCACATCGGCCGTACCTGCTTGGAGTGCATGCGGACCGTTACTTGGCCGTACAGGTTGCCTTTAGTCACCATGTCGGGGCAGCGGGTCTGGATCACTCTGGGAGGCTCCAGGGACTCGATGAAGCGCCAGCGGATCGTCTTGTAGCGGTTCCCCCTCGTCATCTCCTGCACACAGGACAGAAAAAACACCAGAACTGAGGACGTGATGGAGTCTGAATTAACTTGTTTGTGCTACACAAAGAGAAGAAGAAGAGAAACTTACGGGATAACACCTCTCTGTCACCAGGGAGTGAAGCTTCACTTTGTCGAACCTGTAAATCAAACAGCAGACGTCGGTGTCCTTCTCTAAAACTTTTAATAATTTAGGATAATCAAAGTTTAGTCAAATTACATGCAGCCCTGCAGCACATCTGACGGTGCTTCATCTCTAACACAACTAGTAATAATCTCCAAGTACAGATCTTATGTTTGGCATTAGGGATGAGTTAAAAATGTAATATCATGAATTATCTGTATCAGGTTTTTATAACCGATGTTTGTTCTGTAGCTTCAGCGTTTCCGAGTCTGCATGAACGCAGCATGGGACGTTAACAGGCGCGTGCTTGATGGCGTATAACAACAACAACACGCTAGTCTCGTAGGTTGCTAACCGTGGCTAACAAGCTAGCTCGCCCGGTGTATGAGATGTCCGTGGTTTGGAAGTATTTCCAAGTGTCACCTACTAAATATAATTATTATGAGAGGAGGAAACAAGGCGTCTTCCTTTAATGCATCAAATCTGAAGAAGAATCATGCAGAGTTATACGCTACATTTGTCTTCCTTGTTTTGATATTGCAACATGCCTTTAAATATTATCACAATATGCTCCACATTAATCTAAGTGAATTAACGATGCATTGTTCTTCCACTGCGCTCGTGGCTGTTTGGCGGAGCAGACGTGACAGCGTGACTCCGTCTCTCACTTCCACAACAAATGTCTCACTGTCATAAACAGAGTCCGTCCCCGGCTGCGAGGCTGAGCCGAGAGGTGTGAGCTGGATGTGTGAGGTGAGACGTGAGTTCATCATTTTCTTACTGCGTCAGGGCGTTGTGAGCCTCGATGAAGATTTCCTGAGCTTGCACCGCGAAGTCCTTGGTCGAGAAATATGTGTCGTACTCTTTGATTTTACGAATCCTGAAAAGATTTGACAGGGACAGATCATAAATAGCTCGTTCATTTAGATATGACGGATCCAGACGTGTGCAGAAACCAGAACAGAATCCGTCTTACGCTAGCTGTGAGGCGGCGCTCTGTTTGATCTGTTCAGTTCGTTGTTTCAGACCTTCTTTAGACAGAGTGGAACGACGAGCATCGCCCTCTGGGGGGACGTAGGGGTCCACGATCCCCGCTGGTGAAGACAAACAGACACGACTGATCAATCAATGACTGGACCGAGGACAGGTCATAAAGACAATCATCCTTTGTCGTCTCTTAATTTGAAAATAATGCAGATCCTGTTAAGTTTGTTTTAACAGCGTCACGCAGTAACTTTATCAATGCAAACGGGTGAAGGGTCTCGTAACTTGTGAAACAGATGGAAATACAGGAAAAAATCATGTTACCCTGTGTAGTTTAGGTAGATAAATGTCATAGGATCTTTTTAAAAAGATATTTTAGTTTCATGGACCCCTTGAATCACACCATGGACCACTAGGGGTCCGCAGACCCCCGGTTGAGAATCAATGGTCCAGTGAACAACTCTGAAGTGGGACCTCTAGTGTTTTGAGCAAGTGCTAAATGGGAAATATGGTTTGCAAAAGGTCAATAACAAAACAAATCGTCTCAAGACGCTCCACAAAACCCAGCCTGAAACGTCCAGAGCAGCCTGAAGGCGACGGTGGCAAGAAAAACTCCCTTTTAACGAGAAGAAACCTTGAGCAGTACCTTAAGCTCATATGGAGGAATCATCGGTCTAAGGCCAGCCGGGTACAGACAGAGGAAAGAGAGAGAGAACAGTAGTAGATAGGAAATTAGAGGACAAGAGAAAAGAAAGTGGAGGATGTGAGAGAAGAGACAGGAAAGAAGGAGGACATGTGTTTGGTGCCTCGTCCTCCATCAAATGTTTATGAAGATCCACTGGAAAAAGGACGATTGAGTGATTCAAAATAATCTAGATTTGATTCCTGCCGGTGTCCAGTCATGGCACTGAGTGGGCATCACGTTTATGCCGTTACCGCTGTCGCTGGGCCATCAGTAGTGTTTATAGCCTGGCTCCAGCCCCAGAAGACGTGCAAGGGTGTTTGCAAAATGGAAAATAAAAAGAGCAAGGGTGGCGCAGAAACAGCCAGAATTAAAAAGAGAAAAAGCAATAAAACGTGCTCGTGGTCTGAAACGACCAATGAAGATGATGAAACGGGTACGATATGATGCCACGCCACATAACTGGCCACAAACTTCGTCTTGTAGAGAAAATGATGCTGTGTTGCAAAGAACAATGGTGGAGATGTGCACTCATGTTGAAATAAATCCACGTTATGAAGCAACTATTACTTCAACTGAAGTGGAATCATTTTAGAAAACAGAATTACAAGGCTTTAGAGAACGGTGCACTATTGTAGGCTTAACATGTAAAGTTATAATTACATTATTTTAATATAATAGGTTGTGATCTAAAGTGGTCTGAGGCATGAAACTTCAGGGCTGAACATGAGTCCCACTCTGGTCCTGGAGCAGCGTCAGGATTTAAAGATGAACGGCAGAGACGACAGAGAAGAGCAAAGACACATGAAAGATGAGAAGATAGAGGAAACACCACAAATCTCTGGAGCTGTTTTTATGGGAATGTCTTTTATAACAAAGTAAAACTGTCTTCATACTGAACTGAAGTGAATCGATTAGGAAATCAAGATGATATTACTACAGCTCTAAATTCATTCATTCCACCCTGGACAGGTCTCTAATCTATCACAGGGCTAACGATCTAAATGATACGTTTGCAGATTTCTAAATAACTTCATCCTTAAATGATCCGATACGTCACAGCATCCGTGTCTTTTCTCAGTAAACGTGTTTAATCTGAGACAAAAGCCACGTGGACATGAGTGTGCAGGTTGTTTACAGCTAGAGCTTCAGCTAGAGCTGCCTGATGTGTCAGGGTGCTTTCACACCTCGCCGTTGTTCCGATACAAGGAGCGCGTGCTAATCCCTCAGGTCGGTGTGTTTGTCTGTTCTGGTGTGAACACAGCCATCACACTCCGTTCTGGAACAAATTAACCGAGCTCAGACCGGTTAGAGAGGGAGGTCTGATTACGATCGCTGCCCGGGAACAGCTTCTTCACGGCATCGTCACACAATCATAAACGTCTTCTACACGCAGCCTCGACGCTTGATCGAAGTGAAGATGCTGCTCATGAACAGAACTCTGGTGCAACAAACGCCAAACACCACACTCGCTGCTGATGCTTCATTCATGATTAGATTCATTCCTGATTTCATGAAAATCTATTTTTAAGACATTTACAAAACTGTTTGCAGTTGCAAAAATGTCTCGATTGTCCTGTGAACAAGAACCAAGCCCAGATTAAATCTATTATTCCCTCAATTAAATAAGAGGCGTGAAAGAACCAGAAATGATCAGCTTTGGCTCTGGGCGTCATATTTCAGTTCTGTAAAAAGGGTATACAACTTTATATCAAAGAGAAACAACAGCTCACTTCCTGGATGTCACACCAACCATCATTAAAAGCGTACTACTATTAGTCAAACCCGTCTCATATCATGTCCATGAACAGAGTTTTACCGGTGCAGCCGATGTTGATGGGCCGCTCCAAGTACTGCTGTCTCATGACGATGCCCGCCGCTCTGGCCTTGTTTTCCGTGTTTGTTTCCTGTCTCCCCTTTACCCCGGGAGCCGGAGGGATGAAGTACCGCTTCTTGGTCCGGACCGGCAGGAAAAGAGGGACGGGATGTCGTACGTCTAGTGACGCCTCAGCGCTCTGGCACGGGGGACAAACGAGTGTTTAACGAAGAGTTTACTCATCAATCTGCACTAAGTGAGCATGAGTTTAGGAGACAGGAGGACACTGATTAGTCTAGAGGCTTAATATTGTGTAAGAGGTGTTCAAGGTCATGTCACTGGGCTCTATGTAGTAATATTATCATCTATACTGTGGCCCTGGTCTTGTAGAAAGAAGCAGTGTCAAAGGGTTTTCATTAAAATTCCTCAAATTTCTAAGAGTTTTATCAAATTTCCATCAAAGGAGAAATCTAAAGTTGCTGAATTTAGCCACATGTAATGAAAATATGCCTCTGTGAGTACCACACTATAGCCACAGGTTATTATTATATACATTAGTCCAGGTGAAGCTAGTTTTAAACTGTTTTATATTCCACTTGTGGAGTTTTCTATAGACATAGCCTTTCCTGTGAAAATGCATAAATAAAATAGTTAATAAAGCAGTCAAATAAATGCAGGGAGGTGAGTGTTATTAACAAAAATATTGCTAAAGTAAAAAATGAAAAGTGACAAGAGTCCGAATATATACAGCTAGCAGTGCATACTCACTGATTTTGACATCCTGTCCCATACTTTGTCAAATTAACCTCCACGTTTGACTTACTGTGCATATTTTCGTAAAGGTTTCTTAAAGTTTTAATGGAGAAGACAGTCTCCCGTGTGTCTCTATGTCCTAGCAGCTAGCTAACGTTAGCTAAGCTAGCCCCGGTAACGCCTCTGTGCGTCGTTACGCGTCCATAACAAACACGTCAAACCCGCTGCTTCATAATGTCTGCACGCTCCTCGTATTATAACGTGTTATTAAATGTCACAATACCTTTAAATTCATACATGTTGTCCTGTGAAGGGCCACCAGCGTCCTCCTCATGGGCATCGCCATCTTGCCACCACAGTGTCAATCAAGACTTCCGGTTGGTACTTTCAAAATAAAACTGAACTGTCATTCGATATAGATATGCAGCAAAAGTGTATGTTCTAATTAAATATATGTATATTACACTTGCTATTTTGAGTTCAGGAGAATGGGAAGCTGTTACTGAACCCAGCGGTTCTGCTCCAGATGTTGTGAATCCTCTTGCCAGATGTTGGGGGCTCTGCACAGGCAGGATAAGATAAGAGATAAGATAAGGTTTTATTTGTCACACGCAGTTATACATAGCACGGTGAAGTGTATTTTAGCACCGGTAGTAAAGCGGCCAGTAGTAAAGAAAAAGAACAGCAATAATTTCACACTACACACAAGGTAAAAGGTGTAAATGAATAACAGAAAATAAAATAAAACATAATGTAAACTTAATACTGCAGCTGTGTCAGTAAAGTGCAAAGTACTTAAAAGTCCAGTTAAGACTCAGAGTTGAGCAGCTTTGCAACTCACTTTTATGTAATGTTTCTTCATTTCCTGTTTCATTTGTTTAGTCAGGTTCTCCTTGTCTACTTTCAGGGCTTGTGGGAATATTTGTTGATGTTTTCAGTCACTTTTTAATCCAAAAAAACTATGTGTATTGTTGGTATTTTCGGTTGTACAACCTTACACACCCATGCTCGGCACGTACGTCCCTACGTAGGTTCTGACGCGATGACGCAGTGCGTCAGTAGGTCGACGCTGGTTAAGTGGAGTTGTTTGGGCTGTGCGCGAGGAGAGAACTGTAGCTGGCAGTGCTGAGAGGGCTCCAGTTGATGTTGCGCTCCTGGGCCGCACGTTTCCGCTGTCATTCGCACACAGAGTCACTGCCTGCTGTCCATCCTCACTATCCAGGTCCGCTGTGGTTTTGCTCCGTCCTAATAAAACTCAGAGCGACAACTACCCGTGCACACAACACCGTCTTCGTTTAGCGCAGCCGGTCAAAATACAGGAACCATGCCCGAAAGGAGGCCCTTCGTACGGTTACCAACTGACGTTTACCCCGTCAACTATGGCTTGAGTCTGAAGCCCGACCTGATCGACTTCACTTTCGAAGGCAAGCTGGAGGCAGTGGTGGAGGTATGTTGTGCCCGAACGCCTGCTACGTACATGGATGGATTTATCTGTGCATGGCGGGGATCTTGTTATGTAATCTGACCAGCTAACGTTACCAGTTGCTAGCTAATTTGCTGTGCTCGACTGTTAAACTGTTAGCCACTAGCTGACAGGCTCCAGCTAATGCTAACGTTACCTGGAAGTTGCTACCTGGGTAACCCGCCTAACCGACTCACTCAGGCCGTAGTAGGCGAATGAATGATAACAAAAACAACTAACGGCGTGATATTTCAGTGACTGGCCATCCGCCAGCTGAAGCTAGCAGTCACAACATTCCCGTAGAAAAGCAGCAGACTTGCACTCTCATGTTAGCCTAGCCTGCTGCCTCACACCGTGGACATTAAACCCGCTATCAGCTCATTTCGCTCTGATTGATGTGTCCCAAACGCAATTAATCGCGTGCCAACAACCTTGCCCTCTTGTAAAACAGACACATTATTATAGGGCACTGTCCGTTAATGCACCACTGATTGCAGAAGTTGTTGCTTAGCCAACTAGCTGCTAACGCTAACGCTCGCTAATGTTTGCTAAATCATGGCAACACCGTGTCGCCCCCTCCCACCTTCTGCTTTACTACCTCATTCAGGTTCTTTATGTTACATATAAACAAAACACTGAGTGAAATAGCATGCTGGTGTTAGTTTAACTTTTATGAAGCAGTCTTTTGGCCGCGTTTGAGATTTGCATTGCACTTTTAAACATTAGTTAGCCTTCACTTGAACTATTCTGGTATAATTAGTATGCTTTCTACTAAATAACTACCCCGGGAAACACATCCACCAGCACAGTTTGTTTTGGGCTTACATTTTGTGCTTACAGCGTCTAAATGGGACCATTGTGCGGGCGCAGGCACCTGTCAGCCCAGTGTGTTAACACCTGTGCCTGGTTGTAAACACTCACTCACCACATCAGTGTATATATATGGTCTGAATGTGCACTTTATAAGAGAGTAAAGGCCTTCATCACCAAGAGCAGATTAAAGAACAGTTAACTATCTCTTAAAAAAAATAAATGCAAAGCAGACAATAAAACTAGTTTCCTGCTTGATATAGCTTTAAAAGGCAAAGAAGCCACAAACAAAACAGGAATTATTTTGCATTTTTCTTAAGTTATTACATATTAGCTCTGGTTGGAAAATTTTGGAAGCTCTTTTGGAAGAGTTTCACTTATGTCGTTTTAACTTAAGTCCCATATTTGTAGATAAATGTGTTTGTGTGCATCAGGCAAAGTATTTCCTTATCAGTGCTAAAACTCTGCTATCTGATTGGCTGTCTATCCTGAAACATTTAAAATGACTCTTAGCACGAGGAACATATGTAGGAGATATGTTCAGTCTTTGTTAAGAACCGTTGTTTGTTTAGTCATTCCTTGTTTACCTGAGCTTTTCACAGAGTCATATCAACTGGAAGGAAGTCAAACAACGTGGCACTTTGCCATAATCACTGCCTCTTTATCAGTCCATCAGCCTCCAAGTGTCTGCGACCAGCAGAACCACAAACTGTAAATGTCTCTATAAATACCCTCCCCGAAAACTGCACAGCGTCCCAAGTGCGCCGCTGTGTTTCTTCCTCGATAAGTTTCAGCTGCTGCGTCTTCTGAATCCCCTAGTTTGTCTTCCCCTGTCATCTGTGACCAGATGCGTCCTTCACTCTCTGTAGCTTCATCTCTGTAGGGTCAATGGACGCCTTCCTGTCCCATCGGCAGCACAATTTGAACTAGTTTGACAAAATTCAAACTAGATCTTGGCTTCTTTACATGTTCACTGTCAAGTCGTGGGGTGTTGTGCTTTTTCTGAGACTTCATCGTCCCTCAGACAAAATTAGGTTTGACGTTATGACACGTTGAGGATTATCAGAGTATAAGTTGAGCTGTTCTGTGTCAATGTTTACAGGTTACACAGGCCACGAATCAGATTGTGATGAACTGTGCTGACATCGACATCATCACAGCTTCCTTTGTGCCACAGGGAGGAGAAGGTGAGACTTTGTCAGCTTTTCTCTTGGTTTTTTTGGAGCGTTATCGTTTCCTAAAGCAAACGGCTGATGTTGCGTCTTTTATCTTCCTCTCTAGAAATTAACGCTTCAGGATTCAACTATCAAAACGAGGATGAGAAAGTCACCCTGTCATTTACTAGCGCTCTACAGAAAGGTAAGAAGGGACATGGCTCGGCTCCTGGTTGTCCCTGCTCCTGAAACGGCAGCATCCTATCCTCTGTTGAACAATAACAGATCTCCCACCCCCCTCACTTTTGGTCGTGGCTGAACGAACGGTGCAACTCTCTCTGTGCACGCCTCCCCAGGCTCCGGCACGTTGAAGATCGACTTTGTCGGGGAGCTGAACGACAAAATGAAAGGATTCTATAGAAGTAAATACACGACTCCTGCTGGAGAGGTCCGCTACGCTGCCGTCACACAGTTTGAGGTGAGTCTGGATAACGGGATGTTGTTTTCTTCTGGGAATGCTGTATTGCTCAACGCTCTGGTTGCCTGTGTTGCAACACAGGCGGGCGTGTTGGTAATGTGGTTGCGGCGTCTCACATTTTATTCTGTTTATATGTGTATTTTGAAAAAAGGGTTACTCTGCATTTACACTTTCTTGGAAAGTCAAGTTCAGACCAGCTGGCTCTCTGACATCCTGCAGGATGTAAACCTGCTGGGTGCATGCTCAGGCTTTCTACCACAGCGTGTCATCTTCCATTAATCGTGGGCATATTCACTGAAACGTGAACATTTAAGTTTAGACACGATCCGCCTTCATTTAGCTTCACCACAGATATGACATGAATGTGAGACAAACAGACGGACTGTTGAGCTTTAGTTCAATCATGATACATCGCTGGGGGCCAGTGCTGCAGTTTGAGTTCAAAGTAGTAACTACAAAAGTAAGATGTAGTAAAATAAATCAATAAATAATAGTAGATTTGGACGACAATCAACCTCAACTTTCAGAATTAAGTTCTTGGTCAGTTGCTAATTTGTTTTTGAGACGTAGCATAAAAATGAGATGAACAGCGCTCAAGCTTTATGCGCATGCTCCGCCTCTTCCTCTCTGAAACAGCGCCACCTATAGGCCTGGAACATGAAGCAGAGTTTTGTTGAGACGGATCCGTGTGGACGCAGATATTCTTGAAACGATGGCAGAGAAAGCGGAGGAGGAAAAGATGGTTTTGGTACCTGTGGACGAGGCCTCAGTCATATCCCTGAGGTTTAGTCACACTAGAGTATGAGTGCACGTTTCCTTTACGGTTCCAGACCTAGGTACTGATTACACAGAGGCAGGTAGAAGCTGGAATGATTTTTAGTGGCCGTAAATGAGTAGCTGTTGTATGTTTTACTCATATAATGCTGAGTGCTGCTACTGCTTCCCTGAAACGAGTCCAGATTTGATCAGAATCAAATTATTTAGAGATTCAATTAGATTCAAAAGTATTTTACTCAAAACTCAACCTAATGTTGTCTTTTATTTTATTGTTTAATCATTAAGATCTTTTTCAAATTAATACATGTGCGATTAAAAAGAAGTTCACACTCGGCTCGTTTCCAGTCGTTCTGCAGCATGTTCCCTACATCTAGTTTGACGTCTTTCATGTGTCGTTGCTTTAGTGCAGCTCTTATCTGTCATCAGACTTTCTTATTTAAATCCAATCAGCCTTCATTCCAGACGGTGCTCTTACATGAGGAGTCTTTACATCTGACATGTTTTGTACGTCTTTCACACGTGACCTCGTTGCGTGTCGTCAGGCCGTGTCTCTGGTATGAAACCCGTCTGGCACAGTGAGATTTCTACCGAGCCTTAAATGACTTTATGACTAAAGATCAGATGTGGAGCGAATGATTTGTTGTTGTGCTCTCACTGCTTTGTGTCAGATAAATCCAGCCAGAGACGACGAGTGAAATTCAATCACCACCAGCACGTTTTAGATGTATTTCAAAGCTGGGTGTGAGCTACAGTCCGTCTCAGCTGAACCGAGGCGCTGTCTGGGCTCGTCTCCGATCAACACACTTGGTTTCACTTTCTGTCCTCTCTGTCCGTCTGACTCCCTCCAGGCCACGGACGCCCGCAGAGCTTTCCCCTGTTGGGACGAGCCAGCTATCAAAGCCACCTTTGACATCACTCTGACAGTTCCCAAGGACCGAGTAGCCTTGTCAAATATGGTACGTGTCTCCAGACCTCACCCTGCCTGAGTCACCCTCTGCTGCTAAGTGGTTTTTTTTTTTTAAACGTGTGTTTCCCTCATTTCTCTTCCTTTTTCTTTTCTAGCTTACATAACAGAGGCCAGACAGTCACTGCGTATTCTGCCTCTGACTAACATTGTATTCAACTCCTTGTAAAATGCAGCTAATATATATATATATTCTCCTAAATCTGATGTGGTTATTGTTGAGGCTGTCACATTAAACCCAAACAGCATTAATCTGACAGCATTTGTCACTGTGCTGGGTTGAAGCTATAATAATAATAATAATAATTAGGGCTGATATAAGTGTTTCATATCAGTCGATATCGATTCTACTCAGACTTCTCATCTGTGCTAAGCTTAGTTGAGTTCAGAACAGTGTCTAAAAACCTGCAGAATATCCCTTTATAGTCAGTTTAAAACAGATGAAAAACACGTGCAATTAATCATGCATTAAATATTTAAATCTCTCGTCAGCCCTAACTGTTATAAATGTGCAGGAATCTTAACTGAAAGTGTTTCTAAGTAAACGTCGTCAGAAATCATCATCTGGCTCAGATTAGTTCCTCCATCGCTCCAGGCTGAAACGCTTCATCTGAGCTCTGACAGTGAAGCTAAATCAGTTCTTCACATCAACACAGTCGTTTATTTCCACAAAATAGAACAATATTTAATTATAAATGACACATAATGGTATTAAATAATTAAGTAATTGCTTTATTACAGACAATCAAGCTGCACATCTTTGGTGTTTGTGCAGACTGAGGCTGATTCGTCTCTCGTGCACAATCCTGCTGCAGCGCATGTTGTCTGCAACAATACTCTGACCTTTATAGTCCAGTGCAGGACAATACTCGGTTCATTTATTCAAACACAAACGCTAAAACATTCAGGCCTGATTTGATTGACCTGGTGCATCGTTGCTGGAGCAGTTGTGAAAGTTGGTCTGGCTTCTGGGTGAGAGTTTAGTTTTTATTACGTATGATCACACTGTGGGAAGGATTAAGACGCAGAGAAAGATCTTATTACAAACTATTCATTCAGGAAAGTCAGTAAGTCAGATCTGCTAGATTCTTATTTGAGTTGTTTACTTCACGTATGTGTCCCAAAGACGGATGAGACAAGGCAGAGGACACTAGAAGCTGATGTTAAAACCCAGCACAGGAGACGTATTCGTGGCAAATAAAAGAGAAGGTGTCTCTGTATGTGAGCTGCTGACAGAAACTGAAAGTTTTCTTCGTCTCTCTGCAGAATGTCATCGACCGGAAGCCATCCCCAGAAGACGAAAACCTCGTCGAGGTGAAGTTCGCCACCACGCCCATCATGTCCACATACCTTGTAGCTTTTGTCATCGGTGAGTACGATTACGTGGAGAGCCAGTCGACGGACGGCATCATGGTACGCGTCTACACGCCGGTCGGGAAGGCGGAGCAAGGGAAATTTGCGCTGGAGGTGAGCAGTCGATGAAAAGGTTTTTGCTTTTTAAGTGCAGGAAACCACTTAGATGTAATAAACGCATCAGCGCAGAGACTGGATGCTTTCACCGTGCACTAAGAGCTTTACAGCCGGAGCTGGAGCAGAAGACTAATAAACAGAAATTCATTTCTCCTGTTTTTATTTTTAGGTTGCAACTAAGACCTTACCTTTCTATAAAGAGTACTTCAGTGTTCCTTATCCGTTGCCTAAAATCGATCTCATAGCTATCGCTGATTTTGCTGCAGGTGAGTAACTTTAAATCTCTTGTTCAGAGACTTCAGAGTGTTTTGAAGTGAGACTGACGTGTACTCTCCTCTCTTCCGTTCAGGTGCCATGGAAAACTGGGGCCTTGTAACCTACAGGTGAGCTCATATGTTAATCAGTGACTGTGTTTACATGGTCTTTAGTTTCCTGATTTTGAGGCTTAAATCCCAGTAACCCGTTTTCCGATCGATAAAATAAAAGTGAGACCTCTGAGGCTTCTAGCTTAGCCTTACTAAATACTCACGTCGCTCATCCACTTCATCTTCAGCAACTAACTTCTTCAAAAGATGGAAAACCAGCGTCACGTAGCTTTTCCGGTGTTTTCTGCATCTAAACACGTCGTTATGTTTAGTTCTTTCATTCGTTTAAGGCATAATTCTGTCTCTGCTTCGCTCCAAAAGTGAGAAGTTCTCGTTGCCGCCATGTTGTTTGTATTTCTAGTGCGTCACTCGCGCCTGTGCAGAGACCAGGATACGGTGTATACATGCTCCAGTATCAGAGTACTGCTTGAAATCAGGAAATGGGAATACCCTGATTTCTGAATTCAGGATATGGTGTTTACATGGACAAACACAAAAACGGGATAATTCAATATCAAGATACTAAAATAAAGACCATGTAAACACAGTCAGTGATGCCGTAAACATTTAAGTTTGCCTCTAAAATCATTTTACCACTTATTTTATTACTATTTAATTATTAATTAATAACATTAGTTCTGCCAAATAATCGATCCAGATCTCTCGTTATTTGTTTTATATCATAATAGTTGATAACATGCTCGTATCTGTTCTGACAGATCCGTGTTGCTCTTGTATCTTTGTGCTCTGCAGCTCTAATGTCTTTTTAATTGCCTTGTGGTCAGCTGAACGTGCTGCCACCTGTTAGGCATCCGTCAGACACGTGATTAGCATACGGACGCGTTCGTCTGCCGTGTTCCTCCTTAACAAACAGCCCAGCACGCGATCAGGACGCCGAGGAACCCGCCGGTCTGCAGACGGACGCGTCGTCCGACCTTCATCCGCCTCCTTTGACCTCATGTCTGTGTCTCTGTTTTCCAGGGAGACGGCGTTGCTGATCGACCCCAAGAACTCCTGCTCGTCCTCCAGGCAGTGGGTGGCGCTGGTGGTCGGACACGAGCTCGCGCACCAGTGGTTCGGAAACTTGGTCACCATGGTAACCGGCTGTTATCTTTCACCAGATGTTGTTGTTTTTTCCCATAATTGATACCAGTTAGTAGTAATCACACAGACATCCAGGCAGACGTCTGCTCCAGAGGAAGGAAAGTGAAAACCTGCTTCTGATTTAATTTTGTGCGGCGTTTAGGCTTCTGTGTCAGTTTGACGCCAACCCTAACGCCGTAGCCTGACATGCTCCTCCCCAGAAATATAACCAGACCATAAGAGCTGGCCCTTAACCTCAAAGCGAAGCAGGAAATAGAAACAAAGATCAACCTGAGTGTTGTTTGGGTGGCGTTCTTACTCGCTGTGGCGTGCATAGCTGACACCGTCTACGTCCCTCAGAGGCATAAACCACAACTTAAATCTCTGTTATAAAGAATTCTGGATATGTTCATCAATCTCCACCTGCAGAACAGAGACAGCGTCCACTGAAAGTAGAGCTACGTCAAAAAAGGAGAACTAAATAATTTACACTCACCACAGAATAATCATTTATAGGATTTCACTTTATGAACCATCTCTCTGTCATCGACTGAACTCATCAATGCAGTCTGTCTGTGTAGCTAGCTGTGTGGTTAGCTGTGTGATTAGCTGTGTAGTTAGCTGTGTAGTTAGGTAGTAGCTGTAGCTGTGTAGTTAGCTGTGTGGTTAGCTGTGTGGTTAGCTGTGTGGTTAGCTGTGTGGTTAGCTGAGTAGTTAGCTGAGTAGTTAGCTGTGCGATTAGCTGAGTAGTTAGCTGTGCGATTAGCTGTGTAGTTAGCTGTGCGATTAGCTGTGTAGTTAGCTGTGCGATTAGCTGTGTAGTTAGCTGTGCGATTAGCTGTGTAGTTAGCTGTGCGATTAGCTGTGTAGTTAGCTGTGCGATTAGCTGTGCAGTTAGCTGTGCGATTAGCTGTGCAGTTAGCTGTGCGATTAGCTATGTAGTTAGCTGTGTAGTTAGCTGTGTAGTTAGCTGTGCGATTAGCTGTGCGATTAGCTGTGTGATTAGCTGTGTGATTAGCTATGTAGTTAGCATGTCCATGGACACTTCTGGCTGTCCTTTATTTTGTTTTTTGTCTCTTAGCAGTGACCTTTCTCAAACCTTAAACAAGATCTAAAACGAGAGAAGACGACTGAATTACAAGTTTCGGACAGAACGATTCATCATCACACACAAAAACTATAATAAAAAACAAATGACTATGTTTAAAGGATGCATCTGCAAAACAACTGTTGTAATTAAATGAGCTAAAAGCAGCTCTATAAAGTGTCTTTAAGTCCAAGCTGTGTTTCCAAACATCTTAAAAGCCTGAGTAAGCTGAGGATTGAAGGACGTGTGCATGTGTGTCACACAGGAATGGTGGACCCACCTGTGGCTCAACGAGGGCTTCGCGTCCTGGATCGAGTATCTGTGCGTGGACCATTGTTTCCCTGAGTACGACATCTGGACCCAGTTTGTCTCCGCCGACTACACACGTGCTCTGGACCTGGACGCACTGGACAGCAGCCATCCCATAGAGGTCAGCCGTGCAGAGACGGGACTGAGTGTGATTATGGCAGCGAGTGTTTTTGTTTATACGGCCGCGCCGAGCCACAACGTCTTTAATGGTTACGCTTCCCGCTGTGTGTCTGGTGCTCCAGGTGAACGTGGGCCATCCATCAGAGGTAGATGAAATCTTTGACGCCATCTCCTACAGCAAAGGAGCGTCTGTGATCCGCATGTTGCACAACTACATAGGAGACGAGGTTGGTTGGTCGGCTGACTCCAAGTCTGCTGCTTCCATTTATGTGTGGTTTTAATTTCACGTGACCTCTCGCTGTTTCTCTGCAGGACTTCAGGAAAGGAATGAACTCCTACCTTTTGAAGTTCCAGCATAAAAACGCATCGACAGGTAACGACGTACAGAGATGAAATGGTCGCTTTCCTGGATTCGTGCTCCTCTGACCTGTGCTGTTTTTCTCCAGAGGACCTATGGGACTGTCTGGAACAGGCCAGTGGGAAACCCATTGCTGCAGTAATGGGCTCATGGACCAAACAGATGGGCTTCCCAATAATAGTAGTCGACCAGGAACAGGTGAGCGCCGTCGGACACAAGCTGTTCCTGTAAGGCTGACTGAGATTCTGCTTCAGGGTTATGTTTTCAATCAGTCGTTTATTACGCTTTTAAAACAGATTCAGATCTAATGATGAAAAATGTATGCTTTTTAAATTTTACCAGATGAGTTTTTACTATAATCTGTCATTTATTGGAGTTAGTCAGTTAGTTTTCTGCTTATCAGAAAACAGGCAGCAGGTTAGAACCCACAAACTTCATGCTGTGATGCTACACTCGGCTAAATGTTGCAGCAGAACGTCTGTTAAAAACATTTCCGTTGTTTATTTATAAATGTGTCTGTATGTGCAGAAATTATCTTCTTAAAACTTTTACATATAATTCAAATCAGCGCTGACCTGCTACTAGAGCTGTGTGATATGACTGATAGATGTATCACCATATAAGTCGATATCGATAATTATTGATTCATTTCTTTAACCTGTTCTACTCAGACTTCTCATCTGTGCTAAGCTGCATCTGTTATTTCTTTATATCTTTGATGTTTGATGTCATTTTAATTATTTTTTAATGATAACAACGACATATTCTATAGCATTTAAACAATCATTTCAAAAAGATTGGGTTCATGTAACCGTCCATCAAAGATGACTCATGAATCATGAATCTAGAGTCTGTTTAAGCGGCTCAGTTGAGTTCTACCACGTTTGATTGATCATCAATAAACGGCTCCATTCAAACATCTTCCATCTCACTCTGCAGAGAAACTAAACGTACGACCAGACTGGACCAGCAAACAATACGCAGAGAAACCAAACTTAACCGACTCATAACCGCTGCTCGTGGATCCCTGATTAACCGAGTCAGCAGCCACTCACTCGGCCACAGAGAAACCAAACTTAACCGACTCATAACCGCTGCTCGTGGATCCCTGATTAACCGAGTCAGCAGCCACTCACTCGACCACAGAGAAACCAAACTTAACCGACTCTTACACGACTAATCAAGAGAGACAAGAGCCAGTTAATCTGCTCACTCACCACCAAGTTAGAGACAACATCGGTCTGACTCATGTCTGACTGAAAATAACCAGAATATTAACAAACTGGTAACGTGATCTTTAATCATATTCTCCTTTCACTCCACGCCGTTCTTTGTTGTTGTTGTTGTTGTCTTATCTGAGCCGTGATAGGTCGAGAGGCTAAAGCCCTTCCTCTGCCTACATCCCCCAGAATGCCTTGCAGTCGTGTCTCTGGGTTTTCTGCTATCCCGATATTTATCGTTATCGTTTTATCGCCCAGCCCTACGTGCTAACGTTTAGCATCCTGATTAGCGTCTGCTCGTAAGACGTCCTCCGTTTTGACGTCCTCCGTTTTGACGTCCTTCGTAACTGCTTTCTGTTTTTCTCCTCCTGACCACGGCGTTATTTATAGCAAGGTGATGACCGCATTCTCAAGATATCTCAAAAGAAGTTCTGTGCCAGCGGACCACATAATGGTGAGTGTTTGTTTAGAGTAAAAATACACAAAAAAAAACACATGATGCAGAGCTCACGCTGCTTTTTTATTAGAATACATGCATGAATGCTGAGGCGGCCTCTCACTGTGTCTCCGTGTCTCCGTGTCTCTGTGTCTCTGTGTCTCCGTGTCTCTGTTGGGACAGGTGAGGATTGCCCAAACTGGATGGTCCCCATTAGTATTTGTTCCAGCGAGGACCCCAAATGCATCAAGCTCAAGGTTCTGCTGGACAGACCAGAGACCACCATCACTCTGAGCGGCATCGGCCCAGATCAGTGGGTCAAGGTGAGCCCCCCCCCCACACACACACACTCTTACAGGTCAAACGTTTAACTGAACGAACGTTTTTATTTGAGGGATGTTTCACTGTTTCCAGTTTTCGTGACTTGTCGCGTGTGACTTTGAGTTTAATCAGTGAGTCATGAGAGAAGACGCCTCAGTCCGTCCTGTTTTCACTAGTGAAGCACAGAAGTTCAATCAGAGTTCAGTTCCTCGTTATAAACTGAGACGAAGAGGAAGAGGAAGCCTCCATGGCAGAGTCACTGCCAGGCACACTGAGCTTCACTGTCACCTTTAAATGCTCTGCAAAAACACTGACCAGCCATAACATCATGACCTCATCAGAGAATGGACATAGTGGGGGGGTCTTTGAGGGGAGGGGCCTCTGTGGATCAGTTTGGGATCTAGTGAATGTGGAGGCCAGGTCAACACCTTGTGCTGTTCTTCTTCCTAAAGTGTTTTTGTGGCTGCATCCTGCTGGGGATGGCTGCTGCCATCAAGGAGTGTCATTGCTATGGGGTGGGGGTGTCTGGTCTGGTCTAGGTGGGTGCTACATGTCTAAGTAACATCCACACCAATGAATGAAGCCAGGTCCAGAAGTTTCCCAGCAGAACACTGAACTGGAGCAAGATGGTTTAGATGTTATTGACTTCTCCTGTCAGTGGTCGTAATGATCTGGCTGATCGGTGTAGACACTAGGCAGGCTCATTAAATCCTGGTAGAACATGGATGTGTCCTGATAATTAGAGCAGCTGTTGTTGTTCCTCGGATCGGCCTCTTTACAGCTGCAACAAACAATGAACTCTCACTGATTCAATGCTGCCTCCAACTCACGATGTTTGTTCAGAGACAAACATGAAAAAAATAAATCTCACAGTTACAGGCAGCGCTAACTCTCTGACCCACTTACCTTTCTCCTGTTTGCAGATTAACCCCGGCACCGTGGGCTTCTACCGCATCCAGTACAGCTCGTCCATGCTGGAGAGTCTCCTCCCGGGCATCAGAGACCGAAGCCTGCAGCCTGTGGACCGACTGGGCCTCCAGAACGACCTCTTCTCCCTGGTAAGGCTTACAAACACACAGAGTCTCAGTCTTGGGACGTCCCAGGACAAACAAACAGACATTTATTTATTTATTTCTTCCTCTGTGGCAGCAGGTGTTGGTTCAGTGTCCACATCCTTTTAGAGCAGTTAAAGAATAAAAGAGAAAGCACAGGATTTACGTCAGATAAATTTAAACCTTTGAATGTGATTGAATCTCAACAGGCCTTCACCACAAACAGCCTGAAATAAAACTGAAATATCTCTAAAAGGAGTTTATATCAGAGACCCAGGAGGGACAGCATGCGTCTTAGCCTGGAGGGTTTTAAATAAAAGCTTTAATCGTTGTTTTCTTCTTGCGCGTCCTCAGTCTCGTGCAGGGATGATCAGCACGGTGGAGGTGCTGAAGCTGATGGAAGCCTTTGTCAACGAGCCCAACTACACGGTGTGGAGCGACCTCAGCTGCAACCTGGGGGTGTTGTCTTCTCTGCTGTCCCACACCGACTTCCACGAGGAGATCCAGGAGTTCATCCGGGACCTCTTTACTCCCATTGGCCTCGAGCTGGGCTGGGACAGCAAACCAGGGGAAGGTGAGGAGGAGCAGAAGTGGACTTTATCGTCAGCGGAGTGTTTTTATTGTTGTAGAAGTTTGTACCTGACCACTTGTGTCCCTGCAGGTCACCTGGATGCTCTGCTAAGAAGTCTGGTTCTGGGGAAGCTGGGCAAGGCGGGACACAAACCCACGCTGGAGGAGGCCCGGCGGAGATTCAAGGACCATGTGGAGGGCAAGCCGGTCCTTCCTGCAGACCTTAGGAGTCCGGTTAGTGTCGCTGTCCTCGTGTTTGGACGCATGTTTCATTTGAAGATAGAAGTGATTTGATTTTCTGGACAGTAGGGATGTGAGATATTAACCCCTTAACGCCTCAATTGATTCTTCAATTATAGAAAGAAATTAAATATTTGTATTTTTGTTACCACTCCGACCGGTCCTACCAGAAACTAGTGCTTGCTAAAGGTTCCTAGGATTTGTTTGAATGTGCACAAACCGACATTGGAGTATTACATGTGTTATTTCAGCTGCAGTCTGAACGGAAACAGTGCGTCGTGAATTAGCGACACTAGGCATGAAGGGGTTAAAAAGTCTGACGCGGAGCAGCAAATTACAACATGCAAGGTTTGCAAACAAATAGTGAATAAAAAGGACAGTAACAGCACTAATTTGTTCCACCACCTCAAACACAAGCACAAACCAGAAGATGAAGAAAGACAGAAAATGAGCAAAGATGCAGAAGCAGCGTCGACTTCATCCAAAGAGTCCGGGAACAAAACAACAACTCAGAGAAAACTTGATGCATTAGAGTCAAAAAGATTAGGATGAACTGGTGTTTATTTATCGTAATAAATACCAGAAATTATCAGGATACATGTTTTATAATTTAAGTTTAAATTCACATCTCTGGTTTTAACTCGTAGTGTGTGCGTTTACTTCCAGATCACTACAGCTCCAGTTCTGAGAGACCAGAGCCAAAGCTTACATCCTGTCAGTTTAGTTTAAAAACATAAAATAAAAATCTGCATGTTAATGTTTCTATGAATTGTTCAGCTCAACCATTTAAAACTTGCTGCTTCATCATGAGTGACTAGATTTCCTCGGTGTCATCTGAACACGTTTTTATAACTTTGACCTTCAAGAGAAACTAAAGTGCAGTGACTGTAGACGCCTCAGCCTCAGATTTATACATGAAGACACACAGGTCACGTGACTCTGGATCAGCTGATGACAAACCCACTGTGTCAAAGTGATGAGAAACTAACGGCCTTCAGATATAGAGAGAGATCACCTTCAACTGTTCTAATGTGTTTGTCTTCACCAGGTTTATCTGACGGTGCTGAAGCACGGAGACAGCGCCACGTTGGACACGATGCTGAAGGTAGAACACAAGAGCCCGTCTCAGCTGAGACAAGAGCTTAGATTATTATTTATTTATTTTAATGTTGTTTCCTGTAGCTCTCATTAAATAACAATGAAAAGTGTTTTTATTTACGTTGTAGTAAATGGTGCTGACCCGTCACTCAACTTTATTCTGTATATTATTATATTTCTGTGCCTTAGTTCACATCAACACTTTCAGCTTCCTGTTGTTTTTTTTATTTCATATTTATTTCAACGCAGACGCTTTGAGACACTTAATCCAGTAGTAATCAAACTGTTCCATAAGAAGTGATTTATTCATAATATCTGTCCGTCTGTCTGTCTGTCTTTCTTTCTTTCTTTCTTTCTTTCTTTCTTTCTTTCTTTCTTTCTTTCTTTCTTTCTTTCTTTCTTTCTTTTCTTTCTTTCTTCTTTCTGTTTGTCTTTCTGTCTGTCTTTCTGTCTGTCTTTCTTTCTGTCTTTCTGTCTTTCTTTCTCTCTGTCTCTCTGTCTCTCTGTCTTTCTGTCTTTCTTTCTCTCTGTCTCTCTGTCTTTCTGTCTCTCTGTCTCTCTGTCTTTCTGTCTCTCTGTCTCTCTGTCTTTCTGTCTTCGTCATCCCTCCCTCAGCTCCACAAGCAGGCGGACATGCAGGAGGAGAAGAATCGTATTGAGCGGGTGCTTGGCGCCATCTCTGCCCCTGACCTCATCCAGAAAGTCCTCAGCTTTGCCCTCTCGGTACGTGACGACCTCTTTCACTGCACGCGTGCCTTTGGTTCTAGTTTCTCAGGACTGATGGAGGAAATGAAAACCAGGTCATCGTGTTTGTTTTAAAGTGACAGTGGAGGAAGTGACACGCAGCAGGTTCTTTTTATTTGTTGAATGTTTATTTATTTATTTAATCTGGATCTGTTCTCTGAGCTGAAATCTACTGAGGATGGAGGAATGACTTCTTTGCAAAGAAGCTGATGTCTATTTAATGGGAAGCTTACTAGCATACTAGTTACCATCACGTTAAACAACATGACTTTTGCTGGAGAATATGTCGTTATAATCTCTCTGCATAAAGTTATTAGATGAAGTGTAGTCTAACGTTAAAAAACAAAAACAAAAACAAAAGCAGAGGAGGTTTGTAGAGCGTCTACTGTCGTTAGCTTCCAGCACAGAGAGAAGGATTTTACCTGATGCTGCTGGAAAAAACTCAGTTTCTATCATTAGAAGCTTCAGAAACAAAGCAAATATTATCTTATGTTTGTAGTTTCTCCCAGAACGTTTTGAGGTCACATCTAGTTCCAAGTGGAGTAAATCCCACGTCCCAGCTTCCTTGAATGCAGCGTTATTTAACTCTGCGCTGCTCAGGACGATCTGATTGGCTCTGCAGATATTAGCAGGAGCAGAATCAGTGGCTCCAGATTGTCCTTCACAAAGCACACAAACTCATCTGTCCTCTGGTTCTCGTCTCTGAACAGGAAGAGGTCCGTCCCCAGGACACGGTGTCGGTAATTGGCGGAGTGGCGGGAAGCAGCAAGCAAGGCCGGAAGGCTGCCTGGAAGTTTGTGAAGGACAACTGGGAGGAGCTCTACAACCGCTACCAGGGAGGCTTCCTCATATCACGCCTCATCAAGGTAAAGAGAGCTTCATCTGTTAGCTGACAGCAACTCAAAGCCTCCTGTAACCATGGCGACCTGGCTCTGATTTGTCTTCTTGTCTTTGCAGCTCACGGTCGATGGGTTCGCCATCGATAAAATGGCTGCTGAAGTAAAGGTGAGAGGACAGAGCTCTTAGCTGCCTCAGGGGGTTAATGTGACGTGGCTCCATATCATTTCTCCTTGAGTTTGGTTTCTTCTAAAGACGATTTGTAAACAGCGCTCAAGCTTTATGCGCATGCTCCGCCTCTTCCTCTGTGAAACAGCGCCACCTATAGGCCTGGAAGGTGAAGTAGTGTTTTGTTGAGACGGATCCGTGTGGACGCAGATATTCTTGAAACGATGGCAGAGAAAACGGAGGAGGAAAACATGGTTTTGGTACGTGAGGACGAGGCCTTAAGCTGCTGAAGCGTTCAGAGTTAATTTCACTGGAGCTAAGGAGCCAAACCCAGATTCATTCATCAGATGTAGGAGCGTGATTCATCCAGAGAGCACGTCTCCACTGCTCTAGAGTCCAGTGGATGCAGCTGCTCGTCCATAGAAACCCGTCATATGAAGCTCTCTACTGTTCTGAAGCTAATCTGAAGGAAACATGAGGTTTGTAGAGATCGACTCTGCAGAACGCTGCTGACCTCTGACCTCTATGAGCCTCTGATCCTGCTCTGTCATTGATCATGGCCTGACAGCTGCTGTTTGGATGCTACAAGGATGTGATTCTGGTTCATAGACCTGAAGGCTTGGCTGCAGCCTGACGCTGATCTAATCATTTTAAAAGTGTCCTCAGTGTCAGGACATGTCCAGCTGCTCTCACTCAGTGAGACGTCCTGTTCTCCAGTCTTTACCTGCTGAGCTTTGTTAACGCGTCTCTTCTCTTCCTCCAGAGTTTCTTTGAGAGTCATCCGGCGCCGGCGGCCGAGCGTACGGTGCAGCAGTGCTGCGAGAACATCCTCCTCAACGCCGCCTGGCTGAAGCGCGACGCAGACGACATCCACCAGTATCTACTGCAGCGCAAAGCCCCCCCAGTCTGAGCAGCCGCCTCCTCCTCCTCCTCCTCCTCCTCCTCCCGCCGTCCCCCCTCCCCCTCGCCTTCCTTCCCTCCAGCGCGGACCTCCCAGCATCATAGCAAACTGTATGAAACAAGAAGACAAAGCCAAGAATTTAACTGAGTGTTGGAAACACAAAGAGACTCTTTCTACATCCAAACGCGTCAGAAATCGGTTTTAGTCAGACCAGGAATGTAGTTTTAGCCCCGTTCTGTCCACATCCGCCGCGTCACAGCCCCGAAAACATCGCTAACCCTGCTAACACGTTATGCACACCTTCCTCCACCTCTGCGTCTTAGCTAGAAAACTGTGAACCCCCTCCTCCTCCTCTCCCTCCTCCCTCCCTCCTCCCTCCCTCTCCTCCTCCTCTTCCTCCTCCTCCTCCTCTTCCTCCTCCTCCTCCCTCCTCCTCCTCCTCCTCCTCCTCCCTCCTCCTCTCCTCTTCCTCTTCCTCTCCTCCTCTCCCTCCTCCTCCTCTTCCTCCTCTTCCTCCTCCTCTTCCTCCTCCTCCTCCTTCCTCTTCCTCCTCCTCCTCCTCCCTCCTCCTCCCTCCTCCCTCCTCTTCCTCCTCCTCTTCCTCCTCCTCTTCTTCTCCCCGTCGCCACCGGTTTTAAACGCACGTTGCGTTCGCTGCTTTGTTAATTTCACTCGGTTCTCTGTACGAACACGACGGCCCCACTCTTCCTCCCCCCTTTCAGGCGCTGTGATTGGGCGAAAGCCGAGGCTGTCTGGGCAGAGTGGGGTTAAAGACGGCAGTAGTGCGAGTCGTAGTTTCCAACGGCACTGATTCTCCACTGCTAATAAACGGTTAAGGCGAGGCGAGCAGCGCTAGCATGGTACTACGTTGTAAACTGTATAATTCAGGCGTATTTCTTTTTTTTTTTTGTTCCTTTTAAATGACGAGTTAATGGAAAAGTTCATTCACCTTTTCACCCCCTAAAAAAACAAAACAAAAAAACCTGAGCTCTGTTCAGAGTTTGTATAGTTTAAATCGTCCACAAGCATATTTAATCCAGTTTCTTCATCCAGCAACAAAATGAAGATACAGGCGTGTTTTTATAAGACATCCGATGCAGTGATTTATTTAAATGTTGAGATAATCTTATATATTGAGGAGAGGGGAATTAAAAAAAAAAAAAAAACATCACAACACTATTTATCGGGGCCTTTTTCATTCTGAAGTAACATCAGGAAACGCCTCTTCATGGGACCGGGGGCCCGGCGAGGCCCGGTCCGGACTCTGTGGCCGCGACAGATCGACTCCACTCCACTGTTGAACTGGGAAAGCCTTAAATTGGTCGACTGGTTTGCAGTAAATACTAAACACTGAGATGAGAGATGACTTCCACATAGCGTCAAATGTATCTTAACATGACAGATTATGCAGACTTGTTGAACGAGTATATCTATATAGAATTTACAATTTGATGTGTTTGGTTTTTTTTTTTTTTGGAAACATAACTACCGAGTCATCCAACCTGTTGTTGAGACACCTTTCCCCTCCTGGAACATTTTTTTTTTTTTTTGGTTTGTTTGTTTTATTTCTTTTTTTTTGTTAAAAACTAAAGTTGGTGTTCATTAAAGTGAAAAAGGATTTAAAAACTAATGATGTGAAATCGGTGCACGTTTATGATTTTTATGAGTGAGGTGTGAGTGTACCTGCCTGGGGAAAAACAAAGAAAAAAAGGTTTTACTGTGAGTGGTGTCGCACGTCGGGGTCGGTCGGTGGCGTTCGACGACACGTGGTCGCTGCAGGTTCATGATGAGATTAAACTGGTGAGAGAATAATCCGAGAGGGAAACGAGCTTCTGCAGAACATGTTCATGCACGGCTTTATCGCCCGTGCAGAGATGTGTCATGTCTTTGTTTTGTTTTTGTTTTGTTTTCTTTGAATGAATCGGATTTCAGTTCAACATGTGGAATGTTTCTGTGGTTCTGACTTTTAAGAAGAGGAAAAAAAAAAACTGTTAATCTGGGGTAACTTTGATTTTTAGTGTTGCCAAGGCAAATGTAAATATGCAGTCCAATAAAGTAACACTTGATGATACAGTACCTGTCCCTGCAGGAACCTTTCTCAGGTTTATCAGACCAGTGTTTTACAAACCAACCAGCTGTGCTTCTTTTACGACCTGTAGAGATGTGGAAAGTCAGCGCGGGTCCTCTGGGTTTGTTTTTGTAGCAATCAAAATGTGATAATTCAATAAATTACACATTTGTCTGATAATAAATGCCACATAAGCACCATTAACCGGTAAGGTCTCATGATGGCATGTACCAACAATAGAAATATGGGAAATAAAAAGAGAAGTAGAGCAAAATGTCCTTGTCTAGTAGATTCTTAACCCCTATTCAGTCCCAGGTTTAAATAATGAAAGCCAGCTGATATAATTCTTATTCTTGGCTTCTTGTGAAATAAATTCTTCACATTTCATCCACTCTGTTGGTGCATTTACCTGAAAACCTGCTGATTTGATGCTGCGTGGCTGCGGCTTTTGGCGGGGGTGTCGTTACGCGTTGAGTCGGTAGGTGGCGCCAGTGTTCCGCTGTGTTCTCAGTGAGTCGAATGAACAGGAAGCGTAGAAGAAGAACTTAGTTGCTGTGTTTTAGTTGAAGATGCTGGTTAGATAATGACAGCTCTGTAAGTAAACCGCGCCAAATGGCTCTTAAATGTCTTAAATCGTTAAATAATATAAATTAATAACGTCATTGATGAACTTTAAATTGCTCCCACGGCCTGTTTTTGTAAACTTGTGCGGATTTACCTCAGGCTAAACAAGCTAGTTGCAGCGCAAGCTAACAAGGAAGCTAGTCAGCAGTTAGCTAAGTAAGGAGCTAGCCGTTTGCTCGGAACTAACATTTGTAGTTATATAAATATTTTCTAAACATTTATTTTAAATAACATGCTTAGTTTATTGTGTTTGTGTTTATTATTCTCATTATTTTTATTAGAGGTAAGCTCCTGCTGGCCAGGTGCTGTGTTAGCTGTTAGCATGTTGTTAGCTTCACGTCGACGTTAATACAAACGGGTCCTGTCACATATCTGTGAGTTGACACGCTTATCTGGTTTGTGCGACGCAAATGATTAAATATTAAAGCTGCTCCGGTCAACGTTCACTAGAGAAAAGCGGCGTTTTAAAGCGTTTTTCCGTCGTATCAAAGGTCAGACTCGCCGGTAAAGAGGAGGGAGGGCCAGCGGTTTATTTTTAGAAGCTGTAAGAAGGAGGCGGACAGCTGCTAGATCTGAATGAATATATAGCTGCTACTGAGCAGGAGACCTACAAGTGTCCTTAATGCTCTGTGAACCTGTCTTAAAATGATTAACTGCTGGATGAAGAAGTTAACAGTTGTGTTTCCTGGCTTTTATCCTGCTAAAGCTAATGCTTCCTGCTTTCCAGGCTGTCTGCTGACTGACTGACAGATGCCTTCACCATGATGCTGAGCTTCAGCGCGCTGGTCGTCGCCCTCTTGTTGTCCCAGGCCAGAAGCTTCCTGAGCCCCTCGGAGGATGACGGCGTCCCCGAGGAGTGGGTGCTGCTCCATGTGGTTCAGGGCCACATCGGGGCAGGAAACTACAGCTACCTGCGCCTTAACCACGACGGCAGAATCATTCTGCACATGCAGAGCCTCAAGGGAGACGCCGACCTGTACGTGTCAGATAAAACCCTTCACCCGAGCTTTGACACCTACAAGCTGCAGTCGGTCACCTGCGGCCCTGACGTGGTGGTGGTGCCCGGGGACTTCACGAGGCCCGTGGGCATCGGCATTTACGGCCACCCGTCACACAAGGAGAGCGAGTTTGAAATGCGGGTGTTCTACGATCAGACGGTGCTGCAGGACCCGTTCGACAGGGGCGCGTACGATTCAGAAGGCAAACATAAGGAAAAGCAATCCGCTCATGCTGGAGAGGAGGACTTTCAGGAAGAAGAGTCAATCTTTTGGACTATTCTGATTGGCCTTTTGAAAATTATTCTGGAGATTGTGTTTTGAAAGTCGCTTTGCTACTGTGACCGAAGGTGGGGATCCTGTTTTTGGCTCGGTTGGCCATTAAAGAGTAGGATTTGTTTTCATTGTGTGAGGAGAAGAAGATGCTGTATAACATTTTAACAATTCAAAGCATACTTGATAAAGAGTTTAAAAAAGTCGGGGTGGGATCACTGTGCAGAAATCACCAGTGAAGCCTGATCAGTCATAAAAACGTTTCACATCATTTGTGTCATCAAGAGAAAATGAATCAAGGCGACGCTCAGGGTCTGAATTTGGCTCTTGGAGATTTTTTGTTTTGTTTCTTTCTATTTTGAATTGTGGTTTAACCAAAAGCGTGAGACTGGTTCTGGAGTCTTAAATTATAGATTTGGATTTTATAATTCACACAGCAGGTCGGTAGGTGTAATCGTTCCTCCTCCTCTGGTCGTTAGAGATGATGCCGTACTCCACGCTGCTCCACATTTACCTGTTTCAATCTCACTGCGTCTCTTTCAGTGTCGTTGTGCCAAGAAAGAAGTGTTTTTACCGACGGCACAGAGAAGAAGAAGGATCACTACGTTCATATATCATTACTGTGCTTTGGTAGATTTTAAAAACCTAACCTCCTACGATCTGTGTGGGTTTAAATGTCCAATAGCAATACAGTCACTTCCAGATGAGGATCTGGTTTATTGTTTAACATAAAGGAAACCTGACGACGTCTTAAAATCAGGATGCCAAAGCAGATCATTACATTTAGTTTTTATTTGCTGTTCTTGGAGACATGTCTCCGACATCAGAGCATCTGGTTTATGAAGGGATTTGCTAACAACCTGTTAACATGAGTAGCAACATTTTATTTGATCACTTTTTCTTTTTTTTTAATCCGCCTGTTGGACAAAGCTCCTGATTTAAACACCACCTCCGACTCTGGAGCTCAGTTATGAGTAACCTTGTGACCACTGAGCAGAAATGTTCAACAGTGCCTTCAGATCAGTCCTCGGAACGACCGAGCAACTTGTGAGTCAGGTTTCAGAATAAAAAAAACATTATTTTGCACGTTTTGTCTCGTCTTTGTTTCAGCACACAGCCACATACGCTCATGTGGTTTAGACTGTTAAACATAAATATGACTCAAAACATGAGCAGACAAAGAGAAGCTAATCATACAAGGCCGGGCATACACTGTGAGATATTTTAAATCCTTTGATTCAGCTCCATCTCAAACTGCAAAAGTTGACAGCCTTCATGTTCTCACGGACTTTTGTTTCCGGAACTGCAACGGTACAAAGAAGAGGAACCCGGAAGTGGGAGACGCACATCATCCAAGTTGTTTTGACGTAACTTAACTGTGCGTGAGGCAAATCGTCTCGTGGCGCTGCTTCTGCTGTGAGATACCTTCACGAGGAGCGACCAGGATTTTAGACAAGTTTCATTTTCTTGTGAGCACACGGTTTGTGATCGGGGAGTTCGTCGTGAGGTGTTAATCTCTCCTCGTTACTGCACAAAGCACGACGCGCGATTGAGACGAAATTCAGCCCGATTCAAAAAATAGTCGCACGAGTGGAAAAGTCTCAAAATGAACCGACAATCGATCAGTGTATGACCGGCTTTAGATTACAAACTAATATCAAGGTCAAATCAGAGTCGTGTCTTCAGAAATTCAGAAATAGAGACGCTTTTTGGTTTAACTGCAGATGTTTTGCCCGATCGTCCACATGAATCCTGTAAACTTATTGCCCTAAAACACCCAGGGTGAAAAAATTCACAAAGGCAGCTCTTGCGTTTCTGTGTGGACAGTAAACGGATAGAAACGCAAACGATGATGTCATGGCCACGCCCCCTGGAGCAGCCTTCCACCTCTTATGTCCCGTGAGACGTCTCCTAACAACATCAACAACAATGGTGGACTACATGCTCGTGTTCCTGCTGGAGAAGATATTGAGCCTATTATGGTTACTAGGGCTAAATATCATTTCTCCTTGAGTTTGGTTTCTTCTAAAGACGATTTGTAAACAGCGCTCAAGCTTTATGCGCATGCTCCACCTCTTCCTCTCTGAAACAGCGCCACCTATAGGCCTGGAAGATGAAGTAGTGTTTTGAGTCGTGTTGAGACGGATCCATGCGGACGAGGCCTAAAACTACTTGGATGAAACGTTCATAAGAAACTCAGGGACACACCTGTCTTCCAGGTACACTGTGTAAGATTTAGTGGCTCCTAGTTGGGAGGTTGTTGATGAATACTTTGTCTCTTCTGGGTCGGTGTGTAGGCACAGTGGCACCAAGCAGACTAGATATGGTTTGTTCTCTGCTCCAGTTCTATGTAACAACACATCAGCCACGCACACTTAGAAGCAAACTAGATTTCTTCTTTTTATGTGATGCAACGCACTTTAAATTAAACTTGTGCTGCAAAAAGTCTTAATTTAAACAGCTGGCATTTTAGTGTAGCCTGCTCCTGGAGTCAGTATTCTTAAGTTTGCCATTATTTCACAACTAAAAATTAGACCAAATCTCTCAGATCGTATTCAATACACAAAGCTTTAATATCTGATTAACTTTCTGCAGAGCACACTTTTATTTACAAGAAAGAAAATACTCCTTAGAACAACAGCTCCAGAGTTGTCCAGGTTTGTTTCTTAAAGAACAGTTAAACTCGCAGTCAGTGAGTTAAATGCTCCAGTCCTCCTCCTCCTCCTCTTCATCACGGTGACAGTGTGGAGGCCAGCTCGATGCTGTTGATCCTCAGCACCGTCTGAGGCTGGATGATGATCCTTTTGCGCTGGAACCGGTGTCTCCTCCAGAACCGCATGTGGACTTTGGGCCAGGACTCGGTCTTTTCTAGGACAGTCGCCTCGACCCGGACCAGATCCCGTCCCAGCAGGGGCCTGCCGACCAGGGTGAAGTCCTCCGCTCCGACCAGCAGCACCTTCTCCATGCGGATCCGGTCTCCGCACTCCGCCTCGACGTGGTTCTCGATCAGGATCAGGTCCTCGTCGGTGACCTTCCACTGGCGACCTGCGAAGTGCACGACGGCGAAGAGGCGGCCGAAGTCCTGCTGGAGGATCCGCTGGTTCACGGTGCTCACCACTGCGGCGTGTCGGCTCCGCTCCTCCTCCGCAGAAACCGGGCTCGTCTGCTCCGGCCACGGAGGCCTGGACAGCGAGGTCCACGGCAGCCGGTCCCCGCTAACGGAGCTCTGTGCTCGGAGGGCAGCGGGGAAAAGGACCGGGTGTTTGGGTAACAACAGGCTGCATGTCCTCCACAGTCCCGAACACCCTCTGCTCACCGCCATCTTGACAGGAAGTGGTATGGATGCCACCGCGCATGCGCCAACGTGCTGTCACCTGAAACTTCCGCTTTCAAAAATGTTGTTTAAAATAGAAATATTCGTTTTTAAAGAGCGATAATGAACGATTTTAGTGGTCCTATATTTGAGTTTGTTTATATATATATATATATTAAAGAATGATGTTCACCTACCAATACTTAATTCATACATATATAACGAATCATACTACGGCAAATATCCAGAGACACGTAGAGCCCCCCAAGGTTTACTCAATATTATTCAAAAAACGTTTTACCTTCGAGTTTGACCCATTTTGAATCTTTTTATATCATAATTTCACGTGAATATGGTCTAGTACCACAATCCCAAAAGACGTGTACAATCTATAGCAGTCAGTTGAGAAGAAGTTGGCTAAAAATAGGCGATGCATTTTATTTTAGGCTTTAAAAATAGTCAAACAATGGACAATAGTCAGTATGAGAGGGTTTAAAACTCACCGACTTTCTGTAAATCAACTATTACTACCAACTAACCACTCAAACTCTAGAGCACTGGTTGTTTATAGCTTTATAGGTGGGAATAATAAAAATACCACAGTCAGTGGAAATGAGGAAAGAAAGTTAATCTGGTTGTGGCTATATAAAGCAGAATTATATATATAAAATCGCACACAATGCTTATGTAGCATAGTTTGCAAAACTATATTCTTATATATATTCTTTGTGAATTGTTCTTCCAGTACAATTTTAGAGTAAACATAATGGAAAACAGATTATAAACAGTTCTAAATCTCTCCAGCAATCAACAACTGAACAATTCAACTGTCCCTTTATAAAGTTGTAGAATGATAAATACCCTTACAATAAAAGGCTACAGTTATAAACTTATCTTTGTGTTGATGTTTAACCAAACACAATTTCATTGTTCAGTGTATAATGGCAATAACGTGTCATTCATTCATTCATTATTACCGTGCTAGGAATTCTTCTGTTGTTAAATATATAGAAGTAGTCTGGGGAAATACTCATCACTGGAGCTTTATCGAGGAGCAACGTCACATTTCGTCCTGGTGAGCGAAAATCTGGAATTTACGGCGGCACTTAAACGCAGCGCCGCTGTGCCTCCATTTTGTGTCGGTGTTCCCGTTTCCGGGTTTCCGAGAAGGAACCGATAAAACGGTGTCAGCGGGGAGTATGGCTCTGCTTGCAGGTCAGGAGTGCGGTTAAAGTTTTTCGTAGCTATCCGAAACTGTGAAAAGACGATCTCAGACACGTTCTGCAGTTTGTTTTAAGTTTGTTTTAAGCGCTTCACTGTCTCAGTTTGTTTGCAAGCGGCTCTTCTTCGCTGACACTGACAGCTGGAAAGTAAACAGCTCGATGCTAACCAGCTAACTGCGGCTAGCTCCAGTGTAACCGCCGCTAGCCAAACGGGTAAACCGACTATAGCTAGCTAGCGTTAGCCGGCTAACCTGCGAGTGTCTTTTGGTGGCATTAAGTTACATCACCACGGCTTGCCAGCACCCTCCCATCCTATTTTTATTTTTTGTCAAACTGCTCCGACGAAGGACTGCCACAACTGCACTTTCTATTCATGTTGTTTGGGGGGACAAGACTACAAAACGTCCACTTGTTCGAGCAAGGGTGAGTACATTCTTGGGAAGCTAACTTAACTCCACCTAAGTTTAAGCTAGCTGCTGGCAGGTATGTTTGTTTCTTTACCCGGGAGCGGCTACACAACCTGTCCAGGCCTGATCTGTCCTGTTTTACTGAGTTTTATGTCACAATTTGCATGTTTCCACTCTTGCATTTGTATAATTTATAATGTTGTATACTAGCAGTACTTAAAGTAACTTAAGTTACCTTGCAAATACAGCATTAAAGGCAGTGTTATCAGCCAAATATAGCTGAAGTAGACGTGTCAGGACGTAAAGAAGAGAAACGATCCGCTTAAATGTTAAACTTTAGCTTCAAATATCCAAAGATGTTCAGTTTACTGTCGTGTGTGGCACAGAAACAAAACATCTGAGAAGCTAGAAACAGGAAATATTTGACATATTAAACAAATTAGAAACGCTTATATAGCTGCAGTTGTGTACATACTCAAATGGTGAAATGTAAATGTTGCTCTGTTGTATTTGCGCTGTACTAAATAAGTCATCTATATGTGTGTTTGCTGTGTGGTTGCTTGCTGACAGCTAAATGTGCTCTGGATTTATCTGAGCTCTCCTATCAGAGCCGGTCTTGACAGTCTGGGGGTTGTCAGCCCCGACTCAAAGCCTAGAAACACGCTCACGCAGCGCTCTAGGCCTTTAGCCCAGTGCATTTCCTTGACCACAAAAGCATCCAACTTCCTCATACAGCCCTCCCTCTCTTCCCGGCTGTATTTTTTTCTCTGTGTAGCGTCACAGTGTTGATGTGGGGAGATGACCCCACCACCACCACCACCACGGCTCCACCATTAAATGGCTGTTTACCAACTCTCTGAGTGAACAGCTCAATGGAGAGAAAACCTCAGCAATGAACGTGACCCACTTAAGACTTTACTTTCATCTTGAATGGAAGGGATTCGTTAGATTATGGGGTCAAAGGTCGGTCCCTGTTGTGTTTTTTTATGGGTGACAGTTTGTGTGAACAGTTGCGTGCCTCAGTTATGGTCTTCAGAAGTGGAAATAAAAGATGCTTTCATTTATAAAAGGCACATCCTTACATTAAGGAGAGACGAACATGATTCTGGATTTTATATGATTGAGTTAATTTTAGGTTTTCCTCATTTAAAGCATCACGTCATGAATGTTCAGATGAAACAAAGCATCACAGAGATATCCTGGAGGTGTGGAAAACTGCAATATGACTTTTTTTAAAAACAAACCAACATGTGGATTGATTGACAAAATACTAGTCCATGTGTAGATCTAATTCTAGATGTTAAAAATGTCCAGGTGTCCAATTAAATTCATGTTGAATGTTATTCATACCTCATCAGTAGCTAGATACTTGATTTTTATGCAGATTTCCTTATTTGACTTAAAGAAATGTTCAGATGCGTCAGTGTGTTTCTCTGACGCTTACAAACCCAGGAGACATTTACCTAAAAATATTTAGGATATAATTCACAAATAATACGACTCAGTTTCTGATCCCACGCTTTCGTTTTATACCCACAGGCTTTACATTTTCATTTAGCCCTCTACAAGTTGCCAGCACTGATTGAAACCACAACTATTGATACGTTTTTGATATAAGATTGATGAACAGTTAAAGTTGAGTCAATAAACTGTAAATTAATCTTTAAACAATTCATCAGTTCCAACTTTTTCCACATTAAACTTTACAGATGTTTTATTTTGTGTCGTAATAAACCGAGAATCTGTAAATTTTGAACTTTTAGAGGCAGAGGTTGATTATAATTACACGTTTTAGCTGTTAAGGAGGATAAATTTAGCCCTAATTTACAATGAAAGATTTTTATATTCAGAAAAATCAGATTAAAAGATTTTTCTGACTTCTTAAACCGTGTCCTGCTTTCCACCACGGATGGACGTGCATCAGGCTTTATTCGGCACCATTAATAATTTACTGAAGTTTTTCATAATAAAAAAAATACTAAATCACAGAAGATTAGCTTAGTGCTAACTTTAGTTTCTTCAAGTCTGAATTATTACATCTGCGATTGCTTTTCCAAAATACTTGTGTCATATTTTGTTTGACATCAGCTATAATTCTCAATGAAAGTCTTTTCCAAAAGTACAAAACAGTCCTGGCGGCAGCACGCTATTATTTCTAACTGTCTAAACTGTCTAGTTTATAAGATGACACTGTGATGGGAAATACTTAGTGGTTGTTAAATGTCATAATTACTTTTAATAGTTTAAAATGTCGACCTTTGAGCGTCCTGAAAGGTGACTATAAATATTATTATTTGTATAAATATCAAACAGAGCAAAACTGAACATCTTAAATTTAAAATGTCAGTGAAAACATTCCCAATTTTGTCCTTTTTAAAGTTTTTATGGGCTTTAATAGCTTCTGGTTTCTTCATGTCTGTGCATTCAGCATGATTACCCCCCCGCTCTCAGTTTCTGTCTGCCGCCGCCGCCGCTGCTGTTTCAACCACGTCACTGACTGACTGGCGAGCTTGCTGGGTGAGATTCCTTTGGGTTTCTCTCGGTGAAAACTTGCCCAGCGCTCACCCGGCGCTGCCTGAGGAATGGAGCAGCAGAGGGTGAGGGCGGTGGGAGGGGTGGGGAGCCAGCGCCGCCTGCATGAGCCAACAATGGGCCCAGGCAGCTAACTGGTTTGGGGAGATCCCGTGACCTTAGACACTCATTGTATGCGGCGCTGACACGTTCAGAGCAGTTTCAGGTCCCGGGTGTATCATATGTGATTAGCGGAACTGTAGGATGGTTTGATGTGAGCTTGTCTTTTCCTGCGCTATGGAGGAACGTCTCACTCGCTGATATTAGTTATTTTAGTGACCTACAATAAACTCAGATTATAATCCTGAACTCTAGAAGAAGTGTCCAATATGTAAAGGAGGTTATTTCAGACTTTCTCAGTAGCTGGATGAGGCTTCGTCACATCATCTGCTTGGACGTCTTTTCTCTTTCTCTGTGATTATTAAGCCTCTAACATGAGCCACTCTGTTCTGGTCGCCGTTGTGTCACGTACACAGAGAAACTAAACATATCTGATGAGATGCCAACTACAAGTTTAGCTGTTGCTCCTCCACAGACTCTAACCAGGTCATACAGGTCAACATCTAATGTTTGATAATATCGGCCAATATTGAATTAAAAATGTAATATCATGAATTATTGGTATCGGGTTTTTATAACCGATGTTTGTTCTGTAGCTTCAGCATTTCTGAGTCTACATGTACGCAGTATGGGACGTTAACAGGCGCGTGCTTGATGACGTATAACAACAACAACACGCTAACAGTGGCTAACAAGCTAGCTCACCCGGTGTATGAGATGTCCGTGGTTTGGAAGTATTTCCAAATGTCACCTACTAACAGTAAATATGTGATTATTATGAGAGGAGGAAACAAGGCGTCTTCCTTTAATACATCACATCTGATCACCCACCTCAAGAAGAATCATGCAGAGTTATACGCTACATTTATCTTCCTTGTTTTGATATTGTCTGTAGTTTGTTTGAGGCAAAACTTTCTCTTTAAAAACACTAAAAATAAATGAATGGCACTTTTTTCAGTAACTTATTTTGCACAGACAGTGTTTACATTTGAAAAACCATGTTGCATTTATGTTTGCATCCAGTGGGACATCGCAATAAAATGAGTCATAATGTGTTAATTCCATAATAGGTGATATGTTATGTTGTTACCTAATAATGTTGGTGTAAAAAGACTGAATATATCGGTATCAGAAATAAAGAGTTGGACAATATCGGATATCGGCAGAAAAGCCGATATCGAGCGTCCCTACCTGCTTCATGTTAATTGTCTCCCTGTGAAGTTCCACAACAAATCATTTGTCAGTCCATCAAATAGTCGCTCAGATAATGGGCCTCGTGATCTATGCTGCATCTGTGTGTGCCGGTGTGTTTAAGGCTGACGTTTAAATCCTCCTCTTTGTCTCGGTTGAGGCCTGTTGAAGTGAAGCGTTCATCTTCTGATCCAAGTAAATGGTTGCATCTTCACCACAGCAGACGTGTGAGCGGCAGAGAAGTCGTACTTCGTTCGTTAACTTATAACCTGTATAAAGAGGTGCAGTTAGCTGCTAGACCTAAGGCCTCATAAAAGCTGGATGATGGTTTCAGAAATGAGTAACCGTCACGTTGTGATACGATGCTTTGGATTTACCGGAGCTGAACATTTAGGAATTTAACTAAAAACAACAACAAAAAAAGAAGTCGGGTTCCTGATGTCTTCATGTTACTTGGTAGCTGTGGTTAGCTGCTGAGCGGGACATACAAGCCAGCAGTGTTTACTTTATGTTTTACAATGTTTGAAGTATCCTCTGCTGCTCAGTGGGTTTACAAGCCAGCAGCTTTTACTTAGTTTATGTAGATTATAGGTTAATTATCATATCACATGACTGTAGGTTTGGTAGGACCTCTACATGTGCTTTGGCTTTGATTTTGGCACAGTGGATTATAACATCTTATCCTGTGTGTTACTGAATGATATTAGCCCAGATTTCTCTGTCATAGAAATTAAATTATGACGCTTACAGAAGCTTCCAGGGTTGATTTATAATCTTGAGTTTTGCTCAGTAGTGATGGTTCTCATCCAGTCGCACACAGATCAGTGCTGGCTTTAGATGCACGTGGAGGCGCTTGTTAATAACGCCGCGCGCAAACACTAGTACTTAAAGCTGGACACTTGCGATCGGCTTTCCCAGGACGGATGTTAATCTAAGGCCTGAGCAGGGCCTTGGCTTCTGTTTGTCTCCTGGGAAAGACCTTGAAGTGGAAAATAGACCTTCATATGGGACAGTCTGTACTTAAAAACACTTCCCTAATAGCCTCTGAGCTAATAGTAGCTCCTCTGCTTTAACCTTTTGAATGATTAATGAAACATCACATCCAGCCTGTTGTTGTCGGTAGATGTTGGTTTGTTGAGTCCAGGCCTTTAGTGCCGTGAGATGATTTAGACATCGACCATAGAGACACAGGAGCTACCGTCTCTGCAGGGAACAGCACCAGTGGTCTAAGTAACATCCACACCAATGAATGAAGCCAAGTCCAGAAGTTTCCCAGCAGAACACTGAACTGGAGCAAGATGGTTTAGATGTTATTAGACTTAGATAAACTTTATTGATCCACAAGGGAAATTGCTCGGTCACAGTAACTTAGTTGTACATAAAAAAACACTCTTAAGAACCTCAGATAAAAAGAAAAGATTAAATAAAATAGAATAGAAATAAAAATTAAGTAGAATGAGTAAATAAGTAAAATCTAGAAAGATAAAATAGAGATAGTATAAGCAAAAATGTACAAATTAGCATATGAGCATATGAACAAAAGAACAAGAACTAGAGAAGGAAGAATATAAATTATATATAGTGTATATTTCAGACTATAAGTCACACTTTTTTTTCATGGTTTGGATGAAGAATCAATGGATTTAGTGATTTGGAGTGAGATGGAGAGTTTGATAAACTTGTTATGTTGTTTATACTTTAGTTATCTGTTAATATGTTACGTTAACATACCAGACACCTACTCAGGCCGTTGTTCTCTGTTCTATTGTTATTACAGTAACTTGCCTTTTAAGATGAAATGTGTTCTTGGTCTCTGCTTTTATCAAATAATGTGACCTATCTATGTTTTTGTCTTCCTCATTATGCATTTCTTAGCTGGAGCGACTTATAGTCCGGTCTTTCTGCTGAACGCTGCAGCTTAACACTGAAAGTCCAGAAAAAATGAAAAGAAAGCAGCTTAAAAAGTCAAAAGCAGCCAAAAAACATGGGGATTGTTTTTTGTCATAGGATTCAAGAATAAAACAAAGATTGAAGGAACACACAAAAATAGCTTAAAAAGTAAAAACTGCTGTGACCTGCTGTCACTCTTTCAGGCGCTCAACACTAGTGACTGTGTTTCCATGGTCTTTATTTTAGTATCTTGATTTTGATCAGGTTTTTTAAGTATTTGTGTTTTTGTGTTTGTCCATGTAAACACCATATCCTGAATTTAGAAATCAGGATATGCCCATTTTACCGGTTTCAGGGAGTACTCTGATACTGGAGCATGTATACACCTTACCCCGGTCTCTGACGGCTGCCCACTGTCTGCACAGGCGCGAGTGACGCTAAGTGATGCACTAGATATACAAACAACATGGCAGCAACGAGAACTTTTGGAGTGACGGAGAGACTGAATATTCCCTTAAACTAATGAAAGAACTAAACATAACGACGTGTTTAGATGCAGAAAACACCGGAAAAGCGCAAACGGAAACCAGGGATGTGAATAACCGTGTTTCTCTGTGCTCCATGTAAACACCATATCATGGATAAGCCTCAAAATCAGGATCCTAAAGACCATGTAAACGCAGTCAATGACGTCTCCTGTCAGTGGTCATAATGTTGTGGCTGATCGGTGTGTGTGTGTGTGTGTTTTCCTTCTCCAGGAGTCCGTGTGCGTCGTCCCAGTGGAGACGGTGAAGTCGCCAGCCTTTAACCCACACAGAGAGGTGCCAACAGAGGGACAGGATGCCTATTCCTCCCCCTCCCCCTCCTCCCCCAGGACCCCCGCCTCCCCCAACCTTCAATGAGGTCAGTGACCAGATAAAAGCAAACCAATAGAAACGTGTTCAGCAGCGAGGAAGTCGTTCAGAAAGTTGGGACGTAGCCGGACACATGAAGATGAGGGACCTGGTCTGTCCTTCCAGATCATAACGTAGCGTTCAAACAGTTTACTGTAAATATACGACAAAGCCCTGCGCATGTTTCAGTGTGGCCTTTCTGAAAAGGAGGTCGTCTTACGTCTGCGCTCGGTAGTAACGCTCCATATGAGAAGAGAAAGACTCATCATTTATGGAAACATGAGGCAGAAGTCTGTGTTTACGTAGTCTGGTCTAAAGGCAGCTTCCATGATCACGTGAGCATCAGAGAACTTTAATTACAGCAAAATGTGCAGAAATAAAACAGAGATGAGACGTCACCCGAAGCGTGTCCAGTAAACCAGCTACCGAGTCACGTGACCGGGTGTTTACAAGCCGCCGGGCTCTTTACAGTGAGCAAATAAACCCGGCTCTAAAACCTCCTGCTCTGGCTCAGACCAGAGGAGCCAGAGGTGTGACTGCATGGCCGTTAACTCTCCTAACGTCCTCCACAGGCCAACACCACTCCTCCCAAACTCAACTCCTCTGACGCCAAAGGCAGAGGAGCGCTGCTGTCCGACATCTGCAAAGGCGCCAGGCTGAAGAAGGTCACGGCCGTCAACGACCGGAGCGCTCCGATCATAGAGAGTGAGTCACAGCAAACACTCAGATCTGTGAAAAGTATATGAAGGAGAATATCTGCAGACACGTCAGGGGCAGAAGTTAACGAATTACTGAGGGAACATGAAAGAGTTTTAAAGAGTAGGAGACTTGAGTCTTCTGAAAGACTGAGATGCAGGTAAAAGCCTAGAAGAAGAAGTTCAGATTACATCATCAAATGTTTTTACTTGTGTTTTTTTAGGACTGGGTTTAAAAGTAGTTGATTTTAAGACAAATCTTACAAGATCACAGACTGAGATCAGTCCCTGACGTCTGAGACAGATCCACATCACGACAGACGCTCCAGGATGATTGGGTTTAACCGTCCTGTCGTCCTCTTCAAATGTTTTCACGTCACAGTTTGATATAAATGTCGTCTACTCTCTGTGACGTCCAAAGAGAAATGTACGATACGTAGTAATTAGTTATTAGATGACGCATTTTATTATCGTCAGCTTTGATAAACGTTGTGTGTCGATGTGAAGACGGTATCAAGGTGTGACGACAGAGAACAGCTGGATAAACCTGCATCAGTTAAATTGTTTTGAAACTCAAACCTTTAACTCTCAGCTCTCAGCTTTGCTCATGACTGATGAATATATGGTGCATATTAACATATCATTTATGTTTGTCTGTCATGGTGACCTCAGAATATTTGAATATTTAAATGTGTTTCCTGTTGATCTTTATACACCATGGATTTAACTAATCAAACAGGTTGGAGCCTGAGTTATATAAGGCCAACTGATTCAATGAGTAGCTTGTCATTTCTTTAACAACCATGTCTAAAGACACCTGATCCTGTGGTGGTCTGTTTGAGAAGGGTCAAATCATTGGCATCAAGCAGAGAAAACATCTAAGGAGATTGAAGAAACTACTAAAACTGGGTTAAGAACTGTCCAAGACATTATTAGAAACTGGAAGGAGAGTGGAGAAGCATCAGGGTAAGAAGAGAGGCAGATGAAGTGATGCAGCCATCATGCCTAGTGTCTACTGTACAAGCCTGTGCTATGGGGCAGTGCTATGATCTGGGTCTAGGTTCATTAGCTGACTACCTGAATATACTGAATGAGCAGCTTATTCCATCAATGGATCATATTCCAAGATAACAATGTCAGGATTCATGGGGCTCAGATTGTCAAAGAGTGGTTCAGGGAGCATGAGATGGATTGTTCCACCACAGAGTCCAGACCTTAACCCCATTGAGAATCTTTGGGATGAGCTGGAGAAGCTTTGAGCAGTGGTCAGACTCTCCATCATCAATACAATGAATGAAACACTGGATGGAGAGAAATCTGGAGACATTGGAGAAGATTAGAGAAACAATGAGACAGAGAATGAGCTGGAATCACAGATATTATTAGAGACTGTTTGTGTCTGCACTGACGTGTGTCTTGTCTTATTTCGTTATCAGAATCAGGAGGAGGCGGAGGTGGAGGAGGAGGAGGAGGAGGTGGAGGAGGTTTTGGAGGCGGCGGGCCAATGGGAATGGGAGGCCTTTTCCAAGGAGGCGTGCCAAAATTACGACCAGTAGGAGGTAAAAACTGTCTTCTTCAGGTTGTGTGATCAATAATTTTACCACATTTATTTATATTTAGACGTAGAGGACGACAACTTTACATGTTTGTAGTCAAATAAGTCGTTTTTACATTTCTCTTCTTTTCAGTTATTTTCACACATTTTATTTTTATTTTATTTCCTGGTCACATGCTTTAACCTTTGACCTCTCTTTTGTTGCTTGTTTGATAGACGCATATTCAACCCCACCTGAAATGTTTTTATTAAAAGCGTTTTAGAGCAGGAGATGTTCGTGGACCAGGTTTAAACACCAGCTCTCTGTCCTCCATGCAGATGGTCCAGTGGGTGGGTCTGTGGGCAGATCCGCCCTCCGGCCCCCGGGGTCTCGTCCCGCGGCGCCTCGTCCCCCGACAGGCCGCTCGCCGTCGCCTTCGCCGAGCAACAAGCCGTCTCCGCCCGAGCACCAGCGCTCCCACCGCCCCTCCCTGCCTGACATCTCACGCCCCTCCAGCACCAGCAGCAGCTCCTCCACAGGCAGCGGGATGAAGCACAGCACCTCTGCACCACCTCCTCCTCCGCCCTTCAACAGAGGAGGCCGTAACAACGCTCCCCCCACCCCCACCCAGAAAGCACCTGCTCCACATTCCTCGTCCTCCTCTCACAGCAGAGAGAAGCCCCTCCCTCCCACGCCCAGCAGAGGCCCCGCCGGGGGCGGCACCGCCAAACCTCCATCTTCCAGCAGACCACCGACCAGTGGTTCTTCTGCTCCTCCTCCTCCACCGCCGTACAGGCCGCACACGTCCAACGGGCCGTCGCATGTGGACGGTGGAGGGGCTCCAGAGCTGCCCCAGAGGCACAACTCTCTGCACAAAAAGCATTCGTCAGGAGGCACCCAGGGACGTAGCCACGCTCCTCCACCTCCTCTGTCATCATCTCCATCCTCTCAGCAGGGCAACAGACCACCGCCCCCGGCCAGAGAGCCGCCCGGACGCAGGACAGGTAACGCACACCTCCACCCACCGAGTGTTTCAAAGGTCTGAGACGATGCTGCTAATTAAATAAAATCCTGTTTCTGGACACTAGCTTCTGATAATCGACTTAAACCTGCAGCTAAAGATTATTTTAATGATTGATTCAGTCTTAATTTATTTATATATTTCAGTTTTGAAATCCAGAGGTTTGTGGAACGTTCACAGTATTTTACCTCTCGTTTCTCTTTCATCCAATTCATCCAAATATCATTCTGAGTTGGAGGTTGTTGCTCCCATAAAGTGAGAGATGGTGGCTTAATAGAGCAAATACAACAGATTAAAAGTAATGCAAATATAGTGCACATGTATTCACAATGTTCAGAGGTAAACAGGTTGCACATAAATTCATGCACTGCAGCAGATTTAGCCAGAGTGGAGGATAAGGCTGAACGATACGGACAACATGTCATATCTCCATAATTATATCAGATATATCCATAATTAGCATCGAGCTCTTTCAGACCGTGTCCACAGGTACCATGTCTTTACAGTGTGCTATGTTCTAGCGTCTGTAATGTGTTTATGTCTGGTGGACGTCGACTCATACGGTGTAACGCTACTGAACGCATCAGCATCAAACTCTGATTGTTCTTCTTCTGGGACGACTGAGACGTCCCCGGTGTTTCTCTCATTCACTCTTCATGCAGCACGTGATGCTGTTGTTTCATGTGGTCAAACATGTTTCTTGTTCTATCTCACCAAGCGACCTGAGCAACACCTCCCTCTGGTTTACATCATCATTTTAAATCCTAAATACCTCCAGATAATGGAGGAACATTTACAGTGAAGAAAATAAGTATTTGAACACCCTCCTATTTTGCTATTTCTCCCACTTAGAAATCATGGAGGGGTCTGAAATTTTCATCGTAGGTGCATGTCCACTGTGAGAGAGATAAACTACAAAGAAAAATCCAGAAATCACAATGCATGATTTTTTGATGATTTATTTGTGTGATATAGCTGCAAATAAGTATTTGAACACCTGAGAAAATGAATGTTAATATTTGGTACAGTAGCCTTTGTTTGCTATTACAGAGGTCAAACGTTTCCTGTAGTATTTCACCAGGTTTGCACACACTGCAGGAGGGATCTTGGCCCACTCCTCCACACAGATCTTCTCTAGATCAGTCAGGTTTCTGGGCTGTCGCTGAGAAACACGGAGTTTGAGCTCCCTCCAAAGATTTTCGATTGGGTTCAAGTCTGGAGACTGGCTGGGCCATGCTAGAACCTTGATATGCTTCTTACGGAGCCACTCCTTGGTTTTCCTGGCTGTGTGCTTCGGGTCGTTGTCGTGTTGGAAGACCCAGCCACGACCCATCTTCAATGCTCTGACTGAGGGAAGGAGGTTGTTCCCCAAAATCTCACAATACACAGCCCCAGTCATCCTCTCTTTAATGCAGTGCAGTCGTCCTGTCCCATGTGCAGAAAAACACCCCCAAAGCATGATGCTACCACCCCCATGCTTCACAGTAGGGATGGTGTTCTTCGGATTGTACTCTTCATTCTTCTTTCTCCAAACACGCTTAGTGGAATTATGACCAAAAAGTTCTATTTTGGTCTCATCTGACCACAAAACTTTCTCCCATGACTCCTCTGTATCATCCAAATGGTCATATGCAAACTTAAGACGGGCCTTGACATGTGCTGGTTTAAGCAGGGGAACCTTTCGTGCCATGCATGATTTCAAATCATGACGTCTTAGTGTATTACCTACAGTAACCTTGGAAACGGTGGTCCCAGCTCTTTTCAGGTCATTGACCAACTCCTGTCGTGTAGTTCCGGGCTGATTCCTCACCTTTCTTATAATCATTGAGACCCCACGAGGTGATATCTTGCATGGGGCTCCACTCCGATTGAGATTGACCGTCATGTTTAGCTTCTTCCATTTTCTAATGATTGCTCCAACAGTGGACCTCTTTTCACCAAGCTGCTTGGCAATTGCTCCGTAGCCCTTTCCAGCCTTGTGGAGGTGTACAATTTTCTGTCTGGTGTCGTTGGACAGCTCTTTGGTCTTCGCCATGTTACAAGTTAAAGTCTTACTGATTGTCTGGGGTGGACAGGTGTCTTTATGCAGCTAACGACCTCAAACAGGTGCATCTGATTCAGGATGATACAAGGAGTGCAGGTGGACTTCTAATGGACGGACTAACAGGTCTTTCAGGGTCAGAATTCTAGATGATACACAGGTGTTCAAATACTTATTTGCAGCTGTATCACACAAATAAATCGTTAAAAAATCATGCATTGTGATTTCTGGGTTTTTCTTTTTAGTTTATCTCTCTCACAGTGGACATGCACCTACGATGAAAATTTCAGACCCCTCCATGATTTCTAAGTGGGAGAAATAGCAAAATAGGAGGGTGTTCAAATACTTATTTTCTTCACTGTATGTTTTGTTGCTCCCGTCCCAAGTCCTCAAAAATACTCCCGTCATATCCTGATCACGTGACTGCCCCCCAACAGAAATCCTGTCCTGTAAAATCACCAGAGACAGACTCCTAAATCCCGTCCTGCTCCCTGTGTTGTTGTCTAAAGTTGGGCGCCCTCACCTCATTGCAGCGTCACTTTTTAATTTAATCTGCGGCTCCGTCCCGCTCCGTTGATTATTTGCTCTATCCCGTCCTGATCACGTTACCAACAGTCAGACTGTCCCCCTCTATTCTCCACCGGCCGCATTATCTTCCACGCTCACTTTACTTTCTTTCTTTTGAACGTCCCCGTGGTGTTTGTAGTGTGTGTGCGTCTCTGTCTCCCTCACTCCCGTCCTCATATGTTTGTCATCGGTCTATATCGTTTATATCGTTGCTTTTTATAGATACCAGAACCATGTATCGTTCAGCTCTAGTTGGAACCTGAACTCAATTATCCTGCTCAGTATCATCTCATTTAAAAAGCGACTCGTCCATAAACGCATCAGACCAGATGAGATGCAGGAAAAGTCCAATCTTTCCGATCAAGATGCGTTTTAAATAGAAAATCTCTTCTTTCTTTCTTTCTTTTCTCCCTAGAGACAATTTTTAGTTGATAAAAAAGACTGTTGATCTTGCGCTGGCAGGTTCACGCCTCTACTTTAACTTGTGTTTTAATATTGTCCGATGGACCAGTCGTTTGAGCCCGTGTGATTTATTTTACCTACGTTAAAGGTTTTGCACGTGTGTCGCCTGGAGGCCTCGCTGGAGGAAAGATCACGTCGAGGGCAAAGCAAGTTTTGACTCGTTATCTCTGAGATCCGGCCTTAAACATTCTGCTGAAACATTTCCTCCACGTGGTCACATCTGAATGTAGAGCAGAGGGCAGCCGTGTTATTTGCTCTGACTTTCAGCCTTCATGCAGCAGCAGCGGCGCTTTGGGAAGTTATATTCACAGTGAAGGACATTTAAACGTCTGATGTTTCCTGCCCTGCCTGAGTTTATGGCTCAGTGGAAACATATTCATAATCTGAATTCATAGTAAACAGGAAGGCACTTATTAGCCGGAGCTCTGGGCTGCGATTGGACGACGACGCGATTCGTTCGTCTCCTGGTTTCTCTGCATTCCTGAAGCCCTGTGGAATATTCCATCCCTCTGCTCTCTGTGGCTCGTCCCCGCTGAAGAATTATTCCACTGGTGTTTATGAGGGCATCTGGTGGAAGTGGAAATAATGTCACTGAATACACAGCGACATGATGAGGGGTTAGAATGTGATGCTTAGATGGTCGTAGTTTGGGTTTTTAGTTGTTCCTAAAGTGTTTTTGTGGCTGCATCCTGCTGGGGATGGCTGCTGCCATCAAGGAGTGTCATTGCTATGGGGTGGGGGTGCCTGGTCTGGTCTAGGTGGGTGCTACATGTCTAAGTAACATCCACACCAATGAATGAAGCCAGGTCCACAAGTTTCCCAGCAGAACCCTGAACTGGAGCAAGATGCTTTAGATGTTAGTCACTTCTCCTGTCAGTGGTCGTAATGTTATGGCTGATAGGTGTACATGCAGAGGATAACATCATCCTGATCATTTGTGTTCTGTCCACTCAGCTCCTCAGGTTCCTCATCCCGGGTCTCGTAACGGCGGTCGGGACGCTCCTCCTCCTCCTCCTCCTCCTCCGTACCGTGGCCACAGCTCCGTGGTGTCGGAGCCTCACAGTCGAGTCTCCAAACCGCCGCCTCCTCTCTCCTCCTCCTCCTCTTCATCTTTATCATCTTCATCATCCAGAACCCCGGCTGGACCCCCTCCTCCACCTCCACCCATCAGGAACGGTCACTCCTCCAGCTCCTCCTCCAAATCCATCATGGGTGAGTCGGGACATCATCCTCTTCCTCTTCTTCCAATTCCTCCTCTTCCTCCTCTTCTTCCTCCTCCTCCTCGTCCTCCTCTTCCTCCTCCTCTTCCTCCTCTTCTTCCTCCACCTCTTCTGCCTCCTCTGCCTCCTCTGCCTCCTCTTCCTCCTCCTCTTCCTCTTCTTCTTCCTCCTCTTCCTCCTCCTCCTCTTCCTCCTCCTCCTCCTCCTCCTCCTCTTCCTCCTCTTCCTCCTCTTCCTCCTCGTCCTCTCCTCCTCCTCCTCCTCCTCCTCCTCCTCCTCTTCCTCCTCTTCCTCCTCTTCCTCCTCGTCCTCTCCTCCTCCTCCTCCTCCTCCTCCTCCTCCTCCTCCACCTCTTCCTCCTCTTCCTCCTCCTCCTCCTCCTCCTCCTCCTCCTCCTCCTCCTCCTCCTCTTCTTCCTCCTCTGCCTCCTCTGCCTCCTCTTCCTCCTCCTCTTCCTCTTCTTCTTCCTCCTCTTCCTCCTCCTCCTCTTCCTCTCCTCCTCCTCCTCTCCTCTCCTCTCCTCTTCCTCCTCTTCCTCCTCGTCTCTCCTCCTCCTCTCCTCCTCCTCCTCCTCCTCTCCACCTCTTCCTCCTCCTCCTCCTCCTCCTCCTCCACCTCTTCCTCCTCCTCTTCCTCCTCCTCCTCCTCCTCTTCCTCTTCCTCCTCCTCTTCTCCTCCTCCTCCTCCTCCTCTTCCTCTTCTCTTCCTCCTCCTCTTCCTCCTTCTCTTCCTCCTCCTCTTCCTCCTCCTCCTCCTCTTCTCCTCCTCCTCTTTCTCTCTCCTCCTCCTCTATCCTCCTCATCCTCTTCCTCCTTCTCTTCCTCTCCTCCTCCTCTCCTCCTTCTCCTCTTCCTCCTCCTCCTCCTCCTTCTCTTCCTCCTCTTCTTTCTCCATCTCTTCTCCTCCTCGTCCTCCTCCTCCTTCTCCTCATTCTTTTCCTCTTCTTCTCTTTCTCTCCTTCTCTTCCCTCCTCATTCTCTTCCTCCTTCCCTCCTTCTCTTCCTCTCTCCTCCTTCACTCTTACTCCTCCCTTTGTCTTCCTCTTCTCCTCTCCTTCCTTCCTTCTCTTTCCTCCTCCTCCTCCTCCTCCTCCTCCTCTCTTCCTCTCTTCTTCCTCTCTTTTCTCCTTCTCTTCCTCCTCCTCGTCCTCCTCCTCTCCTCCTCCTCCTCCTCCTCCTCCTCCTCCTTCTCTTCTCCTCCTCGTCCTCCTCCTCTTCCTCCTCCTCTTCCTCCTTCTCTTCCTCCTCCTCGTCCTCCTCCTCCTCCTCCTCCTCCTCCTCCTCTTCCTCCTCCTTCTCTTCCTCCTCCTCGTCCTCCTTCTCTTCCTCTTCCTCCTCCTCCTCAGTCACAGATTTGAAGGTTTTGTGTTTTTAATAAGGACGTAGTTTATTTCTTCAGACTCTCTCCGTCACACCACCTGCAGGTTTTCAGGAAGCTCCTCCTAAAACCACTTGTCAGCGTTTTACTCACGTTCATGATGAAAATCTGACAGAACTGATAAACAGTTAAAGCCTGAGCGGCTGCTTCCTGCGTCAGATGATCTGCATATTATTGGTGAGGTGGAGGTGGAGGTGGTGCGTGTTAGTCGATAGTCAAATGATCCCACTGCAGCTATGCAAACCTGCCGCTGTGTTTCCTGTTGTACTGGACAGATCAGGAGGACGGGGACAGTTCCTGAACTACTACCTGAGCTTCATGTGCTTCACTGCGTCAAAGCTGCTTCTTGCTCATTTTCTGTCTTTCTTCATCTTCTGGTTTGTGCTTGTGTTTGAGGTGGTGGAACAAATTAGTGCTGTTACTGTCCTTTTTATTCACTATTTGTTTGCAAACCTTGCATGTTGTAATTTGCTGCTCCGCGTCAGACTTTTTAACCCCTTCATGCCTAGTGTCGCTAATTCACGACGCACTGTTTCCGTTCAGACTGCAGCTGAAATAACGCATGTAATACTCCAATGTCGGTTTGTGCACATTCAATAAAATCCTAGGAACCTTTAGCAAGCACTAGTTTCTGGTAGGACCGGCCGGAGTGGGAACAAAAATGTAGGAATGATGTGTTTTAAAAAAAAAAAAAAAAAATCAACATCAAATCTGTCAAATAAATGTTGATTTTATTATTTATTTACATCTATCAGCTGTTAGACTTCTAACACAGCTGGCATTAAGTTAAATTCTCTCTCTGTTCTAATAAATATTATATTACAGATTATTTTGTAAGTTTTGTTGAACGTGTGACTGTATAACATTGTTGTGTTTATTTATTTATTGTTTTAATTCTTCCCTCAGATGACTTTGAGTCGAGGTACAGCTTCCACCCCATCGACGACCTTCCACCTCCAGATGACTTCAAGCCCATCAACAGAGTCTACCCCAGCAAAAACAACAAGGGTACGAAAGCAGCCTTTATTTAACCAGACATTAAAACAACCAGGAGTCAGGAGGAGGTTTGGTTTTCTACACGTTAATGGTTTATACGGGTGTTTCACAAGGTTTCAGTCCTGTGGGTAATAAATATTAGCTGATGATCCCCTGATAGATGGATAGATAGATGCTTTATTAATCAGACACTGGGAAGATTATACAGAATATAAGAAAATAAAATGGGAAAAATCTATTTGCACAATATTTACAAGAATAATTAATGAATTAATTGCAGGCTACAGTGGCAAAAGTATTCACATTCTGTACTAAAAGTACTGATTCAACTCAAGTTAAAGTAAGAAAGTACAGACTCTGAAATGTACTGAAGTAAAAATTATTTTACCATAAATTAACACTGAAACAATTCATCCGTTGATAATTTTGCAAAATGAAAAAGTTCTATTAGAATAATCTAGATTTAAAGATGATGTCCTGTTTGCCCCTAAACGGTCATGATTCATTTCCTCTGTTTTCCAGAGATAACAGGATCATTTTCTTGAGATCTTGAGATAACAAAATGATATTGTAGTAGTTTAGTAGTAATACATTAAAGGTGCAGTAGGCAGGATTGTGAAGATCCAGGACTTAGCCAAAAACTTCTCAGTCCCTCCCCCCTTTCCACTAAAGCCCAAAACGGTCTCCCAATCTCCTCCGCCCCCCCCACAAGTGAGAGCTGTGCAGGATAGAGCGCGTGCATAATGGCCCTGGAAAACTGCGCACGAGCAGAGAACCGAGAGAGAGCGAGTAAACAAACTAGCATGGAACACACCAACGTAAGAACAACTAAATAGTTTTTATAATACCCTTCGTTATTGATAAATAATTTGACCTAAAGTACAACGATACAATCGTTATACTTTAGGTCAACTTTAGGACAAAACCAAGGTTAGGATGTTTCTGAAAGTAGCTACATCGCTGATGTTTGCTATCAGTAACAGTTAGAAGCATCATTGTGGCGTTTTATTCCACAGTTTAGATTTATCACTTTGCTATGTGGTAGATATATGATGAAGGGGAGGACGCTATGAAATGTCCATGAGCAGTGATTGACACTCTGTTAGACACACCCCTGGCTTTGATTGGTGCATCTGAGAGTGGAGCGCTGGATGTCTTACAAATCATGCTACAGGCTCTAGGAGGCGCCAGAGGAGACGATTGTTTTTAAAATGACCTGCTTCATGCAACGTGAACATAGGGTCAGTTTCAGCAAATATGACACAAAGTTAGTTTTATAAAAGTTGCCTGCTGCACCTTTAATCATTACAATACTACAATATCGTTTTGTTTTCTCGAGATCTCAAATTAATTATATCGTTATCTCTGAAGCATTTCGGTCGGTACCCAGACCTAGTCGCCGTTAAAGTGAAGCAGGAAGTAGAAACTAAAATGAACCCGACTGTGGAGAAAGACGTATGTTTGGGTGGAGCTGTTACAGAGCGAGAGAGACTGACGATAGAATCAGTGACTCACAGCGATGTGTTCTACGTACGTTTATGTCCTGCACGGCCGTCTAAGACTGAGCTGTGGTTAATAACGTGTGTTCCTCCTCCTGTTTACAGGCATGGTGAGAGGAGCTCCTCCAGCGCCGCCGGTGGGGAGGTGAATCCACCTCCAGCTCAGGGCTTGAACTCTGTCGGTCGACTCGATGGGCAGTCAGTCAGTCAGTCAGGGAGGAGGGAGGGAAGTGGTGACGAAGAGCTCCAATCACAAACTACACTACAACACACACGTTGACACTAAGCCACCAAGCACCTGGACGCACAGCGGTAAGCACAACGTAAGCATCACTACACCAGCTTCTGTCTCTGCTCCAGAGAAGAAACAAAAACACAACAAAAAAATAAAGACTTGGAGGCGAGAAAGAAACGACCTCCACCCGTTCCGACTGTGACCACCTCGACGTCTCCTCTGCCGACGGGATGATGCAGAGGCTTCGACATATCAGGACCAAACTCTGAACACTTCCAGATCTCTGCATTCCACCACCGTTCATACTCACGATTATAACGAGAAGAGCTGTGATTCTCATGATCTTTTTTTTGTTTTTGGTGTCATTTGCGTTAAATTGTGGAAGAGGGGGAGAAAAAGAAGAATTCAACACTATGAATGAAAGCTATTTCAGTAGATTTATTGTTTTATTTTTTATGACTTTGATTAGTTTTTGTCTTAAATAGCCATTCCAGCAGTGCCAGGTTTAAGGGTGCGTTTGAATCGACTCTCACGTGTGCCAAATGTGGGTGGAGTCGCGTGAACTGTGCAGAGTGACGACATTTTCCACATTTTGCACGTTTTGAAATATAAATATATATATAAACTGACTTTTTTTTTTGTTTGTGGACAAAACACTTTACTGGAAAGCATGCCAAGTTCAGACACAACGCTAGCTAGCCCGCTCATTTGTCTTCTTTTACTTTCTGCTTTTGTTTCCTACATTTGAGAGCGTGCACATTTCCATCTTCAGGCGACGTTAAACCGAAGCTCTGTGCATGATGCAGATTTATGTACTCGAGACATCACACACACAAAAAGAATAATATGAATGATGATGATGATGATGATGATGTGTGTGACAGACTGTTATGTTCACGTAGCCAGCGTCTGAGTCTGTGCAGGAGTCCAACACTAAGTGATTTGTTTGGATTATTTAGCTGAAGGCTTGCAGAGGAGGTGTTTTTCTTGTTTAAAGGGATCATGTCTCAGTTTGTTTTTGCAGAAATCATTTTTTTTTTTTTTCCTCCAGAATCAGATTTATCACGTCTTTACGTCTTTTTTCTTTTTGCTGCTGGTTCAACTTGAAAGAAGGACGGAAACAAGAAACGGAGAAAGACGTCACGTCGCTGTTTTAATTGCTATGCACGGAGCAGTTTGTACAGAGCGTAGATTGTAGCAGCTAACCAAAAAAAAAAAACATAAAAAAATAATAAAAAGCAAAATAAAACAAAAACACGTAAGTGCCAGAGAACTGTTTAAAAACAGACAAACTTTAAGCTTCACTTTAAAACACTAACATCTTATTTTAAATGATGCCATGTCAGGAAGCGTGAACAAAAACCAGCTTCCTGCGCCGCTAGCTCAGTTATTGTCGACACAGCGCCACCTGCTGGTCTTTGCCTTACTCACATCTGATCTCATCGGTACCTGTGCTTTTATTTTTGCTGTCGTCGCATTTCACGGCGAGGAAGACGACGATGACGGCAAAGTTAATAATAAACTAGTCTATTTGAAAAATGCAATAAATATTGTATATTTACATTAAGGAATGAGGTAATCATAGCTATCGATCTATTTTTTATGTTGTAAAAAGCTTGTAATATAGGAAAGAGAGATGATTAAGAGTTCTAACGATGTTCCAGTCGGGGCCGTGGGTCTGGTCGAGCAGACTCTCTGTAGCACTTCTCTGGATGTTTGGCCACGAGTGAGCGAGGGTTTCTACCGACGAGCCGACGGTTCAGGGGTTTTTCTAAAGGTCGTGATTGATGAGTTGTTTGAGTGAAGGCGCCTGGTGATTGATGGACACAAAGGTTTAAAATAAAGAAATGAATGAGTAAGAAATGGACCTACACTTGTTCTGGATGTTCACTCTCCTCAACGCACAGGTGACCCTTCACGTTTATCTCCTTATGTGCTCTCACCTCGTCCAGAAACCCTGTGGTCATTTCATGTTAATCAACCATGTTGTTGTTTTTTTTTTATCATTTGAAATAATTTCAAATAAATATATTCCTGTTGGGGTAAAAGGGTACAAGATGTTTGTGTGTTTGTTTTCTTTCTTTGGTCATCACTGATGCCTCACAGCAAGCAGAAGGTTCTGGGTTCTAATCCATGGTTCTACTGGTTCCTTTATGTGTGGAGTTTGGGTTCCTGGTTCTCTCCAGGTTCTCCAGCTTCCTCCCACCGTCCAAAGACATGCTGCTTAGGTTCATTGGTGATTCTGTCTCTCTGTGTTAGCCCTGTGATAGACTGGAGACCTGTCCAGGGTGGACCCTCTAGACCAATCACAGCTGGGATAGGCTCCAGCTGACCCCACGACCCTTCACAGGAACCAATGAATGAATGAATATTTTAGCTTTACTAATGTAGATGCTGTAGTTTTATTCTGTTGTTCAGTCTTTTCTTGAGTGACACTTCATGTTAGCTCACTATAGCATCTTTAATCCAGCCTAATTTTTGTAATTATCAGGAATAATAATCAATAACAGCAGGAATATTTTGTGTTTTTCTTGCTGTTGAAAGTATTTATAATACTGCATTGATCAGAAAACTGCTAAACTCTGACTTTGTAAATGATTTGTTTTCATCCTTGACGTTTCACTGCCACCTTCAGGTTTTAGTTTTCCTCTGAGTTTATTAGTTTGAAGTTAAAGTCCTCAAAACATTTCTGACAATCACGTCCTGCTGCTCTCCAGAATCTAAACATCACAGATTTATCTTAAATTAAATTAGAAATACTCATAAATTATAAATATTAGTGTTCTTTTAGATAATTTAAGGTTTGAAACAGGTTGGGTTTTTTTGTTTTTTTAATTCGTCAGGTTCACTGATGGAAGTATTTTATAAAAAGTAAAGATTTCCTGATATTAGACTGAGCACAAATATTATTTTCATATTTCATATTTATGACCAGATTGTTTGACGTGATCTTCTCTCATTGATTCAACACGTGATTCAGTCTCCTCTCGCGCGCATTCGCTGTATTTACGCGCCAAGTGTTACACGTAAACTCCCGCTCTGTAAACTCTCAGCCAATGAGAAGCAGCCGCTTGGAGGGAAATCGTGAACACGTGACCCAGTCCTGCAGCTGTTTTACTAGTAGAGTGGATGTTCATCAGGTCTGAGTCCGATTAAAGGAGTTAGATGGAGACTTGGAGCATGAGGAGAAGAGAGAGGAGCTTGTTTCAGACCAGGTAAAACTCTCAACTTTAGATTTTCACTAAAAATAACAGAACTTTACTGATAAACGCTGAAGAGATTAGAGACTGAGAGTGTTTTCATTCAGGTTCATGTGCACGTTAAGGACCAGGAACTAATGCTGCACACTGACTACAATAATGAGAAGATGTTTAATTTGTTTATTCATTTGAAGTTTAGTGCAACAAAGTCATGTCATATTTTGGACTAACTAGAAATGCAAACTGCAGAAACACTAGAATATAGATTGATATGTGCAGTTTGCACAGTCAGTACAGCCTCATACATTCATAATCCCACAGTGGAAACATGTCCTCATAAATGTAAATCTACTCAGTGGACGTAAGTGATGCAAACAACACGTTAACATAATTAGAGTGATCCTGATGAATATTTTAAAAGATTAGCGGGTCTTTAAGCTTTCAGTTCTTCTTCCTGGTTGTTCCTCAAAGACAGACACGAGCAGTGACATCTAGTGGTCAGCTACGTTATATCACTGCCTATTCATTCATTCATTCATTCATTCATTCATTCATTCATTTATTAATCGTTGGTTCCTGTAAAGGGTCGCGGGCTCAGCTGGAGCCTATCTCCGCTGTCGTCTGTTTATTTATCTACTATTTATTACTTTAAAAACGTGATTCAGAGTGATCGGAGCTTCAGACTCAAACGTCTCATCTCTAATGAACAAAAACAGTTCAACACATTTAAACTCGTCACTAGTAAACTGACGTCTCAGTGTCTTTGAGGCTTTGAAGCTTCAAATCTTTTTTTCGGTGCAATCAGGAAGGAGCCCCAAAAGTTTCACAAGACTTCATCCGCCCATCTCTCTGATTTATCAAAAATATAAACAGTTGCTTTTAGCGACAGACTGGAGACCTGTCCAGGGTGGACCCCTGCCTCTCGCCCGATGACAGCTGGAATAGGCTCCAGCAGACCCCGCGACTCTTAACAGGACGAAGCGGGTTTAGAAGATGACTGAATAAACTGCTTTTATTTTGATCGGTCACGTGGTACGTTGTGAAATCCACCGCATGTTGTCGCATTGATTTGTCCGCTGTTCTCGGTTCTCTCGTTCTCTCAAGAGTACCCAACTGCAGCCGCAGCCTCTACAAACCACGCCAACTACAAAACACGCCCCTGTAAACGGGTTACGGTTAGGGTTAGGGTTAGGGTTAGTTTGTAGTGGGCGTGTTTCGTAGTGGGCGTGGTTTGTAGTGACTGCGGCTGCAGCTAGACCCTTCTCCGTTCCTCCGTTCTCTACCACCCGGAAGCCGTTCGTCAATTACGTCATGACGTATAGTCTCTTCTGTGCCAACGCCATTCCGTTGTCCATTCCGATTGGCTGCCCCCGTCTCAGAAGTCATGTCACGTTTACATGCTTCGCATTTCAGCAGCGGCGCGAAAAAGCTTTCGAAGTCTCGTTTGCAGCAGCTCAGCTGATTCAGACCGTGTTATTGTGACAAATATCACATTAAGTTTGTCTCGTCTGCCTTAGTTTTGATTGGTTTCATTACTTTAACAATGACGGTGACAATATTGTCTGGTTTGGTCTTTATTGCAGCGTTGACCGGCGTCGGTAAGTTTTCATCGAGTGTTTTAAAATGACGCCATTTCTTTAAGACACCGAGTTTTCTGCGTTCACACTTATTATTATTATTATTAATATTACTCATAATACCATTATTATGCTTTATACGCGTCGCGAGTGTGATTTGCTCTACTTTAACCTTTTTTAGTGACCATTTAACGTGTTAACTCGTTATCTGTTAGCTGTTAGCTTAATGTTGGACAGAGGGCTGGAATATTGTGAGCACGGTGTAATAATCCTTTATTTAATCTGATTTAATCTAAACAGACTTTGTCTTTATGTCAAAGTAGAGACATGTTTTATCAAAGTTACAGACTCAGTACATGCTCTTCCTTCTTCTCTGCTCTTAATAGTGTTTGTTATATTTATTCATTTATTCCTCTTCTACAGCTCCAGACACCAGGAGACACTGAGAAACTAATTATTAATATAATGTAACACAAACACAAACGTGTCTGAAAGTTTCTCTGAAGCTCTTTAACTTCATCTAAGCTTCATAGTTTGAGTTAATGAGTCACTTTCATGTTTCATTGATGGATGTAGGAAGTGGTTTTTAAGTTTGCTTCACATTTAAAGGATGAACTAAAAACAAACTAGGAATTATTAGGAGCGACTGTGGCTCAGTAGGTAGAGCGGGTTGTCCATGAACCAGAGGGTTAGCGGTTCGATCCCCGGAATGTGCCACATGTCGAAGTGTCCTTGAGCAAGACACTGAACCCCCAGTTGCTCCCAGTGTGTGGCACTGGTGTGTGAATGTGTAGATGTGTCTCTGACTGTAAAAGCGCTTTGAGAACCAATAGGTAGAAAAGAGCTATATAAAAGCAAGGCCATTTAACATTTAACGTTCACACATTTAAAAACGTCACAGATATGAAAATGATGTTCAAGGATTGAGAAACAATGGGTTAGAGATTATAATATGCACATTTTAGACAAATTAACAAATTAATTCCTTCATTAAAAAAATCTAAACAAATCTTAGGTTGTGATTGATGAGTCATATTTCATGTGGAAAGCTTCCAGTGTTACACTCCTACAAATTAATGATATAAATGTTAACTTGTTGAACATGTGGTTTGTGATTAAAATATTTACTAAATCAATAATTCAGCTTCATCTCAAGGAACAGGACTCCACAGCTTTGATCTACATCCTTTTATCTGGATATTGTTCCTCTTGTGTGTGTGGCTGCTTATGTTTGATTATTTACTGAATATGATCAGTTTATCTTGAGTCAGCTTTGTGACAGAGGAAGGTTTTACACCATCCTCATCCTCAGGTTGACATGAGGTCATCAAACTGTTTATCTGGTTTGTTTCCACAGAGAAACGTCTCATCACCAACCAGACTCAGCTGATTGAAGTACCAGAAGGTTCTAACCTGACTCTTCAGTGTCGGACAAATCCTGAGACCAACCTGATGAAAGTCACCGTTTTCTGGAAGAGAATAGACGTCTCCAGTGTCTCAGATCGTGTCGTCTTCTCCCGTCGAGGTGGGACGGATCATCCTGTGCCACAGATGGAGCGATACAGAAACAGGACTGAGCTGATTAAAGAGGACCTGATCAAAGGATGGATGACGCTACGGATCATCAGAGTCCAGGAGTCTGACTCTGGAAGCTACAGATGCTTCATCCCAAAGAACACCAGCTTTGTTTTCAACATCGTCGGTGAGTTTCACCCTCAGAAGGTCCATGTCTGTTCTCTGATGAGTTGGTCATAATGTAATGGCTGAAGTTAATAAAGTTTGTGTTTTATCTGAAACAGTGAAGAAGGATCAAGAGATGAGGACAAAGAGAGAAGATTTCACCACCACAGCATCTCCAGTCTACGGAGCAATGAGTCCTGGTGTGACTTTATTAATTTCTGTAGAGACAAACACACACGTGTAACTTTATTATTCCTAACTATGCCTCATTTGTGTTTATTCCTCTAAACTCAAAGTTTCATTTCTTTCAGATGCTGCAGAGGAGAGAATCTACTGGTTCATTGCTGTCCCCGTTCTTCTTCTTCTTCTTCTTCTCGTTGTCGTCGTAGTGAAGCTCAGAAAGTCTGGTGAGTTACAGCCTTTTACATTTTAACTGAACATAGTGAGGTCCATGTTCTTTACAGTGGTCCCTCGTTTATCGTGGGAGAAACCTGTGAAGTACAGGTGCTGGTCAACGAATTAGAATAATTTGAAATAGTGCAATCATTAAATTCTTTGAATGCATTTTTTGTGCAGAAAGCAAATCAGGTGTTCACCGCACCTGTCCTACTCGTTAGACTAATCACAGAACTTGTTACCTGTAAAAAATTTGCTCAGCTGAGCTTTCCAAAAGGCCCATTTAGGCCATTTAACTGTGACACTGTTGTTTTATTGAATTAGAATAATGGAGAAACCGTTTCATTGAATTAGAATAAATGCTCGAATTTTTGTTTTCTGTGAAGAGTGTTCACTGTGCAGTATAAAGTCAGGGTTGAGTAGAATTTCTAAGTTGTAAAAGCAATCATGGGTAAGCAGCGCGACCTCTCAACCGGAATAGTGGCTCAAATTCAAGCCCTTCGCCAACAAGGCTTGACCCAAACTAAAATTGCTGAGCAGCTCGGCATCAGCCAGTCTTCCGTCTGCAAAGCTCTCAAGAAAAACTGCAGCAAGCGCACCAACTGTTCCGGCGTCCGAAAAACTTCTGCTCGCGACAACAAGCAGCTGAGAAAGATCGCAGTCAGCAACCGGTTCAAGTCCACTTCCGAGCTCACTGACTTGTGGAACAAGCAGACCGGCGCTGACGTCTCCAGATCAACCACTTACCGTCGTCTGCGCGAACTCGGCTTCAAATCTCGCGTTCCAGCAGTAAAACCGATGCTGAACAAGAAACAAATGGAGAAACGGCTGAAGTGGGCCAAAGAACACGTCGAGTGGACTGCTGAAGACTGGCAGAAAGTGGTCTTCAGTGACGAATCACGCTTCTGCATCTCCTTCGGTGACCAAGGTCCTCATGTCTGGCGTCGTGGTGGCGAAACCTACAACCACGAGTGCATGAAAAGATCCGTCAAGTTTCCCCAGAGCGTTATGGTCTGGGGATGCATGTCCGCTCGAGGTGTAGGGAGACTCTGCTTCCTCAAGAAGACTGTCAATGCTGCCGTATATCAAGATGTTCTGGAAACGTTCCTGATTCCGACTGTTGAGGAACAGTTCGGCGAAGAAGACTTCATATTTCAACAGGATCTTGCACCGGCTCATGCGGCAAAGTCGACCAAAGATTGGTTCACTAAAAAACAGCTTGAAGTTTTGGCATGGCCGGCCAACTCGCCTGACCTCAATGTCATTGAAAACCTTTGGGCCATCGTCAAGCGGAAAATTCGCGACAGAAAGCCTACTACGCTGGACCAACTGAAGCAGAACATCGCCACTGCCTGGGAAGCTGTGAGTGCGGAAACTTGCGACAAGCTGGTCAAATCGATGCCGCAGAGACTTCAGGCAGTCATACAAGCCAAGGGGGCAGCCACAAAATACTGAGAAAGTGATGATTCTAATTATAATAAAAATTATTCTAATTCAATGAAACGGTTTCTCCATTATTCTAATTCAATAAAACAACAGTGTCACAGTTAAATGGCCTAAATGGGCCTTTTGGAAAGCTCAGCTGAGCAAATTTTTTACAGGTAACAAGTTCTGTGATTAGTCTAACGAGTAGGACAGGTGCGGTGAACACCTGATTTGCTTTCTGCACAAAAAATGCATTCAAAGAATTTAATGATTGCACTATTTCAAATTATTCTAATTCGTTGGCCAGCACCTGTAGTCAGCTTGTTTTAATTCTGCAAAACCCCTCATCACTACAACCTTTATACACTTTTCTCAGACAGGCATTAACATTTTCTCACATTTCTCTCTTGTTTAAACTCTCTCAAAGTTCAAACCTTTGTAGAAAAATAAGTATTACAGAAGAAACCAGAAACCAAAACCTGTTTTCAGGCCCAAACGTTTGTTTGAGAAATAAAAATACAAACGTTTTCCTATAAACAACTATGATGGCTTTTAGAAATAACGGATTTAATGTTGAGCACATTATTAATTATCAATCCAGTAGTGACTCACACATACGCCACAGTTCCTCTGAGCGGGTTTTGTCGGGGAGCAAACATATCACACTTCAGTCACACTGCCAGCGATCACAGATGCTGGATATACTGTATACGTGGCAAACTGAACATGTTCTGTACTGTACAAGAGACACTGTACAGAGGAGACTCATTGACAATGGTCTACAGTCCCTTAGCCAATCAGGACGCAGAAGACAATGCACTGTTAAAATAAAAAAAATAAAAAAGCATGTAAAATTGCACTAAAAGAATCTGAGAAGCTGCGAAAGGTGAACCGCGTTATAGCGAGAGACTGCTGTACTTTATCTCTAATAGTCGTACTTCACTGTGTTTAGCAGCTAAAGACATTTTCCATTTTTAGACGTTTAAAGTGTTGTGGTGGCTCCTCAGGCGTCAAAGTCGTTTCATGCATCTACAAACATTTTCTGCAGTTTCACATAAAAATATTTTCAGATTTTAAAGACTGTTCCATGTTCTGACAGGAATCTGCAAGAAGAGGAGAAGGAGAGCAGATGAAGAAAACCAGCATGAAATGAAAAACCTGAGGACAGGAGACGAGGACGAGGAGGACGGAGGCAAAGACGAGGACGTCCCAGCAGCAAGCGTCCTCAGAGACGTCCAGCATGGTTAGCTGTGATGGTTGGACAGAAAACACCTCATCTGATCCAAACAACATTTCTATTGGTGCTCTGAATCCATCATAATCTGAGAGAGATTAATCCCAGGATTAACTCGTTAATGAGCAGAACATTGAACTGATGCACTTTTTAAACTTTTAAATCTATTTCTAGTTCACTCACATCAACGTCTCAACTTGTAGCTCAGTTCACATCAGCAGTAAAAACTAGATCAGATTTAACTTTATTCTCATGTATATATGTATTAGTACAGAAAGGGAACAAGCTACGACTATAGTATTAACTTATAATAATAATAATAATAATAATAATGATAATGTCTTCTTCTTCTTCTTCTTCTTCTTCTTCTTCTTCTTCTTCTTCTTCTTCTTCTTCTTCTTTTAGAAGTTATATTTCAGGGTGATATCCTGATCTCCTCACAGTAGATTCATTGACTTTCTTTCTAACTCTAGTTTAGTCCCAGTAACAGACATGAGTGTTTGTTAAAGCGTTAACTCCCTCATCCTGATCACCTCCAGTTAATTCATCATCTGACCACGTTAGAAACACATCAGAATATCTTTAAGATCGACTTGAATTAGATTTTAATCTGATAGAAATGTTATATATTTATTTATTGTGTGTTTACACTGAACTCAGGACACACCTGGAACCTGTAAAGTTTATTCATCAGACTTTTTCTGACTCTACGATTATAAACCATCACATGAGTCTTTACATTATTTAAGGGTCTGGTTTCATTGTAAATCTCTCGACCAAAGGACACAAGCTTCAGTGAAATCTGCATAACAAGATAAATGTTTGTAGCTTTAGTTTTAATCATGTTTTGTTCTTAGATTAAACTGAAATGATGACGTGATCTATTCTGTGCCAAAATAATCTGATGATTTAACAGTTAAACCATCAGATCTGATCTTTTCTTGATGGAACCTCTGACTCTCTCTCTCTCTGGAGGCTGAGATCACTTCTCGCTGGAATGATTCATTATTATATCGTCTGGAAATGAATTCTGGATGTCTTGTGTTTAAATCGGCAGCACTGTAAGCTTTGGTTTTTATTTATTTCTTTGTTCTTGTGAAAAAAATAAAGTATGATGTCCGTCCATGTAACTGTTGTGCTGCTCTTTGACTTTCTGATTGTTTTTCTACCTATTTTTATATTTTCTGTTTTCTTGTCTTTGAAGCACTTTCTTTATATTCAGATCAAATAAACTTTTCCATCTTTATAATCTGCCTCACTGTGTTTTTATTATTCCTCTGCTTGTAATAGATTCTACAGTAGATCACTTTATCATCAGTCAGGAAGATGACCACCCTGCTACAAGATGATTATTTAGAAAGCTGTAGAAGATACAGGTCGTCCACAAAAGTAGAATCTAAAGAGCACGTATCTGAAGCTTCTAATCTCATACTAGTGTGTTTCAGTTTCAGATTAGAATCTCAAATTATATTTGATATCTAAATTTAGATGTGCTATCTTTTCCTTAGATGCATCCTTTGTCTACTAGTATAAATAGTAGAAGCCTAGAAATGACTTGAACATAAGAAACCTGTGTTAATCAAACCTCGACATCATGTGCAGTAACTTATTACATAATCTTAAAACTGACCTTTTTCACACACAAACTATTTCTGTTATTTTCTAATACTTCTACTCTTCTTTTCATCTTTTAATCTCATACTAGTGTGTTTCAGTTTCACAGTAAAGTCTCGACAAATTCAGTTTATTTCTTTTAAATTTACATGTGGGCACAGGCGTCAAAGATACAGGTCGGGGGCCCAAAGTGGCCCGTCAGAGGGTCTAATGTGGCCCACAGCGTGAATGTGCCGATAAAAAAATAAAAAGTAAAGATTTCCTGACATTAGAATGAGCAGAAATAATTTACACACATATTATTATTATTCAGAGTCTCCTCTTGCACCCAAATGTTGCCATTTAAACTCCCGCGTTAGCCCTCAGCCAATGAGAAACTTAACCACGTGAACACGTGTTAACACATATATGCGCAGACCAGGGGGGTATTCCATCAAAGTCGCTAAGAAAATCAGGGCTATGCTGCAATCTTGAAGCTTGAATGAACGGCAACTCCAAACCAAACCCCAACCTGTTCCATCAAACGAGATCAGCTGGCTCCACTTGACGCTAATTCCAGCCTCACCTGTTAAGCCTGACACTGAGCGCCTCCCCGCGGAATATAAAAAGACCCAACAAGTCGAGTGCTGAAAATGTTGAAAAATGGCTCAGAATGCCTCAAAAGCACGAGCAGAAAGTTTCACGGCTGCGGAACAAACCCTCCTGATGGAACTATATGACGATTACCGGGATATAATTACGAAGAAAGGTAACACGACGGCAATAAACAAAGCCAGAGAGGCCGCGTGGAAGACAATTGCCGACAGGCTGAATGCGTAAGTGATGTTTTGTCCATTCATTATTTCAGACGATAACTGTATCAATGTTAATTATGTTCAACATAAAAGAGAATTGTAATTTCGGCTGTAAAGTTTAAGAAATTCATTAGACGATAAGTTGTACGCTACAGACTGATTTAATCACATTTCTACTGAAATTGTTTTTGTTTTTAATTGCAAAACATTGCTCATGTATTCTCATTTAACTCACCCCCCCCCCCCCCCCCCATTCAACAGAGAATGTAAATGTTTGCAGGGGTTAATTGACTATCTTGCTGCATAAAAAGGAGCGAATTCCTTCATTTTAGCCTTGTCTGTGCAGTAGGATGAGGAACAAACTAAAACTCACTCAGCATTCACTGTCTCTAATTAATTAACCTCTTTTTTACTGTCCAAACAGAAGCAACCTCGGCCAAAAACGCACCTGCCAACAGGTTAAAATAAAATATAAAAACATCCTTTCAAATGGTCAGTGATGCATGATAATGTGAATGATGTGAAATGTATAAATATGAGTGTAAAGTGACTATGTTCCTTGCAGCAACAAAGAAAAAAGCTCAACTGGGAGCCACTGGTGGGGGCCCGCCACCTGAAGAGTTAACGCCGGCTGAATCTCTCGCCCTGACCTCCAACAAGGGTCCAAAAATTGATGGGATTCAGGGGGGGTGCGCTTCCTCTCCTACTGATGCAGAGATGCGGGCCGCATTTGTTGAAGGTACTGCACTGTCAACCACTGTCCCTCCGCTGCATGGCGACAGCCCCTCAGTTAATTTAGCTGACTATGAACATGTTTGTTCGATTAGTAACGGAGGGACAAATCATTTTATTGGAACCCCCGGAAGTTGCAGCAGGGCCCTCAGGAGACCCTGTAAGTCCCAAAATCCCCAGTAACTGAAATTCTGCCTAGCCTCCTCTAACTGATGTTCCTCCATTTCCAGGGTGAAGGACAGAGTCATCAAGATTACCAGGCCAGAGATGAAGAGGAGACGGTTTCTGTAGAAGTCACTGTACTCCAAGATGTAAGTCTGAGTCTTAAATATTATTCATGTATGCATTGCCAAAATTAATAAATCCAACCCTGCTGCAGCAGACTACCCCATCCTCAACTAAAAGGAATGAAGTGAGTTACCATTCGCTTCTTTTCCTGTTTTGAAAATCACCATTAGCTGCATTTTGGCTGCACTCACACATTTTCTGATCATAGGATGTGAAGGTGCTGTACAAAAGGTACCTGAAGCTGCAGATCCAGTACAAACAACTGCAGATAAAAAAAAATGAAACTTGAAATCAACAAGATGGAGAAGGATGTATGTATGAATCCAGGCAGAGAGAATAAGGTCATTGTTTTTACAGTATTTAATTCTGTAGCATTGTCTCCCCAGCTTGGTGACTCGGGACAATAAACATTCAAAAGCCATTTGGTCTTGTTATTCTATCTTGTTTCAGTGAGGGTCTACGGGTATGTCATGTTGCTTTGTGAAGCCCTCTGTGAAAATGGGCAATACAATGTGGGGTGGGGGAATGAGCTTGGATCAATAAATTGACATTATAAGGGATTTAACAAAAAGGGGGGGGGTTTGGTTCAAGAAAAATACGTGTCTCTGTACAGATTTCGCATGATCCGCCCATCTCTGTGTTCCTGTACAGGGGCAGGCTCTTCCCATCTTTCTTCAGGTTGAAACTGTGGAAGCCTCTCCCTCCGGATGGTGGCTATATTGTGTAGTACAGCACACGCAATCACTACCTCACAAGCCCGGTCAGGAGCCCGCCTTAAAAATTTTAAGCACTGGAACCTGCAGAGATTGGAACAAGATGTTGAAATGTTAAAATAAAATTCTGCATTACAGGTTGAAGAAAGCAGTCCCTAACCTGGACTTGAGCAGACCAAAAACCATCTCAATACGTGCCCTGGTGGCGCTGAGGGCATTATTAAAAGCTGCCTCAGCTGCAGCCCTTGGCTCAGGGTATGGGGTTAAGAGGTATGGAAGGCAGGGATAACCCCTGTCCCCGAGAAGGACCCCCTCAAACCCCCCTGCAAGGTGAGAAAACAGTGGCTATGAATTACATGATTCATTCATCTTTGCACACCCCCATCCATACTAGTGTTTTTGATGAAGATTGTTTTACCTTGTGCAAGTCTTTGTGCCAGGTGGCTTTCCCTGAGTATCCTCGCATCATGGACACCGCCAGGCCATTTGGCCTCGACGTTCGTAATGAGCAGCTCAGAATCACAAATCATCTGTCAGCATGCAGGGTGACATCAGTGACACTGGACACTAGCAGTCGGACATGTACAGTAGCTCCATGGGCTATGTACCTGCACATTCAGGCTGTGGTTATTCCTTCGATCCACGTAGTCCCTTTCCACAGGTCCAGGTGGGGCCTGGATCTTGATGTGTGTGCAGTCTATGCAGCCAAGGACATTGGGAAAGCCTATGTAAAAGGATAAAAGTGCAATGTGTCAACCTGTGGAACATTTAACTTCACATTGCATGCATTTCAATGTCACATACCTGCGATTGCATGAAATCCCTCTTTGATCCTTTGTGTCCCATGATGGCTTGGGAAGGTGACGAAGATATTGAGGAACTCTTTAAGGGCAAGACAGACTGCTCTTACCTGTAATAAAGTTGTTTTTTTTGTTCATGTATTCATTCATATCCTCTTGCAACCTATGTATGTTGTTTGGTGATGTAAGAAATAATCCAACTGATCCAAGTTTTTAATTTTGTAGGCCTACCTCTCTGCAAACAGTGGCCTTACTTAGTCCCTCAGCATCTCCAACACTATACAGAAATGTACCGCTGGCAAAAAAACGCAGTGCAATACATACAGATTGCACAGGGGTCAGTGATTGGCTGCGGCGAGTGACCTTCCTTATGTGTGGCTCCAGCAAAGTGCATAAGTACACTATGCTTTGACGGCTGAACCGATACCTCTCCCACAGGAAAGAATCACTTTGTTCCAGTGGGTTAGTCCTCTCCTGGAAGACCCTCGGAGCTGGTGGTCGCCTGAAGAAGGCCCTTTGAATTATTTGTGCCCCTTCATCAATGGGCTCCTCATCCTCAATGAATGGACATGCCATATTCTCTTACTTGTCTTTGCTGAATGTGTGTCCCCCTGCCTGTCTTGACTGCTCTGCTAGATAGTCTCCACCTGGTGCCGTAATTTGGCGGACATTTCAGGTGACTGGTGTAGGCTTCCTCTATGTGTTTTAAACATACCTTTAAATGTCTTCATTGTAATTTATTTTATTTTATTTTATTCATCTTTATCTGTAAGGATGAAATAAAGAAATGAAAACAGATTTATTTTTATTTGTCACAAAATCATAATACTTACCAAATGCACTTTTTCCTTAGTTTCCAAAGTGGATGGAAAGCACGTTTTGGTTTCATCAATTATTTAATCAGTACATTGTGTATGTAAATGCAAAACAGACATGTCTTTTGGACATTAGTGGAGTTCATCTTCACCTTAATCCTGGTCCAGACCAGGTTTGGCCGGCAGCATAAGTCACCATGGTTACAAGGCTGGCATTCGTGTTAACCACTTTCATGGAACAGAATTAAGGCTCAGTTTGATGGAACAGAAAGTCAGAGTTTAGCTCCAAGTGTCCGGCTTAGCCAGAACCATGTTTCCATGGTTACCAAGTTGGAGCTAATCTTAGCCACATTGGTGAAACTGAACTCTCACTAACATAAGCGAGACTTGGCCATTTAAGCCAGACTTGGAGCTAAGCGAGCTTGATGGAATACCCCCCAGGTGGAGCAGGGTTGTGAAGTTTTACGCCTGTTGTGTTTACCTGTCGTAAAGTGACGCCCCCAAATGAAGAGTAGCCTACCGGCTGAAGCGGCCAATCACGATGTTCCCGAGATTTGGCTTCTCTTGTGATTGGCTGCGAAAATCTAGGCCAGACTTCGAGACGGCCAATCACGATGTTCCCGAATATAGGTTTCTGTGCTTTAATCGAAATTTCAGCCCTTATAACACCTGACGTCGGCTCGTTTCAGCAGTTGTCTCCACCGGTGCATCACGTCGTTATTAGATTGTTATTACAGCAATGGAGCTGACAGCATTCTTCGCTTTCGTGACCGTTACATCGTTGATTGGTGAGTTTACATGAAATGTCTCGGCGTTTTTAATATTTAGACACGTTAATTCTTATCGATATTAATATCTATTTAAAAGTATTGTCATTATCAGTATTAGTATTATTGTTATTATGCTTCATACGCGCGGTCAGTACGCTTTTACAACACCCGGTTGCAACCCGGTCTACTTTAACTTTTTTTTGTGAAACCTCTTGATTCGTCATAAATCGTTAGTTAGCTGTTAGCTTTAGCATGGCCAGGTGCGATACACCTGTATGAGCTTAGAGTCGTATGGTCTGGCAGCAGAGAGGTCTGGAATAATGTGAACACGGTATAATAAATCCTTTATAGACTGAAATGTTCTGATTTAATCTGATCTAATCTGAACAGATTTTGTCTTGACGAAGCTGTTGTTCGTAAAGTTGCTTCATTGATAGAAAATCGTCCTTCTGATGTATGAAGTGTTTTAAGTTTGCTTGACATTTAATGTGTAACGTTGTTCACACATTTAAAAACGTCACAGAAATGTGAAAATTGTGTTCAAATATTGGGAAACAATATTTTAACCTTCATTAAAATAAATAAACAAAATAATGAAATGATTAAAACTAATCTGCATGTGTCCGATAAGTTTGGTTCAAACCCAGAAATCTATTAAAGTCATATTTCAGGTGGAAAGCTTCCAGTGTTACACTCTTAGAAGGTTTATCTGGATGTTGTTCGTCTTGTGTGTGTGGCTGCTTATGTTTGATTATTTACTGAATATGATCAGTTTCTTTTGAGTCAGCTTTGTGACAGAGGAAGGTTTTACACCATCCTCATCCTCAGGTTGACATGAGGTGATCAAACTGTTTATCTGGTTTGTTTCCACAGAAAAACATCCCATCATCAACCAGACTCAGCTGATTGAAGTACCAGAAGGTTCTAACCTGACTCTTCAATGTCGGATAAATACCACGATCAACCTGATGAAAGTCACCGTGGACTGGAAGAGAATGGACGTCTCCAGTGTCTCAGATCGTGTCGTCTTCTCCCGTCGAGGTGGGACGGATCATCCTGTGCCACAGATGGAGCGATACAGAAACAGGACCGAGCTGATTAAAGAGGACCTGATCAAAGGATGGATGACTCTACGGATCATCAGAGTCCAGGAGTCTGACTCTGGAAGCTACAGATGCTTCATCCCAAAGATGAACGCCAGTTTTGTTTTCAAAATTATCGGTGAGTTTCACCCTCAGGAGGAACATGTCCATTCACTGATGAGTTGGTTGTGGTCATAATGTTATGGCTGAAGTTAATAAAGTTTGTATTTTATCTGAAACAGTGAAGAAGGATCAAGAGATGAGGACAAAGAGAGAAGATTTCACCACCACAGCATCTCCAGTCCACAGAGCGATGAGTCCTGGTGTGACTGGTATGTCTTTATTTATTAATTTATTTATTTATGTCAGTAGAGACAAACACACCTGTGTAACTTTATTATTCTTATCTATAGCATGTCATAAAAATAAATTTCATTCGTGTTTATTCCTCTAAACTCAAAGGTTTATTTTCTTTCAGATGCTCCAGAGAAGAGAAGCCACTGGTTCATTGTTGGCCCTGTTATTATTACTATTATTCTCCTTTGTGTTCTCATTGGACTTGTGGTGAATTACAGAAAGTCTGGTGAGTTACAGCCTTTCACATTTTAACTGTACATAGTGAGGTCCATGTTCTTTATTTATCTCTAATAGTCGTACTTCACTGTGTTTAGCAGCTAAAGACATTTTCCATTTTTAGACGTTTAAAGTGTTGTGGTGGCTCCTCAGGCGTCAAAGTCGTTTCATGCATCTACAAACATTTTCTGCAGTTTCACATAAATAACTAGTGGAAAATGTTTTCAGATATTAAAGACTGTTCCATGTTCTGACAGAGATCTGCAAGAAGAGCAGAAGGAGAGCAGATGAAGAAAACCAGAATGAAATGAAAAACCTGAGGACAGAAGACAAGGACAAGGAGGACAGAGGCAGAGACGAGGACGTCACGGCAGCGAACTGCATTAAATCCACAGCTAGTTTCTTTATGATATTCTGATCTATCTTCTTATTTATTTATTATCTTATTTATTCTGTGTTTCCACTGAACTCAGGACTCAGGACCTGTAACTGAATTAATGTTAATGTTTACAGGTTTATAAGTTACTGATCATCATGACTCTACCTTCAGTTATTTAACGCTCATCTTGAATGAACTGGTGCAATATTTTATTAAAAAGAAAAAAATAATATATATATATCAGAGGTTACACTAGTCTGTCATTTTGACTAACATAATCTATTTTTACCCGTCATTTTAATTTTTTAAATTGATAATAGAGACATATTCAATAGCATTTAATTCTCATTAAAGTTTAATTAACTTTAAGTACTTTTTTTAGAACAGTATTGACTTTAAATGGTAACAAAAACAACAACAACAAAAAGATTTTGTCCGTACTTGAAATGGGACTGCTAGCGTAAACTGGTCTTACACGGTACTGTAGTGTTGAAGTGCTCCAGTGGTACGCAAATTATATGTATATATATATATATATGTGTGTGTGTGTGTGTGTGTTAGTTAGCCGAGCTCTGTCGTGTGCATCAGTATAATCCGTGTACCAGGAAATCAGGAACCGACAAAAGTTCCACGATGTTTGGAACGCAAACTGTGATGAGAGATAAGAGCCAATTACAGTAACAAGGTCACTCGCCACCAAGTGGTCACGGTGTGAATTGCAATCTGTCAAAATGATTCAGATTTCTCCGTCACATTTTTTAAAAAACGGTCAATGACGGAAAATATTCAGTTAACGTGATATATATGTGAGAGAGATGTTTTAACTATTATGTCAGTCCATGAAACTGCTGCTGCTCTGACTGTTTTTCTACTTATTTTTTTTCTTTGTATATATTTTATATTTTCTGTTTTCTTGTCTTTGAAGCATTTTCTTTATATTCAGATCAAATAAACTTTTCCATCTTTATAATCTGCCTCACTGTGTTTTTATTATTCCTCTGCTTGTAATAGATTCTACAGTAGATCACTTTATCATCAGTCAGGAAGATGACCACCCTGCTACAAGATGATTATTTAGAAAGCTGTAGAAGATACAGGTCGTCCACAAAAGTAGAATCTAAAGAGCACGTATCTGAAGCTTCTAATCTCACACTAGTGTGTTTCAGTTTCAGATTAGAATCTCAAATTATATTTGATATCTAAATTTAGATGTGCTATCTTTTCCTTAGATGCATCCTTTGTCTACTAGTATAAATAGTAGAAGCCTAGAAATGACTTGAACATAAGAAACCTGTGTTAATCAAACCTCGACATCATGTGCAGAAACTTATTACATAATAAACTGACCTTTTTCACACACAAACTATTTCTGTTATTTTCTAATACTTCTACTCTTCTTTTCATCTTTTAATCTCATACTAGTGTGTTTCAGTTTCACAGTAAAGTCTCGACAAATTCAGTTTATTTCTTTTAAATTTACATGTGGGCACAGGCGTCAAAGATACAGGCCGGGGGCCCAAAGTGGCCCGTCAGAGGGTCTAATGTGGCCCACAGCGTGAATGTGCCGATTAAAAAATAAAAAGTAAAGATTTCCTGACATTAGAATGAGCAGAAATAATTTACACACATATTATTATTATTCAGAGTCTCCTCTTGCACCCAAATGTTGCCATTTAAACTCCCGCGTTAGCCCTCAGCCAATGAGAAACTTAACCACGTGAACACGTGGCTAACACGTGTGTTAGGCACGTGTTAACACATATATGCGCAGACCAGGTGGAGCAGGGTTGTGAAGTTTTACGCCTGTTGTGTTTACCTGTCGTAAAGTGACGCCCCCAAATGGAGAGTAGCCTACCGGCTGAAGCGGCCAATCACGATGTTCCCGAGATTTGGCTTCTCTTGTGATTGGCTGCGAAAATCTAGGCCAGACTTCGAGACGGCCAATCACGATGTTCCCGAATATAGGTTTCTGTGCTTTAATCGAAATTTCAGCCCTTATAACACCTGACGTCGGCTCGTTTCAGCAGTTGTCTCCACCGGTGCATCACGTCGTTATTAGATTGTTATTACAGCAATGGAGCTGACAGCATTCTTCGCTTTCGTGACCGTTACATCGTTGATTGGTGAGTTTGCATGAAATGTCTCGGCGTTTTTAATATTTAGACACGTTAATTCTTATCGATATTAATATATATTTAAAAGTATTGTCATTATCAGTATTCGTATTATTGTTATTATGCTTCATACGCGCGGTCAGTACGCTTTTACAACACCCGGTTGCAACCCGGTCTACTTTAACTTTTTTTTGTGAAACCTCTTGATTCGTCATAAATCGTTAGTTAGCTGTTAGCTTTAGCATGGCCAGGTGCGATACACCTGTATGAGCTTAGAGTCGTATGGTCTGGCAGCAGAGAGGTCTGGAATAATGTGAACGCGGTATAATAAATCCTTTATAGACTGAAATGTTCTGATTTAATCTGATCTAATCTGAACAGATTTTGTCTTGACGAAGCTGTTGTTCGTAAAGTTGCTTCATTGATAGAAAATCGTCCTTCTGATGTATGAAGTGTTTTAAGTTTGCTTGACATTTAATGTGTAACGTTGTTCACACATTTAAAAACGTCACAGAAATGTGAAAATTGTGTTCAAATATTGGGAAACAATATTTTAACCTTCATTAAAATAAATAAACAAAATAATGAAATGATTAAAACTAATCTGCATGTGTCCGATAAGTTTGGTTCAAACCCAGAAATCTATTAAAGTCATATTTCAGGTGGAAAGCTTCCAGTGTTACACTCTTAGAAGGTTTATCTGGATATTGTTCCTGTTGTGTGTGTGGCTGCTTATGTTTGATTATTTACTGAATATGATCAGTTTATCTTGAGTCAGCTTTGTGACAGAGGAAGGTTTTACACCATCCTCATCCTCAGGTTGACATGAGGTGATCAAACTGTTTATCTGGTTTGTTTCCACAGAAAAACATCTCATCATCAACCAGACTCAGCTGATTGAAGTACCAGAAGGTTCTAACCTGACTCTTCAGTGTCGGACAAATCCTGAGATCAACCTGATGAAAGTCACCGTGGACTGGAAGAGAATAGACGTCTCCAATGTCTCAGATCGTGTCGTCTTCTCCCGTCGAGGTGGGACGGATCATCCTGTGCCACAGATGGAGCGATACAGAAACAGGACCGAGCTGATTAAAGAGGACCTGATCAAAGGATGGATGACTCTACGGATCATCAGAGTCCAGGAGTCTGACTCTGGAAGCTACAGATGCTTCATCCCAAAGATGAACACCAGTTTTGTTTTCAACATCGTCGGTGAGTTTCACCCTCAGAAGGAACATGTGCATTCACTGATGAGTTGTTGGTGGTCATAATGTTATGGCTGAAGTTAATAAAGTTTGTATTTTATCTGAAACAGTGAAGAAGGATCAAGAGATGAGGACAAAGAGAGAAGATTTCACCACCACAGCATCTCCAGTCCACAGAGTGATGAGTCCTGGTGTGACTGGTATGTCTTTATTTATTAATTAATTTATTTATGTCAGTAGAGACAAACACACCTGTGTAACTTTATTATTCTTATCTATAGCATGTCATAAAAATAAATTTCATTCGTGTTTATTCCTCTAAACTCAAAGGTTTATTTTCTTTCAGATGCTCCAGAGAAGAGAAGCCACTGGTTCATTGTTGGCCCTGTTATTATTACTATTATTCTCCTTTGTGTTCTCATTGGACTTGTGGTGAATTACAGAAAGTCTGGTGAGTTACAGCCTTTCACATTTTAACTGAACATAGTGAGGTCCATGTTCTTTATTTATCTCTAATAGTCGTACTTCACTGTGTTTAGCAGCTAAAGACATTTTCCATTTTTAGACGTTTAAAGTGTTGTGGTGGCTCCTCAGGCGTCAAAGTCGTTTCATGCATCTACAAACATTTTCTGCAGTTTCACATAAATAACTAGTGGAAAATGTTTTCAGATATTAAAGACTGTTCCATGTTCTGACAGAGATCTGCAAGAAGAGCAGAAGGAGAGCAGATGAAGAAAACCAGAATGAAATGAAAAACCTGAGGACAGAAGACGAGGACAAGGAGGACAGAGGCAGAGACGAGGACGTCACGGCAGCGAACTGCATTAAATCCACAGCTAGTTTCTTTATGATATTCTGATCTATCTTCTTATTTATTTATTATCTTATTTATTCTGTGTTTCCACTGAACTCAGGACTCAGGACCTGTAACTGAATTAATGTTAATGTTTACAGGTTTATAAGTTACTGATCATCATGACTCTACCTTCAGTTATTTAACGCTCATCTTGAATGAACTGGTGCAATATTTTATTAAAAAGAAAAAAATAAGAATAAGAATAAGAAAAACCTTTATTTGTCCCGCAATGGGGAAATTGCAGATATATATATATATATATCAGAGGCTGCGATAGTCTGTCATTTTGACTGACATAATCTATTTTTAATAATAATATATGTGTGTGTTTGTGTGAGGGAGATGTTTTAACTATTATGTCAGTCCATGAAACTGCTGCTGCTCTGACTGTTTTTCTACTTATTTTTTTTCTTTGTATATATTTTATATTTTCTGTTTTCTTGTCTTTGAAGCACTTTCTTTATATTCAGATCAAATAAACTTTTAGTAATAAACAAAAGTGGCCCGTCAGAGGGTCTAATGTGGCCCCCAGCGTGAATTTGTAGTGTGACAGTTACATAGAAGATTTTAATCTTTGAGTGAAAATAAAAGCTGGTCCTGATTTATAATCCACAGTTTTAGTCAGAGAAGTGAAGAGAACAGAAAACTGAGAGCCAGGACTAAACAGCAGACAGCCATGTGACCAAATTACACTTAGTGACAGCTGGGGGAGGCTCCGCCCCCTCAACAAACCTCCAGAGGATCAGTGGTTACAGGACACGATGAATGAATGAATGAATGAATGAATGAATGAATTCTACTTAGAGTCTTCATGGTGTAAATTAAATCCTAATCCCCAGATTAGTAATCTAGATGTTTGTAGTAATTATGTCACGTTCACTCATAGATGAATGTTTTTCTCGTAATTTAAGGTTAGAAGCAGGTTGTTGTTGTTTTATTGTTTGTTTTTATAAAAAGTAAAGATTTCTTGAGCAGAAATAATTTACACACATATTATTATTATTTTCATATTTCATATTTATGACCAGATTGTTTGTCTTTGTCCTTCTTTAATCAAACACATCAGCAACAAACAGATTGTTTGACTTGATCTTCTCTCACTGATTCAACACGTGATTCATTTTCCTGCCACGCCCATTCAGTGCATTTACGCGCCAAATGTTGCCATTTAAACTCCCGCGTTCGCCCTCAGCCAATGAGAAGCACCCGCTTGGAGGGAACTCGTGTTAAAATGGAACACGTGACCCAGTCCTGCAGCTGTTTTACCAGTAGAGTGGATGTTCATCAGGTCTGAGTCCGATTAAAGGAGTTAGATGGAGACTTGGAGCATGAGGAGAAGAAAGAGGAGCTTGTTTCAGACCAGGTAAAACTCTCAACTTTACTGATAAACGCTGAAGAGCAATGCAATAATGAGAAGATGTTTATTTTGTTTATTTATTAATTTAAAGTTTAAAGCAACAAACTCATGTCTCAGTTTGGAGGAACGTTTCTGGAGGAGTGCAGATCTTTTTAGATTAGGGTCCAGCTTTATTCTCGGACATGCACAACAAGTCTAGTGACTAACTAGAAATGCAAACTGCAGAAACACTAGAATATAGATCGATATGTGCAGTTTGCACAGTCAGTGCAGCCTCATACATTCATAATCCCACAGTGGAAACATGTCCTCCATTAATGTAAATATCCTCACTGGACGTAAGTGACGCAATATCACTGTCTGTTCATTCATTCATTAATCGTTTGTTCCTGTAAATGGTCTCAGCTGGAGCCTGTCGATTTATCTACTATTTAATACGTGATTCAGAGTGATCGGAGCTTCAGACTCAAACGTCTCATCTCTAATGAACAAAAACAGTTCAACACATTTAAACTCGTCACTAGTAAACTGACGTCTCAGTGTCTTTGAGGCTTTGAAGCTTCAAATCTTCTTTTTTTTCGGTGCAATCAGGAAGGAGCCCCAAAAGTTTCACAAGACTTCATCCGCCCATCTCTCTGATTTAAAAAAATAAAATAAAAATATATGGTACGTTAAAAAAAACTCGTCCAAGTGAACCGCATGTTGTCGCGTTGGTTAGTTCACTAATCTAATAAACTAATAAACCATGGAAACCATAGACACATATATTAAGTAGCAGACACTTAATAAAGTTCTCTCCATTGACTCGTATTGGTTCGCGGGGCAAAGTTGCCTGCCCCAATATGGCGGCGACGATGACGTATCGCAGCAGCGGGCCAATCCGCTCAATGAGGCGTCTATGTATATATGTCTGTGTCCGAAATCACTCACTCATTCCCTACTCCCTACTCCCTACATAGGGAAATAAATGTAGTGCACTACATAGTGGTTAGGGAGTGGTTTCGGACACAGCCTATGTCTATGTGGAAACCCCCTGGCGTAGTCAGGGACGTTCGTCCCCCTTCCGTCTTACGTCACGACGTTCGTGACGTTTACCCTCTTCTGTGCCAACTCCTTCCCTTCCTCCGTTCTGATTGGCTGTAAACCTTGTCACATTTACATGCTGCTCGCGGCGCGAATGATTTTTGAGTTGTGTTCGCAGCGTTTGCAGCAGCTCAGCTGATCCAGGCTGTGTTATTGTGTCAAATATCTGCCTTAGTTTTGATTAGTTTCATTACTTTAACAATGGCGGTGACAACATTGTCTGCTTTGGTCCTTATTGCATCTTTGACCGGCGTCGGTAAGTTTAGAAACTTTACATCGAGTGTTTTTTTAAAGCGACGCCATTAGGGGACACCGACTATTCTGCGTTAATACTCAAAGTTATTATTAATGTTAAATATTATTAAATACTATTATGCTTTATACGCGTCGCGAGTGTGGTTTGCTCTACTTGAACCTTTATAGTGAACATTTCACGTGTTGACTCGTTAGCTGTTAGCTTAATGTTTAGTCGCTTGAATTTCCCCTGGGATTAATAAAGTATCTATCTATCTATCTATCTATCTATCTATCTAGTCTGTGTTGTATGGACAGAAGGCTAATGGCAGCACGGTGTAATAAATCCTCGATCTAATATAAACAGACTTTGTCTTTATGTTCGTTAAAGTAGAAGACATGTTTTATAAAAGTTACCAGACTCTATACATGCCTCAATCATTTCAGAAGTGAGGGGCGCAAGTTGTTCAGAGGTCTATTAAGTGATTTATCATTTTAAAGCGACGCCATTAGGGGACACCGACTTTTCTGCGTTAACACTCAATGTTATTATTAATGTTAAATATTATTAAATAATACTATTATGCTTTATAGGCGTCGCTAGTGTGGTTTGCTCTAATTGAACAAAAAAGTTAACGTAGAGCAAACCACGAACATTTAACGGTTGTTAGCTGTTAGCTTAGTGTTTAGTCTGTTTGGACAGAGGAATAAATCATTTATAGACTAAAATGTTCTGATTTAATCTAAACAGACTTTGTCTTTCTGTCAGTTAAAGTAGAAACATGTTTTATAAAAGTTAGACTTCCTTCTTCTCTGCTCTTAATAGTGTTTGTTATATTTATTAATTTATTCTATTACAGCTCCAGACACCAGGAGACACTGAGAAACTAATTATTAATATAATGTAACACAAACGTGTCTGAAACTTTCTCCTAAACCCTTTAAACCGTTGACTAAATGTGTCATAAATGTTCTGGACGTCTACGTCAGTGTGTCCACATGTCCTCCATTGTTTTTAACTTTTTATTTTCTAGGAATTAAACCAAGCTTCTCGTCCTCTGTCTTTGTCCGTCCACTAGTCATTACATTTGTTTGACATTTAAAGGATTAAATCCAAACTGATCTGGAACATAAAAATATGTTCCAGACTCATTAAAATCTTAGAGATGTGAGTAATTTATCTTTTTGTATCACTACCCAACCAGTGGTTTGGATGTTGTACAAGTTAGCTGACGTTTAATAGACAAACATACTAATAATACCAAGTTAATAATTAAAACTAATCTGAATGTGTCAGATGAGTTTGGTTCAGAAAGTGTTTTTAACGCTCTGCTCCCAGAAATCAGTTTAAAATATTAAACACAAGTTGTGTGTGGTAGTAAAGGTCAGACCAGCTCCACGTGGAAGGACTCAAACCCAGAACCTTCTTTCCTTCATGAATCTGTTTGAGGGCGTTAAACTTTAAATTCTAATTCGGCTCCTTATTTTTTCTTTCAGCCATTAAAGAGAAAAACAGTAATTACAGTACCACCTTAGAAACCACACGACTGAAAACGGGCTCGACTTCCTGAGCGCGCAAATGTCTGAATCTGAAAAACTGCAGACCAAAGCGCTTTGGAAACGCGGTACTCACACGGGACAAACTCTGTGTTTTACTCTAATTTACTGTCCACATTTATGTCTCTGCTAGTTTCCACTTCACTCCACTGCAGGTCAGAGGACATTTTATACTTTTTGACAGCTTTAGTCACTTTGCAGATTCTAATTGATAATAAAACGACCTGTCAGTATTTAAATTAGCTCCATGTTTGTCGATGAACACATTAATGCTTGATTTAATGATTTCATGCGTCTAAATGGGTGAATGTGTCAGACATCCTGACGTTGTACCCTAACATCTGTCCAAACTTTGATTTACAGCACATCCTTTATAATTCTTAAATGACGAGAGCCAGAAAAAAAAATCTGCACATCAAAGAAAGTTCTTTAAAAAGTAAAAACACCCCAAAATCACACTGGACTAGTTTTATCACAGGAACTCTGTGTTACCAGAAATAGTGGGACGGTAACTGTGGTGTAATCTTTACAAATTATGGACGTGGTCGATTCACACGGGATTAAGATCAGACGAACTCTGATATTATTACAAATTACCAGAGGTCCCCAGATAAAACTAGTCCTGTGTGAACAAGGCTCATGTCGCTAATATGTAAAGTAAGAATTACACCAGTAGTGATGGGTGATATAAAACATTTATCCTGATAATTTCTGGTATTTATCACGTTACCGATAAAAATGATGATAAATAAATAAACACCAGTTCATTCTAATCTTTTTGACTCTAATGCATCAAGTTTTCTCACTCGTTGTTGTTTTGTTCCCGGACTCTTTGGATGAAGTCGACGCTGCTTCTGCATCTTTGCCCATTTTCTGTTTTTCTTCATCTTCTGGTTTGTGCTTGTGTTTGAGGTGGTGGAACAAATTAGTGCTGTTACTGTCCTTTTTATTCACTATTTGTTTGCAAACCTTGCATGTTGTAATTTGCTGCTCCGCGTCAGACTTTTTAACCCCTTCATGCCTAGTGTCGCTAATTCACGACGCACTGTTTCCGTTCAGATGTGATAACTAATCCAGCGTGAATCAGCATCTCTGTGATTTAGTGGGGGGGCTGCAAAGTCATTAGATCAAGCATTAATGTGTTCATCAGTAGAGAGATGTATAACTATGGATAGTAAATTAGAGTAAAACAGTTTGTCTAGGTGTGACTGTGCCACATGAAACACAGACGTAGGGGGGGTCATCTCTGAATACACAGTCAGCACAAGAAGAGAGACGATGACGAGGAACGTGAACTGAAATGACTCTGCTTCAGTCCCATTCATGAGTCTGTAGACCGGAACCAGGAGTTAATCCGTTCTATGCAAATGCTAAAATCTTCTAGAATGTGAAGACGGGGGAAGAAGGCTGCAGATCATGTGACTCTGTTTGATTATTTACTGAATATGATCAGTTTCTTTTGAGTCAGCTTTGTGACAGAGGAAGGTTTTACACCATCCTCATCCTCAGGTTGACATGAAGTGATCAAACTGTTTATCTGGTTTGTTTCCACAGAAAAACGTCCCATCATCGACCAGACTCAGCAGATTGAAGTACCAGAAGGTTCTAACCTGACTCTTCAGTGTCGGACAAATCCTGAGACCAACCTAGAGACCTACACCTTGGACTGGAAGACAAACGTCTCCAACCAGGTCGTGTTCTCCCGTCGGCGTGGGAAGGATCATCCTCATCCTCAGATGGAGCGATACAGAAACAGGACTGAGCTGATTAAAGAGGACCTGACCAGAGGAACGATGACTCTACTGATCATCAGAGTCCAGGAGTCTGACTCTGGACGCTTCAGATGCTTCATCCCGAAGCTGAACGCCAACTTTGTTTTCAACATCGTCGGTGAGTTTCACCCTCAGGAGGTTCATGGGCTGATGAGTCAGACCTGCACAGTATTAGTCATAATGTTATGGCTGAAGTTAATAAAGTTTGTATTTTATCTGAAACAGTGAAGAAGGATCAAGAGATGAGGACAAAGAGAGAAGATTTCACCACCACAGCATCTCCAGTGGGAGCGATGAGCCTCGATGTGACTGGTATGACTTTATTTATTTATTTATTTATTTATTTATTTATTTAAAGCAGTTTTTGATTTTAGTTTTAGTCGCAGTCTTTTGACGAAAATATAATAATTAATATTATAATAAAGTGTTAATGATAATCTTTGTTTTTTGGATTAACTTGTATTTCTTTTTTTTTTGATCAAGGTCTTTTTTTATTTTCAAACATAACAAATACAAGAAATACAGTTCACACATGGAACAAACAAGATTAGTTCCTGTCCAAACAAACAAACTTCCCGTGCCCCCCACCCACTTGTACTGGAACCCAAGAAAATTTCAATACATCCAGATTGACACATACACAGACTAGGTGAATAAAAAGGAAGACTATAACGAAGTGAAAAAAAAAACAAAAAAAAAAAAACATACATTTGGGTTACATAGATATGTTAATAGCTGCCGTGCCTTCCACAAAGGAGATAAATGGCTGCCATATGACATAGAATTTTCTGGTGGTCCCTCTTACAGTATATCTAATTTTTTCTAAATGAACATAACTCATAACTTCCCTTATCCACTGGCCATACGTTGGGGGGGAAGCATCTTTCCATTTAAACAGGATAAGTCTCCTGGCCAACAAAGAGCAGAAGGCCATCATACTTAGGTGGTTCCCAGAAAAGGCAGCACCCACCGGAGCCACACCGAATAGTGAAATCAAAGGAGATGGGTGCACTGTTTTCCCACAAATTCTGGAGAATGCCACAAAGATAGAATGCCAAAAACTGTATAACATAGGGCATGACCAAAACATGTGCAGTAGTGTAGCAGGAGCTTGTCTGCAACGATCACATGTAGGGTCAAAACCTGCCTTAATCCTAGACAATCTATCTTTGGTCCAATGAAGACGGTGGACTATTTTAAATTGAACCACAGTGTGTCTGAGGCATATAGAAGAAGAGTAAATTCGCTGAATAATTTTTTGCCATGTTTCCTCTGAAATCGTTTGATCTAAGTCGGTTTCCCACTTTACTCTAAGGCCATCCAGACTGTTCATGTTATGTGTATTGAGTAATGTATAAATTCTGCCTATTATTTTTTTTATGTTGACTTTAGATTTCAAAATTGTTTCAAGCAGAGATTCAGGAGGGCTCAGTGGGAAACAGTCAGAGTTGGAAGACACAAACCCTCTAAGCTGCAAATACCTGTAGAAGTGTGATTTGTTAAGGCCATATTTCTGTTGCAGCTGTGCAAAAGAAGCAAACTTATTTTCAATATAAAGATCAGACAATGTACATAATCCACTTCTTGCCCAGACATTAAAAGCATCATCCATCATTGACGGGACAAACATATGATTTTTCATCAATGGTGTAGTAAGTGAAAGATCAGTGAGATTAAAGGTCCTTCTAAACTGGTTCCACGTTTTAATTGAATGAATAACAACTGGATTAGTAGTGAATGTTGAGATAGGCTGATCCAAAGGTAATTTGGAACATAATAGAGCTGCTGGGGAGGAAGAACCAATGGATGCCCTCTCCAGCCCTGTCCATTCAGTACTATTAACATCCAAGCCATCATCTCTCAACCAGTATAGCAAAGCTCTTATATTGGCAGCCCAGTGATAATACATAAAATTTGGAAGTGCCATACCTCCCATTGTGCGAGGCCTCTGTAATATATTTTTATTAATCCTGGGCTGCTTTTTATGCCAGATAAATGATGAAATATGACTGTTTAATTTGGAAAAAAAAGATTTTGTTAGAAAAATAGGGAGACATTGAAATAAATATAAAAACTTAGGGAGAACGTTCATCTTAATCGTGTTGATCCTTCCCCCTAAGGAGAGAGGCAGAGGGTCCCAACGCTCCAGGTCTTGTTTAAGATTCCTTAATAGGGGATGATAATTAGCCTTAAAGAGATCCTTGTGATTACGTGTGACCCAAATACCTAAATATTTTATTTTGTTGGGACTAAATTTAAAGGGGGTCGTCCCAAAGTATGATCTGTCTACGGAAGAGATAGGCATAAGTTCACTTTTCTCAAAGTTGACCTTATAGCCAGATAGTTTTCCGAACTTTGTGAGTAAAGTCGATAATTCAGGAAGGCTTGAGAGGGGGTCCGATATAAATAATAACATGTCATCAGCATAAAGTGAGACTTTATGCTCCAAACCTGCCCGGTGTATCCCTTTAATGGTGGGGCACTGCCTCAGGGCTAATGCAAGCGGCTCAAGTGCGACAGCAAACAAAAGTGGTGACAGAGGGCACCCCTGTCTTGTGCCCCGCTTCAGCTCAAAATAGGTGGATAAATTATTATTGGTGCGAACTGCAGCCATCGGAAGCGTGTATAGGATTCTAATCCAGGAGATGAATTTAGGGCCGAAATTAAATGTTTCCAGAGTCTTGAAAAGATAGTCCCACTCCACCCGATCAAACGCTTTTTCAGCATCGAGTGAAAGCATCACCTCAATGTTCCCAGGATCGGGTGGAGTGGGACAATAAAGGATATTAAATAAACGCCTGATATTAAAAAATGAATAGCGATTTTTTATAAATCCTGTCTGGTCAGATGAGATAATACTGGGTACAATGTTTTCAAGACGACGTGCCAAAATTTTTGCAAGAATCTTTGCGTCTGTATTCAGCAGCGAGACAGGACGATATGAACTGCAATTGAGAGGGTTTTTTTCCTTTTTAAGTAATAAAGAGATGACTGCTTGACGCATAGTTAGGGGCAAGGAATTAGTGACTAAGGATTCTTCGAACACTAACAATAACAAGGGAGATAACTGGTTGGAAAACTTTTTGAAAAATTCGGTTGGGAAACCATCTGGCCCAGGAGATTTGCCACTTTGCATGGCACCAATTGCCGACATTATCTCCATAACTGAGAAATCCCTTTCCAGTTCAGCCGAGAGTTCTACACTTACAGAAGGCATTTTCAGGGATTTAAAAAAGTCCTCTAGGACAGAGGGATTGGTGGGCACTTCTGAAGTATATAATAATTGGAAGAAATTTTTGAAACAGGAATTGATTTTGTCATTGTCAGTGCATTTTATACCACATACATCATTAACTTCAGGGATGGTTTGATTAGCAGTTCTTTGGCGCAGCTGGTGAGCCAGTGCTCGGCCGGATTTTTCCCCGTGCTCATAATAGCCATGTCTTGATTTGGAAATCAGGTATTCTGCCTGTCTGGTGGACAGGAGATCAAACTCTGTTTGTAATGACAAGCGTTTTTTGAGTATGTCTGCCGATGGGGAATGGCTATGAAGCCTATCCAATTCTAATATCTCATCCATTAATTTTCTAATACGCTCAGTGCTAGCTCTTTTCTTATTTGCACAGTAAGAAATAATTTGACCTCTTAAATATGCCTTTAGTGACTCCCATACAATAGATGATGACATCCCTGGGGTTTGATTGATGTCAAGAAACATTTTGATTTCAGATGATATGAATTTAGTGAACTCATCATCTGACAGAAGCAAGGGGTTAAACCGCCATGGACGGTATGATGATTGTGTACCGGGAATGTACATTTTCATGATTAAGGGACTATGATCCGAAATAACCATAGCCCCGTAGTCACATTCTTTTGTAAGATGCAGAATTCTTTTATCCAGGAAAAAGTAATCGATTCGTGAATACGTCTTGTGAACCGGGGAGTAGTAAGAGTATGACCTGGAGGTGGGGTTGCGAAACCGCCACACATCTGCTACACCGTAGGTCTTCAGAAAGAGCTGAATAGATTTGGCCGACTTTGACAGGGATGCCCTCTTAGAAACACTCCTATCTAAGAGAGGAGAAAGTGCACAGTTAATGTCACCGCCGAGTATAAGATAATGTGAAGTCATATCTGGTAAGTGAGAAAAAAAATTGGTAAAGAATGTAGGGTCATCCCAGTTCGGTGCATAAACACAGGCTAAAATAACTGGGAGTGAATATAGTTTTCCTGCTACGATGACAAATCGCCCTGCAGTGTCAGTCTGTACGTAAGATGCCGTGAACTGTACATTTTTACCTATCATAATTGCAACACCCCGAGCCTTTGAGCAGAAGTTGGATTGATACACCTGACCAGCCCACCCCCTAACAAGACGAGAACTATCACATGAACGTATATGGGTCTCTTGTAGGAATGCAATATCTACTCTGAGCTGTTTTAAGTGTAAGAATATATTTTTAAATTTCACTGGGTGATTGAGTGATTTAACATTCCAACTTATGAAATTAGCAGGGCAACCATCATGGCCTCTGGTGTTGTTTATATTGGCCATATTGTGTACACAGAGAAATGAGCACCATATATGAAACCCAAGGACACAAAAACACAAAAACAAACATAACTAAAAATAAAAGTCTGGTGGAATAGATTCAGTTCGTACATAGGCCCAGTAGTTACCCACCCCTTATCACCCACCCGAACAAGGTGATAACAACAACCCCGGGGAAAAAAATCCACACAATAAGTGCTTATGATTGGGCGAAAAGCTAAAAGAAAAGCTAAACGCTGCGGCTCCCGTCGAGCCTCAAACATAAAGAAAATAAGAAATAGCAAAGTGCAAAGTAGTGTTTTTGTTTTGTTTTATAAGCTATGCAAAGTAAACTTAGATTATGATTCTTGGGAGAGAAAGTATATGGCTAATCATGTGGTTTAGCAAGGTTATACAGCCTTGCTTCCACTAACACTGTGCCATCCATGTAAACAAACCACTGTGGTCGACCAAATTTACCCATAATAGTAATCAGGAACTGAAATAGCATGTCTTTCATTTTAACTATGCTAAAGCATCAAACCAGAACCTTATTAGTAACACTAAGCCGAGCATGAAATAATATGTCGGCCCATGAGCCCACAGTTCAAGCTGTCGAACAATATGCAGAAAATGTAAACACTGTGTTATAACTATATTTGTACCTGATAATTTCTGGCACTGCGGTACACGTGTTCAACATGACCGTATGTCAACAGAGACATGTGTAATCAGCCGAGAAGTTCAGTCTCACGGTCATTCACCAGCCTCCGCAGGTGGAAGGATGCTTTTCTTGACGTAAGCCATAGCTTTGTCCGGGTCAGTAAATTCCCTGTCGTCTCCTCTGAACGTGATTCGGAGTCGCGCTGGAAACAGAATCCCGTACCGGACTCCCTCTTGGTCGCGAAGTAGCTTCCTCACCTCTGTAAATGCAGCTCGAGCTTTAGCCACAGTTGCCGTGTAGTCCGGGAAGATGGTAATCGGTTCCCCGTTGAAGCTGAGTGGGCCCTGGCTGCGGGCGCGCCGCAGTATCTGGACACACTCTTGGTAGTAATGTAGCTTAGCAACAATGGCTCGAGGTTTTCCGCCCGTCCTCTGCTGCCCAAGGCTCCGGTGCGATCGATCGATCAGTGGCTCTTTATCCAACTGTAGCACCTCAGTTAGCAGCTTTGTAACTTGTATTTCTGTAGATAAAATAAGAAAACATGTTTTATGGAATGATATTAATGTTTAAATGTGCTTATTAGCATAGATTTCATTCATTCTATGTGAACAGACTGCTATGGCTAACATGCTAACATGCTGAGCTACAGCTCATTAACCAGAGTTGCTGTTCAATCTGAGCCTCAGTTGTATTTGTGCTTGATAAACCAAAGCTATCGATGGTAGCATTTCTTAAAACACTGAACAGCACACAGTAGTAGATGCTAACTAGCTTAGCTTTGTATAGATTTCAGGATAAGTTCTGATTGGTCGTCTTTCCAAGTCGTCCAGCTTCACCATCTTTTATAATAATAATAATTCGTGGTATTGGCCATGTATACTTGTGTATACATGGAATGTGATTTCTGCATCCGTGAAATTAGTGAACACACAGTGAGGTGAAGCACACACTAACCCGGAGCAGTGAGCTGCCATGCTACAGCGGCGCTCGGGGAGCAGTGAGGGGTTAGGTGCCTTTGCTCAAGGGCACTTCAGCCGCTTTCTACTGGTCGGGGGTTCGAACCGGCAACCCTCCAGCCACAAGCCCAAAGCGCTAACCAGTAGGCCACGGCTGTTCTGATTGGATTTCATCAAATATTTTAGTCTTTTTATTCGTCATAGTTTTAGTCTTTGAACATATTTTTTTATTTAGTTATCGTCTCGTTTTCGTCAGAGTTAAACAAGCTCGTCGACTAAAACTATGACGTCAGCGACATTAACACAGCTGTAGAGACAAACACACCTGAGTAACTTTATTATTCCTAACTATGTCTTGTAAATGAAATATAAATATAATTACTGTTTATCTCTCTTAATTCAAAGGTTTCGTTTCTTTCAGAAGCTGCAGAGAAGAGAAGCTACTGGTCCACTCTCAGTTCTCTTCTTCTTCTTCTTTGTGTTCTCATTGGAGTCGTCGGTAAGACTGGTGAGTTGCATCAAATATCACTCATGAGAATCACAAGTAAAAAGAAAGACGGGTGAAGATAGTTAAAAAAATAAAATAGAGACAGAAGTAAAGCCTCATTTAATGGTTTCTCTTTATTTACGTAGCAGATTCATAATGAATCATGTAGTAAACTAACTCTAAACATGATTCATATGTAGCCTCCCTTTGCTCTGCTTCCTTGACGTCCTCTTGAGCTTCATGAGGTCGTCACCTGAAACGGTTTCACAGTCTTGAAGGAGTTCCCAGAGATGCTGAGCACTTGTTGGACCCTTTGCCTCCACTCTGCTCCATCTCATCTCAAACCATGTGACTGGGTTTAGGTCATGTGACTGTGGAGACCAGGTCACCTGGTGCATCACTCTCCTTCTTGGTCAGATGGGCCTTACACAGCCTGGAGGTGTGTTTGGAGTCATTGAAGAATCAATGATGGTCCAACTAAACACAGACCAGATGGATATCATGATGCTGCAGGATGCTGTGGTAGCCATGCTGGTTCAGAGTGCCCCCCATCACCATCACACCTCCTCCTCCATGCTTCACGGTTGGAGCCATGCATGTAGAGACCATCCCCCACCTTCATCTCAAGTTTGGACTCATCAGACCAAAGCACAGATTTCCACTGGTCTAATGTTCTCTCCTTCTGTTTCTTGGAACAAACAAATCTCTTCTGCTTGTTGCTTTTCCTTAGTGGAAATATGAATCATGTTTAGAGTTAGTTCACACTGTTTTAGTTTACTACCATTAAAGATTATAGAGACATTATAGAGTTAGTGGGTCCAGAAAGGTGAGTTGTTGTTCAGCTGGAGAAGAAGTGAAAAGTCAGACGTCATTTAAAAATGTTCAGATTTTCCAGGGAGGCATTGAACGCATCACAGCAAACGTTAAACTAAGAGAGATGAACAGAACTGGAGAGAAACAGCTGATTCACCTGGAAACTGGTTTCATGTTCTGACAGGGATTTACAGAAGGAGATGAAGAAAACCAGAATGAAGTGGAAACCCTGAAGACGGAGACAAAGACGAGGGCGTCCTCAGAGACGTCCAGCATGGTTCACTGTGATGGTTGGACAGAAAACACCTCATCTGATCCAAACATTTCTATTGGTGCTCTGAATCCATCATAATCTGAGAGATTAGGTCCATAAATTAGTCTATTTTAAATCTATTTCTAGTTTACTCACATGAACGTCTCAGCTTCTTCTAGCTCAGTTCACATCAGCAGTAAAAATGGCCACGACTCTAGTATTATATAGATATGATACACTCCTCACAGTAGATTCATTGACTTTCTTTCTAACTCTACTTTAGTCCCAGTAACAGACATGAGTGTTTGTTAAAGCGTTAACTCCCTCAGCCTGATCACCTACAGTTAATTCATCCATCTGACCACGTTAGAAACACATCAGAATATCTTTAAGATCAACTTGAATTAGATTTTAATTTGATATAAATGTTATATATTAGGTCAGAGGTTCCCAAACAGCATTAGCTTCAGGTTGAGGACCTCGTTTACAAACCTACAGGCAATACTACAAAATATGTAAAGAAACATCATCTTTTATGTGTTTTCTTACTTTTATTCACTATTCAATAACTACTACATTTGTTTAGTGCTGCCTCATACTTCTTATTTTAGTTGGCCAGGAGTTCTTGGGTGTTTTTGCAGCAGTGTCCTCCATAGACATATAAACAGACGCCCCATCGACTGTGGAGGGACGTGCCTAGAGCGCCGCCATCTTGGCTGAGTTTTGGACCGATTTCCAAACGTATTGATCTGTTAAAAACGTCACACATGTGGCTTTGATAAAAATATGGTTTTACTACCCAAATACAAATTAATGTTATCAGCAGACTAGCTTCTGACAGAGGATTGTAAAGAAAAGATGCCGGACTTCAACTGAGGGATTTATGATGACTGTTATTGTGTAGAAACACCATTCCTCCATAGATGTAATGTAGGAGCCAGTGGCCCTGTTCCAAGATGGCCGCCCTGTAGACGACAGTGCTCAATGAGGCGTCTATTATTAATAACTATGTTTTATGATAATGGTTTAATAAATAATTAGATTCTATTTCATAATAATGATTCATAAAATATTGTATAATAATGGTTAAAAATAATTCAATTATTTATTTAAATTTTTCTGTTTTTCTTCCCTCTAATTGTCTGAGGCCTCTCTAGCGCCCCCTGGCGGCCTCCCAGGGAGCCGCGCCCCCCACTTTGAAAACCACTCTTATTTATTTATCGTGTGTTTACATTTAACTCAGGACACACCTGTAACTGACCTAATGTTAATCAGTTACTGACCATCATAACTCTACCTTCAGTCATTTTTATAACCATATTCTTTATATATATCACGTATACAGATTGTTGGTATCTAAGTAGGATTACACTTGGTCGTCCATGATAAACATTTCACCAGAATCTTAGGACGTTCCCGTGAGCAGCGAATCAAAGTTCCCTTTTCACTCAGACTTTTAATGGAAAAGTCAGTTAATACTAAAATAGCTAAAGTATAAATGGTGACTGGGTTTACATAAGCTCATTGTTGAAACATGTCAGTTAACCATTCCCCTCGCTAATGTCTTTATCTCTGTCTGTTTACTTTCAGTCAGTGAATCTCTGCTGCTCTTTGACTTTATGATTGTTTTTCTACCTTTTTTTTCTTTGTATATATTTTCTGTTTTCTTGTCTTTGAAGCACTTTCTTTATATTATGATGAAATAAACCTTTTTCTATCTGTATAATCTGCCTCACTTTGGTGTTTTTATTCTTCTTCTGGTTGTACCATCAGTCAGGATGATGACTACCCTGCTACAAGCTGATCATTTAGAAAGCTGTCCTGTCATATATATTTATATATGACGGCCTGGTGAGGGATTTTGTCGTCTGGAGCCACATGAACAACCTGCAGCTCAACACCTTAAAGACTAGGGAACTAGTTATTGACTTTGGGAGGGACAGACCCAACCCCAGACTGGTTCTGATAGGAGCGGAGGAGGTGGAGGTCGTGTAGACCTATAAATATGTTGGGCTGTGGGTAAATAACAAGCTGGACTGGACGAGCAACACGGGGCAGCTGTACGGGGGGGGGGGGGGGGGGGGGGGGGGGGGGGCACCTCAAAGACAGACCTCTCCAGGTTAGAGAAACTAACGTGTATCCTGGACAATGCCAGCCATCCTCTGCACCATCAATCAGTAGCCGGAGAAGCACCTTCAGTGAGAGGCTGCTCCTCCCAAGGTGCAGGACTCAGGAACTCCTTTGTCCCCGGTGCCATCAAACTGTACAACCACCACTCACTTGGAGGAGGACAGAAAGGAAAAGGCCTGAATGACTCTTTAACTAACCTGCAATAGTAAAGTGCAATAACAATGTACCTGCTACTTCTCTATTTATGCAACAACCATCTATGTGCAGTCACAGTATTATTATTATTCTTTTCTGGGTGTTTTGGTATCTGGGCTTATTGTTCTGTTTCTTACATGTATGTCTGACAGTGCTGTATGCGATGGAGATGTCAATTTCTCTGTGGGAACCTCCCAAAGGGATCAATAAAGTCGTCTATCTATCTATAGTACAAGTAATAGATGAAATACAGGTCGTCCACAAAAGTAAAATCTAAACAGCACATATCTGAAGCGTCACTTTCATATTAAAATCTCAACAAATTCAGTTTATTTCCATCTAAATTTAGACGTGCATCATTTTAACTAGACCTTTGTCTACTAGTATTAATGTGAATACAAACCTCGACATCATGTGCAGTAACTTATTAAATATTCTAAAACTCACCTTTTTCATTCATACAAACTATTTCTGTTATTTTCTGATACTTATACTCTTCTGTTAATGTCCCATTATCTGCTCAGTAGACTGAATAAAGTGACACTTTAATATTAATACAGTATTTAACCAGGAATATTCACGTTAAATGTTCATATTAAAGTTAATGTTAATGTTAAAGTTAAATGTTCATATTAAAGTTAACCATTAATGTAAAATATAAACATTAATCCAGGATTTATCAAACTAAACGTTTTGCCGCCTTTAACTGACGCAGCACAACAAGCTCTCAAAGTTCCCGGGAAATTTTCATTCCGCCAAAACGTCGTTCTGCTTACGCAACATCCGTCAACGCAACATCCGCTGGCGACGCTCGGCCAATAAGCGCCGGGGGAGCGGATACGCTGTGGCCAATCAGAGAGCGCACAGCTGATGGAGGCGGAGCCGGAGGCGATTTGGCGCAAGTTTGTGTTGAGAAGTGAAGAAGACGAGCTGAGAGAGAGACAGAGAGGACGATAGGACAAGAGAGGACGAGAAAGGACGCTCCGCTTTGGTTCTAGAAGATTCTTTCAACGTTTTAACGAGAGGTAACTTCATCAACAACTTTATTATTTATTTGTTAAGAACCGAAATAGTTTGGTTTGTTTTGTGTCGTAAGGCGGAAGAGAGTCGAGCCGCTCGGTCTCATCTCTGCGTCAGAGTTGATAGTTTTCTAGTTTCTCCTCTAATAAATACTCGTTTTAAACTTTTCTACATTAACAGATCTTCTCTTTTTTATTTTCTATAAGCTTTTAGTTCATGGGTTTGTGTTTCTGTCCTGTTAGCGTCGATGTGTCGAGGCTGTTTGTTTCCAGCAGACGCGCTGGTTTGGCGCCATTAATCAGATCACTGTGTTTAAACCAACAGACTTTAACAAACACTCACCGAGTTATTCATTATTAGCTGCTCAGGGTTAAACTGTAGATCTATGTTTATTTATTGTCTCGTTAAATGTCTTAATTGTGTTAACTTGAACAGATGTGTCTGATTTTATGATGATTTATCAAACACATACTGAAGCTAACGTGAGGCCAGACAGGTTGTTTTAGATGAATATTAGTTTTATTTGGCACAAACATCCACTGAGACGTTTAATGCACATTTAGAGACTGATGAGTTTTATTTTAGTCTGTCTGTATCAGATGATCTGCTCCTCCTAAATGTATTCACGTGTAAACCTGAACACTGTCTGTTCTTTTATCTGATATAAAGAGTTAAACACAAGTAGATGAGTGAATATATGAGACGTTTAATTCTAATAATGATGTTGTTTAGTTTATCTGGCAGCTACAGTTCTGTCCTAGAGTTTTTTAAAAAGTATAAGAATTCACTAAATGAGTATTTGCTCCTGTAAAGATTCACATCTTAAATAATAAATGGAGACGTAGATGTTTGGGTCAGAATGTGACCCCCCACAATAAGACGTCTGTTTATTCAACGTCCTTTCATGTCCTGGTGTCAGAGTTTAGCGTCCCCTGTCCCCTCGTCCTCCTCGTTTAAAACATAATCTACACTGAAAAGAAAAACCGTCTCCAGCTTCTAACCTGAACCTGTTCTTTTGTTTCAGAGACGTCACGATGCCCAGCACTCGCTCAGGCCACGCTCAGCCCACGCTGCAGTTCCCCCGACGCAAATCCTGCAGAGTTTCCTCTCGCTCCAAAGAGCCTGAAGCATCGCCCGCCAAGCCCGAACGCCAGCCGCCGATCAGGATCGAGCCGCTGTCCCCGAGACGCCCCGTCGACCTGCCCGTCCTCCTGTCACCCGGACGTCTCGCCAACCGTCCCGCTGCCACGTCCCCTCTCTCCCCCCGGCGTCCAGCGGTGCGGCACAACCCTCCTCCTTCTTCTCCAAGCCTCCAAACCCGGATCCCTCTCAGCCCACGAAAGCGCACAGGTGAGACCCCCTTTTATTTTTCTGGAGCAGTAAACGCTTCGCCCCCGCCCTGACAGCCACAGCAGACGTTAGGAGCACGGTCTGAGTCGATGGTTTGATGTTAAACTGTCCCACAGACGTGAGTTTTAAGAGACTTCCTCCGTTTTCTTTCTCCAGGTGACGACAACGGCTGCAACCTCGGCGCCGCTCTGCTCGGCTCCCCGCCCAAGCAGAGCAGACAGACTCCTCTGGCGTCGCCCCGGAGGCTGGGCTTTGACGAGAACTGTCCGGTCCCTGCTCGCCGTCAGCTCGTCCCGTCTTCCCCCTCAGCGAGGTCGTCCCCGAGGCGACGGGAGACGCCCGCCGGGAGCCCGGACAAGAAGCTGCCGGTGGCTCGACTGTTTGCAGAAAGTAAGAAGAGAAACTGTTTAACAGAGAATCTGAAAGTCGTTTAACGTCGCTGCTCCTGAATCAGGACGTTCTCTCCTCTGCCGCGTCACTAACCAACGTCTCTCCTCCAGAGTCGAGGTTCCTGGGCGTAAAGCAGGCGCTCCACACCGCCGTCCCGGAGCGTCTCCTGTCCAGGGAGGACGAGAGGGCGTCCATCCGGTCCTTCCTGGAGGACAAGGTGCTGCAGCGTCTCCCCGGCAGCCTCTACATCTCTGGAGCCCCGGGGACGGGCAAGACGGCGTGTCTCAACTGTGTGCTGCAGGAGATGAAGGTGAGCTGGACGGGCTGGGAGTTACTGACACCTAGTGGACGCATTCAGTCACTGCAGGCAGCTGTTATTATTTAATGCTTAAAAACACATATGAACTATAAATAATGAGATAAATTTAAAGTAATTTAATATGGGATAAATTAATTAACACTTTAAAACCGAATTTGTCGATTAGTAGTAGTTTGTGCTGCCTGAAAGCTGAGACTTTGCTCTTTGTAGTAAATATAGTGTCATTAGTTCGTCTCTCTGTCCCGTCAGGCTGAGCTTTCGTCGGTCCAGACCGTGGTGGTGAACTGTATGAGCCTGAGGAGCTCCCACGCCATCTTCCCTCTGCTGGCCAGTAAGCTGAGAGCGTCCGGCGGGCAGAGCGGCCTGCAGAGGTTCCTGACGTCCCCGGGTCCCGCTGTGTGAGTGAATCCTCATGTTTGTCGTCTCCTTTCCTGGTTGAACAATAATAAAACCAGACTCTGACTCCGTCTTCCTGTCCTTCTCAGGCTCCTCGTCCTGGATGAGATGGACCAGCTGGACAGCAAAGCTCAGGACGTCCTCTACACCATCTTTGAGTGGCCGTACCTGTCCGAGTCTCGCCTCTGTCTGATCGGTGAGAGCTCGGTCGGCTGAAACGTCTAAACGTCTGAGTGGATGTGAGCTCTCGTTAACTCCGGTTGTCTTCTTCTTCTGTTCCTCTTCCTCCTCCAGGCATCGCCAACGCTCTGGACCTGACGGACCGCATCCTGCCCCGGCTGCAGGCTCGCCCTCACTGTCGCCCCCTGCTGCTGCACTTCCCTCCCTACAGCCGGCAGGAGCTGGCCGCCATCGTGCAGGACAGACTGGCACAGGTAAACGCCGTGGATTTAGATTTGGATTTTCAGTTTGAATGTTTGTAGTTGCGCTGATTTAATCCAGATTTAATGTATTTAGGCGTCGGCTGAAGGAATCCTAGACGCCTCAGCGGTTCAGTTCTGTGCCAGGAAAGTGTCGGCCGTGTCTGGAGACGCCAGGAAAGCTCTGGATATCTGCAGGTGAATATTTTAATCACCTTTCATTAGAGCACACTTTATCAACAGCTCACACGGGATTTAGTGACACCTAGTGGACACTTTCAGTCACTGCAGGTGATGCTTTAAACACTGAACCACAATGAATCATTTAAAAAGAACTGTAGGTTATTAAGATATCTGCAGGTGAACTGTTTTCAGAGCACCTTCAGGTGTTTTTTTTTGTTTGAACTAAATTCAGATTTCTCTGGAGCGTCTTAATGAAAAGCTTTAGACTGATTCTGATTCTGTTATTTTCAGGAGAGCTGTTGAGATCGTGGAATCTGATGAGAGAAAGAAAACAGCGGAAACAAAAGATGAAACTAAAGGTGAGTCTGTCTGTGAGCACAGAAGACAAGGACAGACTTTAAGAAGACACAGGAGACCAACTCTAGGACGTTTAGGACCAGATCATCTCTAGTTCTGAGTCGTGTGTCTGACACTCTTCTTCTTCTCTCTGTTTATTTGCAGCGTCCCGGGTCAGCCTCCCTCAGGTGGCCCGCGTGCTGTCGGAGGTCTACGGCGACCGCATGGCGTCCCAGAGCGGCGGCGGCTCGGACGGAGAGAGTTTCCCGCTGCAGCAGAAGCTTCTGGTTTGCTGCCTCCTGCTGCTCAGCCGCAACGGAAAGAGCAAAGAGGTCGTCCTGGGGAAGGTGAGGACGTCTTCGTGTTTGGGCTGCTTGGCTCAGAGTGAGCGTACGAGCTTTGTTGTAACCCACACGTGTTTTTGTGCTCCAGCTCCATGAGGTCTACACCCGTCTGTGCGCTCAGAGGCAGGTGTCTGGAGTGGGACAGGGCGAGTGTCTGTCCCTCTGCAGTCTGCTGGAGAGTCGAGGGATCTTTGCTCTGAAGAAAGCCAAAGAGGCTCGACTCACTAAGGTACGAACCCGACCGACGCCGGGTGATGACCACGCGCTCACAACGTAGTTTAGATCTGCTGATTGCTTCTTCTATGGTTTCATCACCCAAAGCATGATGGGAGCTGTAGTCTCAGCAGTTAAAGACACATTCATTCCCATCTCTGCTGATCACGTTAAACTTGAACTGTTTTATTTAGAAATACTTTATTTAACAGTTTATATTTCTCGGTTTAAACTTTCTTTCGTTTTGTTTGTTCAGGTTTTTCTGAAGATCGAGGAGAAAGACGTTGAAAACGCTCTGAAGGACCGAACGCTGCTGGGAAGCATCCTCGCTGCAGGACTCCCCTCATGATCTTCTTTTTTTTTTAATCTCAGATTTTTTTAAATGAACTCTAAGTTTATTCAAAGATTTCTTATTAATATTTTTTATTCCCATTTTTTCTGGGATCTGTACAGTTTTTTTTTTTTTTTTATTTCATTTTTCTTCATGTGGCGTCGACTCAGAAGAAAATATGATGAAATAATTTCAGCATTTGTTTCAGTTCAGATTTGAAACGTTTCAGTTTAAACGCTGTGAATAAACAAATGTTCAGACATTTTAAACGTGTGTGTCCTCTGTGTCGTCCTCGTGTGTTTGAGACAAAAGACGGATTCATAAACCAAAACGGTGTCTCAGCCAAAGACGGAGAGAATGAATATTTAAAGTGTCCATCAAGTCTAAGTGGAGAGACTTTTAGAGACTTTCTCCAAATAACTATTAAAGGACGTGTGTCTGTGACAGGCCCAGTTCATCTGTCCTTTCACAGACAGACTCGTGTTTAGCAGTGATGGACAGAGGGACGTCTAAGGATCAGCAGGACGGACGGACGTCCACCTGGACAGCCTCTGATTGGATTAAAGCGTTGGCGTTTATCCTGTAGGAGCTGATGGAAACATGAAGAATTCAAAACTGCTTTTACTGAAATAGGATTTATTCACAGCAACGTCCTAAAGTGGATGAAAATATATTTGTATATATACGGTGCATGTTTTTCAAATACAAATACAGTGAGCAAAAAAATGTAAACAGTCAGTGAAGATAAAATATGATTAAATATATGTGAAACATTTATATAACCTGCTGCCAGTAAAACCTCCAGGACAATAGATGAGTAGAAAGAACAGATTAAAGGTTTTAGTTTCATCCTGAAGTTTCTACATTTCTGCATCAAACTGAATCTAAACATTAGTTTATTGATAAAAGGCCTGAAAATAGAAACTAGTGTTTGTGGTTCTTCAGTAAAATGAGCCAATATTACATATCATGTCCTCCCTGTGTCCTCCTCCTGGTAACAGCTGATCAGTGTTCTCCAGCAGCTTGAACCACTTCAGTTCTGAGATGTTGGTGGGTTTCCTCACATCAACTGCTGCTTCAGGTCCAACAACAACATTTCTCTTGGATTAAGGTCAGGACTTTGACTTGGCCGTTCCTAAACATTCATCTGGTTCTTCTTTAACCGTTCTCTTGTAGAACCACTTGTGTTCTTGGTTCTCCTTGTCTTGCTGCATGACCCAGTTTCTCTTCACATTCAGCTCATGGACAGATGTCCTGACATTTTCTTTTAGAGTTCATTGGTCCATCAATGAGGACAAGGCGTCCTGGTCCAGATGCAGCAGAACAGGCCCAAACCAGGACATTAGCTTCACCCCCATGTTTGATGGAGGGATGAGGTTCTGATGCTTCATCTCATTTAAACCAAACTATTCTACTTTGGTCTCATCTGTCCACTAAACATTGTCCCAGTAGTCTTCTGTCTTGTCCACATGATGTTTAGAAATGTTCTTCTTGGAGAGCAGTGTCTTTGTCCATCACACCATGGTTGTTCAGTGGATTCATCAACATTACCATCAGCCAATGAGAGAGAGGCCTTTAGCTGCTTAGAAGTTCCCCTGGGTTCCTCTGGTTCCTCTCAGACTATCATGGAGTGATCTTTGTTGGTGGACCACTCCTGTCGTCTTCAATCTGTCTGACTGTGGATTATTTGTGGCTTCAAACTCTTTAGAGATGCTTCTGGAACCTTTTCCAGCCTGAAGAGCAACAACAACTCTTTCTCTGAGCTCTGAGACAAAGCTCCTTTGTCCACAAACATCAGACTGAGACAATGAAACTAAACCAGGACCTGAACCACACCTGAGTCTCATTACACTGATGGAGACACGTATGAATATATTAATATCGTAATATTGGCTCATTTTACTAGATAAACAAATACACAGGTATAACATTATTGTTTCAGTTTTGTTAAAATCTTCTGATGATTTAAGTAAATTTGGCAGAAATGTAGAAAATCCTGAATTTTCAGCAGCACTGTGTTTTTTATCTTAAGTCATTTTAACTGACCGGCCCAACGACACTTTAAAATACTTCCTTGTGATTGTCTAAACATTCGGACACATCATTAAGATAAAGACACATGTACAGCATCTCTACAGTGCATTTAGAAACTTTAACAACATTTAAAATCACAGCTTGTGTCTAAAATCACTCAGAGGACGCTGTTCATCCAGAGTGATTCTAGTCACAGCTACAGTCTGAACGACGACGTTAAAGCCACAAACAGTCCTCACATACGTTAGCTCCGTTCAGAGATTTAGATTTTTCTTTTCACCAACAAAATAAGAGTTTATAAACATGATTTATGTTTTATTGTAGCCTAAAATGTCCCAGATTGAGGCTGGAGCTCAGACAGTTTGATGTGAAGCGTTAAAAACATGACGTGAGCGTTTTCCTGCTTTCGTTTTTGACTGTTTTGTCATTTTTAAGACTGTTTCCTACAAACATTACGAACAGTAACTGAGTACTGAGTCATTTCTCTTCAGGATGTGAGTCGAGTATAAACACTGAGAGTAAGGAGAGGTTTCCAGTTGTTGAACAGCAGAGTGAAGGAGAATAACAAACAGCTGTGCACATTCAGAGTGAAACATTCAATTTAAACGCATTCAGTTTAAAGAGTGAAACTGTAAAATGTTAAACATAAGGAACATTAGCCCTCTCTCTGATTCACCAGAAGTGACGACGACAAACAACGAAACAGAAACTCACAATCTGACGTTACTTCAGACCTCATGCAGCGTCTCCTCACGTCCTCAAACATTTGACGTTTAAAATGATCTCAGCTCATCACTGGACAGAAACACGGGACGGAAAGAGGAGGAAACGGTGCAGACAGTAATTCCCTCGATAGTTTCCTGGAAGTTTCATCATCTGATCCAAAGAACAAGCTGCATCATTTCTAACGTTTATCATGTGATGATGGTGAAACGTGTCGAGCTGCAACAACTAACTGCTGCTGCTCTTGAACAAGTCGTTTAATGACATGAAGTGGTTGTTACAGGCCTCTGGACGGGTCACCAGGCTGGTTAGTGGTGAACAGAAACTAAAACCAGGCTAGTGAGCAAACATGGTGCAGCCTCTGTCTGCAGCTTTCCTGTAGTTTCTAGTTTCAGGGCCTGACACCTGTGACCCGGGGCATTGTCACACATATATATGTCTTTGGTAAAGTGCAGCTGTACTAATTGTGGATGTTCAGATGATTTGTTGGACTCATGCTGGCAAATTAGATTGTTTGGTTGTTTCCAGGAAACTACCTCAGAAAATGAACGAGGGCAAATAGATTAGAGCTCAGAAACATAAAAACAACAAATGTTAAACTCAGTAAATACAGACCTGGCTAATACAAAGCTGCAGAAAGTGTTCAGGCCTGCTTCACCTCCATCTGAACAATCCTCCTTTTGTAAACGATTTGTTAACAAGGTCTCGTCCTAAACACCAACCACACACACTCAGTGTACATCACTATGTCTGTGTATCCTCCAGCGTTAACGTTTTATTAAATAAATGGTTTGTGTGTCTGTGGTCTGCAGGACTTTAAGGATTTATTTAATTTAAGGAAGCAAATGAGTCTTTTTATTTTTGATCAATCTCCCATACTCTAGTTTTAAATGTGTGCCGTTAACAGAGAAGTATCTAAGTCAATGGAAGCAAAACGCTGCTAACAACTAAACTCTGAAATAGTTTAACAGTCATTTCATTATTACAAAGCCAGCGAAGCTTAAATACACTTTATACTCTAAAAAATAACTTCAATGATCATTTTATCTGATAAATAAAGTGTTTCTATACATCCTGCCGTAGTTTCTTCTAATCGAAACAAGACTCTTTAGATCTAAAATGCTCAGATATCAAAAATATTCCTGTTTGGTCCGTTCTGCTGCCTCTGATTCACAGAGTTAGAAACACTCAGCTGCCTTTGTGACATGAACTCATTTAAAGCACAGCAGTGTTTGTGTTTTTCATGCTGACAAATAAAATACATTCAGAAAATGGAGGTGATTATGTGTGTGTGTGTGTTTATGTGTGTGTGTGTGTTTATGTGTTTATGTGTGTGTGTGTGTTTATGTGTTTATGTGTGTGTGTGTAGATAAGCATGGACAGAGTTAAATCATTGTGACTTCATTGAGCCGTTCATCCTCCGTAGCTCAAACTAAATGTCCTGTTACTGTTCCTGCAGATAGAATCACTGCTGACCAGCAGACCAGCAGTGAGGACATTATAGAGAGAACCTGGTCTAAAACCAACCACAACAAAAACACTGATCCTGGATAAACAGCAGAAATTCAAGATGCAATAACACAACACGGCTCCTTGTTGTCTCGTTATGTCGTCACAGTTTCCTCTGTGTGATGTGGACATGCTAATCCTGGGACCTGTCCAGCTATAGTGCATAGATGTGTTTCGACTTTGGACACTTGAGGGCAGCAGAATCAATCAGGACGTTCACCAGCAGCTTCTAACTCCGTCCTGTGCTAAGAGGGACGTCAGCACCGTGAGGTTTAGATTCACAGACACAAGCCTTTAAGGGGAAGAGGCCAAATTAATAGACGTTGTGTGAAGCTGAAGCTGCTGAAGAACATTAACAATCTAAACTAAAGTACCTGTGTTCACACCTGGCATTTAAATCACCACCAAGTGTCTCAGCTTCATGCTCTGGATGCAAATAAATGAGTCTAATGAATCACCACCACTTTGGAAGATGATACTCATTTTTAAAGTGTGTCAAGATATTGTTCATTTATTGATCTCTGCTCTGACGTTAGTTATTTTAGAGACAAAGCTCAGATTATAATCAGAACCCTGAAAACTTAATTTACATCTGTGATGATCACATTAATAATACGTTTAAGGACAGAACACTTTAAATTACTAATGAACAGACGTCACTGATTCATGTGATCATTTCTACTAGTGGATGAATGAATGAGTTCTCCTCCTCTTCCTCAGATCAGCCCTGGTCAGTAGGTGGTCTTTAATGTGACCCAGGACTCATTGTGTGTGGAGGTCACATGTGTCCCAGACCACCTCCACATGTGGACTGACACCAGATCAGTCATATGACAGGATTATGACTGCTGTGATGTTTCTGATGGTTTGGTTTGTCAGGTGATTTATTAAATAGATATCTGAGGACTGGACTTCTCTGAGAGGTATTTCTTATTCCATAATACTTATATTCTGCATCATCATCATGTCTGTCCCAGGACACAACAAGCAGAGTTTAGTTGTGACCGACTGTAACGAGACAACGTGGTTCTCAGCCTGTTGTTAAATCTACTCTTCTGATGGATGGTTTTTGGAGGTGTGGGTGGATGTGGCCTCTACCTCAGCCGGGCGGAGAAGCAGCGCATGTACTCTGTCATCCAGCGATCGTCCACCACCGCCAGCTGTGACCGCCTCATCTTCTCCAGGTCAGCTGACCGAGCCCGCCGGCGGTCGGGCTTGGAGCTGCGCTTGTCGGACTCCCGTTGCGTCTGAACGCAGGCGTCGGACGTGTGGCTCTGTCAGGAGAAACCACAGAGAGGAGTCATTTCCAAAAAAGCACTCCGGTGTTTTATTATTAATGTTTGCCGGGTGTTGGGTGACACAGCTTCACTTCTCTGGTGTCCCGAGGACGAGGCTGAGCCTGTTTGGACTTTTAAATGTCACATCCTAGACTGTCTCAAGAGCAGACTTACATTAAACAACGGTGTTATTAAAGTTGGAAACAGACTTCTTTTTCTTCGTGTCAAGCACTTCTGTGACATAGAGTTTATTTCTAACAACACTCACGTCGTTGGGCGTCCTCCTGACCTCCATCTGTCTCTCGGTCCAGTCCAGTCGGCTGGACGGTCTCCGGTTCTCCTTCTCCTTGGTGCTGATCGCTGGTTGGCTCTTCGCTCTCGGGGGTTTGCGGGGTACAGCTGGTTTGTCGTCCTGGGAGCTGTCTGGGTTCCCCGGCTCAGAGCGTGGGGCGCGGCGGCGGTGTCGTCGTCTTGGTACCGGGTTGGCTGGTTCCCCGTCAGAGGAGGCGGTGTCAGCTGGCCCGTTGTCCGTCGTCGTTTCGTCTGAGGGTCCGCTGGTGTTTGGAGCTGCCGTCACTGAACCTTCGTCAGCCTCATTCACACCGTTCTCAACAACTGCTGATTCACAAGACAAACACAGACAAATTCTCAAACTTTGTACTAAAAGAATCTATTTTGTTCACTATGGAGCAGTTTTAAAGCTCAGTGCAGAGGCTGCAGCCGTGGCCATCGTGGCAGAGTGTAGTTATGTTGGTGAGGTGAAGCCTAGACAGACAGCTGGTCCTTTAAACCAGCCTGGCACTTTAAGACTTTATTGTTTATTGTTTATTTTGAATCCCCATTAGCTGCAGTTTCCTCACCTGTGGCTGCGTCTCCTGCTCCCACCTCTGTCTCTCCGTCCTCAGAAGGCCCAGGCCCAGGCCCAGGCCCAGACCCAGGCCCAGGCCCAGGCCCAGGTCTGGTCTTCAGTTCCCACAACTTCTGCTTGACCTCTGAGGATTTGGGCGGCGGTGGTAGAGACAGTGGAACGACTTTGTTTCTGGTCGGCCTCGGCGTGGACCATCCGCTGGAGTCTGAGCCGCTGTCCCAGCCCTCCCAGAACCAGGGCTTATGGGAATGCTCCATCACCCTCCGGGTGAGACGGTACTTCAGAGAGTCCTCGTAGCATTTGGAAAACGTCTCCCACCTGGGGTCCCTGAACTTCTTCATGTATTCGGTCCGTACTTTCTTGGTTACCATGGTTATTGCTTCGTGATTGGTTCTAATCCATGTGGGAAAAAAATATTGATATTTTAAAAATGCATTCAACAAGATGTAAACGGATATAATGGATAAAAAATAAATGCTGTATGTGCTCAGCTTAAGAATTTCCACTTCATTCATTTCTAGAGCAGGTCACTGGTTAGATGATTTAAAATAAAAGGATGAAGAGAGTGAAAACCTTTTAGGCTCATCTAAATCTCTGTGACACAAATTAAAGGCAGATGTGGTTAATGCTTTTACCAACGGTGGCTCTGTTCTGGGTTCCCATACGCTGTAATAACAAGAAAGTATCCTGTGGGTTTTCACTGAGAGTCAGAAGCAGAACCAACAGGAGAATTAACAAAAGAAAAAAAGAAGAAGCTTTGTTTGCATTCAGAGAAAAGCCAACAACAAATAAAATGCAGCAGAAGAAGACGATGCATCGTTTTATGCACAACTACAGCACAACCTGCTCCTCTCCATTCCAGTCCACTAATTAAGTTATTAAACAGGAATAATAAAGTAATGGCTGGTCCCAGTTACTGCCTCACATCCTGCTCCTATTCCTGTTCACATGTTTGAATCCATTATGTAAGACATGCTGACTTGTGTAGGAATCGTCTTTCCCCTTAATTTCACCTGAAAGTGCTGAGCAGTTGTCTGTGAAGTTTCTCCGTCATCCAGGTCACAGTACATCCAAAGAAACAAAAAAACAAGGACAAACTGACTCTCTGGAATTTTTTTGAGGCTTGAGGTTTGTCCCAGATCTGTGATGCACAGTCACTGAATGCTGCTTTCTGTGTGTGGTTTGTCTGGGACCAGCCCCAAGATTAATATTAATAGATTATAGATTAATATGAGGAGCTCTTTGATATGTGGAAGAGGTCTGTGGATCATTGTTTGATTAGAGAAAAAATAAGACTTCACTCAATAGATAGATATATAAAATTTACATAGATGTACAATATACGCAATGTACAAAGAGATTAAAATATGGGGTTATATAAAATATATTTATATTATATACAGTATTAGATTATGAACATATATGTCAGATGTAGATGATACGAAGAATATGTATGAAACTATATATATGATAAATAAATACTGTATAACATGTAGGAAATACATAATTTATAAGATATATAACTTAACTCTGTTTAAAGCATCTGATAATAAATAATATTGTGTATTTATTTTATTAGATTTATTGTCGTTTTGGTTGTGCTAATGCATATAAACTGAGTTATTTAGTCATAAGTAAATCTAAAGCCACTTTTCCACAGTTTGAACTTTCACCTCGTACTAGGAAACGTTGGTGTATTTTCAACCTTAACTGTAGTTACAGTACTCTCTACGGCTTCTCATACCTTTTAATATACTTCTACATTTTAATATTCTTCTAAATCAAAGAGAAATTTTGGTAATTGAGGTTTAAATAGGAACATCTCTGGGTTTGTTAACTACCAGATATTTACCAACTGTGTTGATCCGTACACAGAGCAAAGGATTAACCACACAGTCTTAACATAAAAACATCAGTCTTTTAGAAATAAACAAGCTATACTTGGATGAATCATCTTCAGAAATGTCTAATAATGTTCCACTAGTTAAATCCATTCCTATGTTTTTAAAGGACCTACCTGGTGACGTCCCTCTACCTGTAAGCCCCGCCCACCTCCTCCCTCCACAGCAGATTACCGTCAGAGCAGAGGATTGAGGCTGATATACCTCTACTACCCCTGACTGCAGTAGTACTACAACTATTAGTACTCCTACTACATGACCGGGGCTCGCTGTCTATTTTAGTCTACACGCCTACATACGTGGTTCATTTTATATTTTTATTTATTTAAATGGTTAAAATAAACGACATAAATTATTCATTTCTCTGGCCCGTATTTGATCCGAGGACCGAACCTTCATTGTCAGTTCATGTACTAATTTTAGTACTAATTAACTGAGGTATTTTCCAGTATAAATACACATATATTGTCCGTGTCTCTTGGTTTTTACGGCTTTAATTCTTTCAGTCACACCCTGGTTCGTCATGTTTTAAGGACTTATCCAGTAAATAAAACGCAGAAAAAAAATCCAATATAGCCGTTTGTGTGTGTTGAAAGTACCAACATGTAATTAAGGGGGTAATTTTGAGATTTAAAACGACTAACCGTGTGAAAACAGGCTAACGGTCAGGTTAACAGCCGTTACCCGTTACCTGCCGTCTGCTGATACGTTAATCTCCGTTTGTAAACACTGTAGTGCTGAAAACACGGAGGCTTACAGTTTGAATAATTATTAAATTAGTAAGGTATATTATATGTTTACTCACCGAGTCCTCGTTCCAGGCGGGTCCAGCCTAATTAAGACCCGGTCTGTGCCTCTCGTTGAGCGGTCAGACGGTGAGCATCGCACCGCTGACTGACAGCTAACACTGAGAGCTGAACTGGCAAAGTTAGCAAAGATGCTACACATGTCTTCCGGTTGTGATTTCCACAATAAAATGCTAGAGGAAACGTTGTGGACAAGCACATCATGATGACACCTTTGAGATACTGCTTGTATTATTAGCTCTATGCTTTAAAAAAAATTTGAAGACAAACACGAAAAAAATAATACATTTAATGTGGAAGATCCATTTTCAGACTGGAAAATAAAAATTAGACGGATCGGAAGCTTTATTTTGAAAACAAAATCGTATTCTTCCGGTATAACTCCAGTCTCGCTCTCTTTACGGCAGCCAAGTGGGAATGAAGAAAATTATGATTTTCCATGAAGATGCACATAACTGCGCATGCGTATTGTGCCTCCATCTGAGCAGTGAAGACAACAGGTGAGAAACAGAAAAACCTGCTGAGAACAGAAGCTTTAACTCCTTAAATGTTATAAATAGTCATCCTCTTTTGAGCTCTAGCTACACACAGTTTGGACATAATTACCCAGTGATTGTTACTCACTCACTCTGTTATATTACTATTTCTGGGGGAGTTTAGTCGAGAATAATGTCTTCAAACGGTGACAGCACTTTATGGACGATAAATCTGATTTAAAACTCTCTGACCGGTGGCTTGTATGCTCTCACAAATATTTAAAGGAATATTTTGGCAGTGAGCAGCCAGCTGGCAGCGTGATGAGGACATGAACTGTAACACTGTTTAGTTTGACTCACGGCTGCTGTTGGGTTTAATTCAACACTTAAACCTGAGCTGTGTGTTTGTCTTGGAGCTTTAAAAGTCTTGTGAAGTTTATTGTGAGTCTGGACCAATAAAGCGCAATATTAGAAGATGCAAGGTTGCTACTAGCTGGTGTATTAAACACTTTTAATTATATTATTCTTTTTCAGATTCTAATGTTGTGCCCCAGCTCCACACTACACACTAATCACGTGCAGAAAAGCATACAACGAGCAATTTGTTTCTCATTGAAAAAAGCTGCAGAAAAAGCATTAAAGTCAATTTAACGTGCAGTTTCTTCTTAGTGTGGTTTGTTGAAGGAAATAAAGCAGACAATAGAACAAAATAGAATAGATTTTTCATCGAGATAAAGCCACAGACATAACAGACAGAAGTCCTACGTGAAAATAAACGTTTTTTATTTGCTTTGATTCTTTTTGGTCTTTTTGTGTGTTTTTGTTTTTTACATTCAGTTGGTCCGAAGCCAACACTGACTGCATACGTACATTTATACATACAACCGCACTTCATTCACACTCAGAAACCTTCATGAAAGAAGAAATAAATTACTTATGTACAGGTTCAGACGCCGCTTGATCCCTGATGGTGTAAACAAACAAACAAGAGACGCCGCTGTGGGCGGAGTCCTGGGACGGCGGCGTCCGACTGATCAGGATCCTGGTTTAGAAGCACTTGCGGTGGACGATGCTGGGGCCGGCCTCGTCGTACTCCTGCTTGCTGATCCACATCTGCTGGAAGGTGGAGAGGGAGGCCAGGATGGAGCCGCCGATCCAGACGGAGTATTTACGCTCAGGGGGGGCGATGATCTGCACAAGGATGAGAGAGCAAGGTCACGAGGTTACATTACTGTCTGCTTGTGTCATTATGTACAGATCATCATCACATGGGATGCTCTGCTGCTCTGCGTCTCTCTCATGTCAGTACCTTGATCTTCATGGTGCTGGGGGCCAGGGCTGTGATCTCCTTCTGCATGCGGTCAGCGATACCCGGGTACATGGTGGTGCCGCCGGACAGCACGTTGTTGGCGTACAGGTCCTTACGGATGTCAATGTCGCACTTCATGATGCTGTTGTAAGCGGTCTCATGGATACCAGCAGACTCCATACCTGTCCAGGTGCACAGCAGGAAGGTTAAACAGGTAGAAGCTACAACGCCATAGCAAACAAACCCGGTCTGCACAAATGAAAGTCCTACACACCGATGAAGGAGGGCTGGAACAGCGTCTCGGGGCAGCGGAAACGCTCGTTGCCGATGGTGATGACCTGACCGTCGGGCAGCTCGTAGCTCTTCTCCAGGGAGGAGGAGGAGGCGGCGGTGGCCATCTCATTCTCAAAGTCCAGAGCGACGTAGCAGAGCTTCTCCTTGACGTCGCGCACAATCTCACGTTCAGCTAGAGACAGAGACGTAAGAACACATCAGGCTTCTGAAAATAAAACCTACACCAGCAAGCCTGATATATAACAGTGAAAGGGTCTGAAAAGCACACACAGGGTGTTTAAAGTTTATTATATATCCTGTTTTTTGGTGTTTTCCTGAACCAGATGTTTTGTTCTCACCGGTCGTGACGAAGGAGTAGCCACGCTCCGTCAGGATCTTCATGAGGTAGTCGGTCAGATCGCGACCAGCCAGGTCCAGACGCATGATGGCGTGAGGCAAGGCGTAGCCCTCATAGACGGGCACGTTGTGGGTCACACCGTCGCCAGAGTCCAGCACGATGCCTGGGAGGAGAAACGAGAAAAGGCTGAGATGTTTAATCTAATATTCTACATTATAAACAGGAATAAAAACACATGTTCCCTATATGCTGTTCTAAGCATAAATAAATGAACCTGAGTTGCTTTGTTTTATTATCACACGTTAAAGACTCTTGTGTCCGTGTTGAAGCTCAGACTCACCGGTGGTACGACCGGAGGCGTAGAGGGACAGCACGGCCTGGATGGCCACGTACATGGCGGGGACGTTGAAGGTCTCAAACATGATCTGGGTCATCTTCTCCCTGTTGGCTTTGGGGTTGAGGGGGGCCTCAGTCAGCAGGGTGGGGTGCTCCTCGGGGGCCACGCGCAGCTCGTTGTAGAAGGTGTGGTGCCAGATCTTCTCCATGTCGTCCCAGTTGGTGATGATGCCGTGCTCGATGGGATACTTCAGGGTCAGGATGCCCCTCTTGCTCTGAGCCTCGTCGCCCACGTAGGAGTCCTTCTGACCCATACCCACCATCACACCCTGAGGGGGGAGGAAAGCAGGTCAGCTCTGCAGGGGGGTTATGATTTCATCAAGATATGATAGGCCTTTGATAAAGTACTTATTATAAACACAGATCAGCCATAACATTATGACCTAATAATGTGCAGAGACTCATCAGAGAATGGACATGTCCCTTCTGAGGGTGTCCTGTTGTTAGTGGGGGGGTCTTTGAGGGGAGGGGCCTCTGTGGATCAGTTTGGGATCTAGTGAATGTGGAGGCCAGGTCAACACCTTGTGCTGTTCTTCTTCCTAAAGTGTTTTTGTGGCTGCATCCTGCTGGAGGAGTGTCATTGCTATGGGGTGGGGGTGCCTGGTCTGGTCTAGGTGGGGGTGCCTGGTCTGGTCTAGGTGGGTGCTACATGTCTAAGTAACATCCACACCAATGAATGAAGCCAGGTCCAGAAGTTTCCCAGCAGAACACTGAACTGGAGCAAGATGGTTTAGATATTATTGACTTCTCCTGTCAGTGGTCATAATGTTGTGGCTGACTGCTTGTACTGTAATTTAAGACGTAAAGCAGAAATCACCTAAACTAAAAACAAGCAAAACCTCCAGAGATCGGAGTGTGATCCCGTGAGACAGAGAGAGAGACAGAGAGAGAGAGAGAGGTCAGAGGTCAGAGGTCGTGTACCTGGTGACGAGGGCGGCCCACGATGGACGGGAACACCGCCCTGGGGGCATCGTCTCCGGCGAAGCCAGCCTTCACCAGGCCGGAGCCGTTGTCACACACGAGGGCGGTGGTCTCATCGTCGTCACACATGTTGGCGGATTCTGACACAGGACGGAGAGAGGGAGGAGCTTAACACATGATCCTCTACAACTCACAACATTCACAAAAACGCCACAAACACGCCCTAGTGCATAAAAATGATTACGTTTACTGGAATTAAACATGATAAATTAGTCACAGAATGATTTCTGAAGCAGAGGCCTTGATAATGAACTGTGACGACACACATAGACCATTAGACCATCACATATAAATGAACAGCACCGTGTTTAGTTTTTTTTTTCTCAGCACGGCAGTAACTTTATATCTTATAAAAACAGCTAAGAGAAATTATTTCTTTTACTTCTTGCCATATTATGTAATTTACAGCCAAATCTTTTCTGCAGACGTTCTGTTACTCTTTGTTTTATTGAAATAAAACAAGTAATCACATACTAATGAGCTCTCAGTTCTGCAGGCTGCACCGTCTAGATCATTTAACCTGAGGCCAGTTAAGTAAAAACACTATTTAACCTAATGTACTGTCATAAGCTCCACTAAATCTAAGTTTGCTATAACAAAAACCAAACTATTTGACTTTATTATTAACAGACGGTGCAAAACTCACATTAAACAGTCCAAGTTAATTCATTTATCCTTTTTGTTTTGTCTTTGTGTTTCTGTATTGATTCACTGAACATGGAGGAATAGAGAATAAAAGAATAAATACGTGTGAGGTGGTTCATAGCACACTGAATTAATCAGATCAAGCTTTATTGTCATATTGACGTAAACTTGAAACAGCCTTTCATTCTGGGATCCGTGCAGACTTAGATAAATGAGCATTGGCAGTGAATTAGAGACATTGTCCCAGTGAGGGACAGGGGGACACTGGACAAACTAGTCTGGAGCTCATTCTCCAACAGACTGATCCAGCTCCACCCCCACAGTGGACGCTACAGGACGTCATTCGTCCCCTACTCTGTCCAGCTGGACAACAACAACATAACTCATGTTATTAATGTTAATGGACACTATTGGAGCTTATTAATCATTCCTGTGGATATAATATATATTTATGTCTCTATTACTTGTACATTTTTTGCTTATTACTGCAGATCTTACTTTCTCGTCTAACAGCAGTCTGTTGGCTCTGCTGTCAGAGCTCTGGTACTGGTTCACTGAGGAGGTGAGGGGGTCTCTAATAATGTTCAGTGCCCTGTTTCTGCTCAGTCTCTCCACTCCCCTCACCACCCTCTGGAGTACCACCAACTAAACCAATTTTGCCAAATAATTATAATAATAATAACAATAATATTAAAAAAAAATGTAGGTTTGGTGATACAAAAAAAAGTTTTTCTCAGTTTCTTGGTGTCAAATCTCTCTATTACATAATTACCGACAGATCATGAACGCAGCAGTTTTCCATAACAGGAAGTTGTGTCACTGCCTTTCACAACAAAAGCTTCTTTTTTTTTCTAACTGTCGAAGTTAAACAGATCCACCGCCAGCTCCCACCACTTAACCACTTAACCCAGATTATTCTCCGTCTGTTTGACCCCCAACAGCTCCACCCAGTCCCCGGCTACCCGCGCCTCTCCCAGCCGCTTACCTCTGCTTGTCTCCGGCTCGTTCCAATGAGGGATCCAGGGGGCGATAAGCGGGTGACAGTCTGCGACCACCGGGGTCCCTTATATATATACGTGGTCGCCCTGGTCTCCATAGCAACCCGAGACGGACAGCCGTTAGGAATGTCGGAGTGTCAGAGAGGAATTCAAACGGACCGTTGGTCCATATTTGGTGTCGCGCGCGAGGGGGGACGGCGGCAATGTATGTTCGCTGAGAGCTCGCGCGACAGCCGGGCCATGTATGGTGCGGAAGCCCCCGCGAACCCGTGTATGGAGCGCGAGAGCATGAGCTAGGGCCGCACTACTACCACTACCACTACCAGTACCACTACCACTACCAGTACCACTACCACTACCACTACTACTACTACTACTACTAGGCCTACTACTACTACTACTACCTACTACTACTACTAGTACTAGTACACACCCATTCACAACTATAAATATAAAATATGAGTGAGGAGGAGATGCACCGGAAGTAAAGAGAAGCTAAAAAAGTACACTTTAATGATATAAATAATCAGATTAAAGTTAATTAAAGGCAACTTCTCTAAAGATTCAGCTCACAGACACATGTCCTGAAACTGGTCCATCAGTTATTCACACTACATCTACAAATATAAACATATATACTACCTGGTTAATTAAATAAATAAATAAAGGTCCCACACTCTGATATCTGGTTGGACCTCCTTTATCTTTGATTACAGCACATTCTCTGTAGATGTATGGTTTTCTAACCTTTTCCAGCCTGATGAGAAACAACAACTCTTTCTCTGAGCTCCTCACAAAGCTCCTTTGTCCACAAACATCAGACTGAGACAAATCTCTGATTTATTTAAACTAAACCAGGAACTGAACCACACCTGAGTCTCATGACACTGATGGAGACACTAATAAACACGTGGACAATTGACAGACACATAATATTAAGTCATTTTCTTGAATAAACAAATGTACAAGTATAATATTTGTGTTTCATGTGTATGGTTTCTAGGTATTAACTGTCTGTAAGAAGGAAGACATGCTTTAGCTGTGTCTCCTTCCCCTGTTTGATCCATGACTACAGCCTTGTGTCGTCCACTCAGGACACATGTCAATGCCCGGTCTGAACAAAGCTGCAGTTTTAGGTCATGATCCATTTAAAAACAGGCCGTGAATCCCGACACCTCGGTGGAGCTCAGTTAACAGTTGGACAAACACAGCCGGGCCTGTTGTCCCAGTCTGCAGCTGTCCTGTCCTCCGTGCTGGAGGTTTGGAGCCGTCCCGTCGTTCAGATTAGTCATGGATATTGTTGTTTAAGCTTTGGTCTGAGAAGCACCACCTCCATAAGCATTCCTGCGTCTGTGGCTCAGGATAAAAGTGGTACTTCAGGATGTTTGGTAGTATTAACTTTGTACTAAAGCAGCTTAAAATTAGGTTTTAACTGAGATTTTAATTTTATTTTATTATGTTTGTTTTATGAGCCCTAAAGTCTAAAACGCTGACTTGAAGAGCTATATTTTCCCATTTTAAGCTTCTTCCACTGATCACATTTTTCCTCTGCTGACATCTGCGTTCAGGTTTAAAACACAGACTGTATATAAATATAGACACCACGTCTCCTCTTCCTCTCATTGGTCAAACTGACTCTGTTTTCCCAGGGATCAGAGGGCGGAGCCACGTGGAGCCGTGATATTTATGCCCCGCCCACACTTCCTCCAGACTCATTCACGTTATAACTTATTATTAATTAATACAACGCTCTGCTCTACCTTCACCTGTTACACAGAAATGTTGGATTATACACTGAACTTATTGTTAAAAACAGTCCTACAGGACCACTTTATGGAGCGGTTGGCATGGCAACTGGTGGTCGCCAATATGTCACATCCTGTTTCTGTAGCGTCAAATAGCTAAAAAAAAAAAAAACGTGTATTCTTGAACCTTCATCAACATTATATTAACTACCTAAACTGACCTTTCAATAGAAAATTATTTGACATGCATTCTATAGTGTTTTAGTTTGGCCCAAGTCCCGCCCACTAACATGGAGGGGGTGGGGCTTATAACCTATACTGCAGCCAGCCACCAGGGGGAGCTCTACGTGCTTCGGCTTCACTTTAAAGGAGTTCTGCCGCCCATCTTTACGTGGTCTATGGTTTAAACTCTTTAAATAATCTGATTTGAGCAGGTTTCTAGCATTCTCACTGCTTACACCTCCACTCCTTTCAGAAATGTAACTGCTTCTTCAGTTCTAGAAGACTAACGTGTCTATTTAAACCTTATTTCACCACCAGTCTCTTAGATCTGAAGGAGATTCTCGTTGTCACAGACATGAAATTCAGACGTTTCTATAGTGAATACTAAACTGGTTAAAACAGTGGCGATGTTCGGTTCTTTGGGGGGCCACCCCTGGACTGAGATGTACATACTACATTCTTGGATGAACGTCCAAACGACTTAGCGTGACATTCCTCAAGAAGTCACGCTAAGTACACGCTTATTTCTAAACATTTAATGGTAAGAGTTTTCTTTACTATGACACCACACCAGCCATGGCTCTGTGATGTTTTTAAAACTTATAAAGGATTACACAGCTGACGTCCCTAATCTAACCTACTTTTACTATTTTTAGGAGAGCTGGACCCTGATCAGTATCTGCAGCTTCTGCAGTCGTGAAAGTGGATCACCGTAGAGGATCTGTCCTTATGGCAGTCAGTCGGTCGAGGAGCCCAGATCTATTTATAACCAACATCTGCCCTCCGTCAGCCAACAGGAGGAAGTCCGGACTAATGCAGCTCCTGGAGTCGCTCAGGTTTATTTTACTCTCTAGGTCTGACAGCTCAGATCAACCACAGGGAGGAATCTATTACAACCTTATAACGGACAGCACCTTAAGTGAGGGAAATATTAAACTCCTTAAACAATTAGATCGTTCTTCTGAGATTCTCAGTCTTAGTAAACTACTCAAAACTTTGCTGTACGCTTTCACAAAAAGAAATCAGTCTAAATACAGAAATACCAACATGTTTATTTAGACAAATCAAGAAAAACGTAGAAACTCATTAGAACGAAGGAAAGCTGAAGTGCCGTGTCGTCACATCTGGGCCTGGAGGTAATGCTCGTAGTTGGCTCGGAGGACGAACTCAAAGTAGGGCTTTGATTTCAAACTGCTCAGCTCGTCCAGCTCCATCAGATCTTTGACGTCGGGCAGGTACGTCTGCAGAGGAACGCCTGGCAAATACAGTCAGAGGAAAGTTTGGTTTTTAGTAGGGACGCTCCATATCGGCTTTTCTGACGATATCCAATATTGTCCAACTCTTAATTTCTGATACCGATATATTCAGTCATTTTACACCAACATTATTAGGTAACAACATAACATATCACCTATTATGGAATTAACACATTATGCCTCATTTTATTGCGATGTCCCACTGGATGCAAACATAAATGCAACATGGCTTTTCAAATGTAAACACTGTCTGTGTAAAATAAGTTACTGGAAAAAGTGCCATTCATTTATTTTTAGTGTTTTTAGAGAGAAAGTTTTGCCTCAAACAAACTACAGACAATATCAAAACAAGGAAGACAAATGTAGCGTATAACTCTGCACAGAATATTCTCTAATGAATGCCTCCATCCTGCAATTTTTCCTTTCTTTTGTCTGATGATGATAAAGTTGCTAGAAGCCTAACTCTCTATGAATGAATCTGAAACAGTTTTCCTCACCTTCCTGTGTGAGTTTGAGGAGGATCTTGACGAAGATGCTGTCCTTGGCTGCTTCCAGAGGGTCGTCGTTGCCGTCAGCAGAGGACCAGCTGAGAGACGTTCAGCAAACAACGTCAAACAACACGAAACACTCGTCAACGGACACAGACTGTGGCATCTACGAGTCTGTATTTCTAACTTTTCTAACTTTTTCTGGAACTGAAGTAAAAAAAAAATCTTCTATGAGAGACACCAAGCTGTCCACTAGGGGGCAGCAGAGACAAGAACTAACTTGTAAATAGATTTGATGAACCAGAATCCGCTGTCGTTCAGATGTGTCTTTGTTCTACATTCACCAGATAAACTCTGTCTGCAACAGTGATAAACTGAAGATGATGCAGTGAGATGAATTAGAGGATACGACTCTTGAGGTTAACTGCTACCAGAGACCAACACAGGGACGTCCTGATCAGGTGTCTGATACCGACCTTTTAATGCTCAGTATCCACCGAAGCCCTGAGCTGATGTTAAATGTCCTAGAGTTGGTCTCCTGTGTCTTCCTAAAGTCTGTCCTTGTCTTCTCCTAGAGGTGGTCTCCTGTGTCTTCCTAAAGTCTGTCCTTGTCTCCCTTGTCTTCTCCTAGAGTTGGTCTCCTGTGTCTTCCTAAAGTCTGTCCTTGTCTTCCTTGTCTTCTCCTAGAGTTGGTCTCCTGTGTCTTCCTAAAGTCTGTCCTTGTCTTCCTTGTCTTCTCCTAGAGTTGGTCTCCTGTGTCTTCCTAAAGTCTGTCCTTGTCTTCCTTGTCTTCTCCTAGAGTTGGTCTCCTGTGTCTTCCTAAAGTCTGTCCTTGTCTTCCTTGTCTTCTCCTAGAGTTGGTCTCCTGTGTCTTCCTAAAGTCTGTCCTTGTCTTCCTTGTCTTCTCCTAGAGTTGGTCTCCTGTGTCTTCCTAAAGTCTGTCCTTGTCTTCCTTGTCTTCTCCTAGAGTTGGTCTCCTGTGTCTTCCTAAAGTCTGTCCTTGTCTTCTCCTAGAGTTGGTCTCCTGTGTCTTCCTAAAGTCTGTCCTTGTCTTCTCCTAGAGTTGGTCTCCTGTGTCTTCCTAAAGTCTGTCCTTGTCTTCTCCTAGAGTTGGTCTCCTGTGTCTTCCTAAAGTCTGTCCTTGTCTTCCTTGTCTTCTCCTAGAGTGGACTGGATTCAGTCCAGTAAATCTTCCAGTCAGAGTTAATGTAGTGTGGAGAGGGTAGCTGGTACCTTGTGTCCTCTCCTGCCATAAACTCCCTAACTCTCTCTGGAAGATGTTTCTCTTTGACGCCGTCTCCAGGAAACGTCTCTCTTAATCGTTCCGTGTTTGATGTTTGGCTGCAGCCTTTACCTCCTACCACCTCACCAAACATCCACATTGGATAATAATCTGAATCTATCTAGCTAACTGCCTCTACAAACAGAAGAGGACTAAAGACCCAGAACCTTTAAAGAACAACATGGCCGCTCTTACTCGTCTCTCCTGAGCGCTTTGCCGAAGATCTCACACTTGAGCGAGTCGATGTCCACCTCGTCCTCCTGCAGCATTCACATAAAAAAACAAAAATCAGTTTCCTTCTGACTGCTGTCCAGTTCAAATAGCTTAAACTCACACAGACCTCGTTGATGTACTCCAACAGGTCCAGAGCCTTTTTGAAGTCGTACTCGTTGGCTCGTCTGTTTTCATCACAGATGTACAACTGCAGAAGAAACAGCTCATTCATTAGAGGTTATTAAAAACAGGAGCGTGTATCAGCGTATCTGAGTGTGAACAGCCTCTCCTGTTGCTGTTTTCTTACCTGTATGAGGTTTTGAGCGCTGAGCAGAGGCATGGTGTCGGGGTTCTGCTGCTTCTCCTCCAGGAGCTGTCGGGGCAGCGTCTCCTGGTGAAGCAGGAAGCGCTCCTGCTCCACGATGTCTGAGGAGAAAAGAAAAACGTCAAGCGAAGCTCAGCGCTGACGCCCGCACGCTGCAGAGGCTGATTGATGAGCGGGCTGGGAGCTGACCGTCCACTTGTTTGTTGAGCTGGTCTTCGGGCAGGTCGGAGGCCAGCGCCGTCAGCTTGCTGAGAGCCAGCAGCGTCTTCTTCTTCACGAAGTAGCGTGTCTCGTTGTTGGCCTGGCTGTACAGAGTCCTGTGAGCCTGCAGCGTCAACAGCACATCATTAAACACTGACCAACGCAGCTGGACAGGCTCTAAAAGAAAAACCTGTTTATGTTTAATCATAGGGACGTCCTGATCAGAGCGGGGGACGATTCAGGGATTTTTAAAGTGATTGGATCTGATCTTTAGTGTTTTGTTTTAGGTCGGCCATAAACCAAAACCACGTCCCCGTAGCAACAGTCATCTGTCTCTTCTTCTACGTCTACGTTTGGCAGCTTTGACGCTAACGGACACAACAAAGACGTCTGCAGAGCTAACTTTAGGAAGACAAGGACAGACTTCAGGAAGACAAGGACAGACTTTAGGAAGACACAGGAGACCAACTCTAGGAGAAGACGAGGAAGACAGGGACAGACTTTAGAAAGACACAGGAGACCAACTCTAGGAGAAGACAAGGAAGACAAGGACAGACTTTAGAAAGACACAGGAGACCAACTCTAGGAGAAGACAAGGAAGACAAGGACAGACTTTAGGAAGACAAGGACAGACTTTAGGAAGACACAGGGAGGACGTTTTGTTTATTTAAGATCAGATCTTTCGATACTGAAGATTAAAATGTCTGCATCATGTCCTTCATGTGGACGTCTCTTTCTGTCTCTTTCTGTCCAGTAACTAATAAATGAATTATTAATTAGACTCTTAAACATAATGACACAGACACAGTAGTCGACTGGTTTTGGTTCCTCTTCTTCTTCTACTTCTATTTTTGGCGGCTGTGACGCTACACGAGGACGAGGCTTAGGACGCTCAGACGCTACGAGGACGTGGCTTTGGTTTATGGCCGACCTAAAATAATCTGCTGCTGGTGTGAGCGTGTTAAAAACGCCTGGATCAGGACGTCTCTGGTAAAGTGAACGTACAAAAACAACGGCGACTAGTTTACGAGGAAATCGTCTTAAAGAAGAAAGTAAGTCAAGCTATATTTAAACCACTGAGGTTGCAGGTCACAAAGCCACAGAGGCTCGGGTTTGTGACTTCACGGTGTTCGTCATATGCAAAGAGGAAGGAAGCAGCAGAAATATGTGTGTACGTATGTGTGTGTGTGTGTTTATATGTGTGTGTGTTAAACTGAGAGACTGCTGCTGTGCTGACGAGCTGAAGAAAGCTGCAGAAAGAGGAAGGAAACCGAGTTTTGATGTGTGTGTGTTCGTTCTGCAGAACAAAGCGACGCCTGCAGACTCGGCTCAACCGGAAAACGGCGGGAAGGAAGGAAGATGGAAGGAAGGAAGAGGAAATGCAGGTAAAAGGCCGCTTGTGGTACGATGTGGAAACCACAGGAAGGAAGGAAGGAAGCTCGTTGGTGAAAAACACAGGATGTGGGTTTGGGTTTTACGTCCGAAGCGTTCTTTGCGAGAACCAGTTTTTCGAGATGGTCGGGGCGAGGACAGTTTAATGTGCAAAGAGAAGCTCCATCAGGGCTGTTTGACGACGTAGGACGGAAGAGAAGAGGTGAAGAGAAGCAAAGTCTCCAGCGTGAGCAGAAACCAGTTCTGAGATGTGTAAACAAAGCTGCCACTGAGGCGCTGATGCTAAATGAGAGACAGACTGAAGATAAGGGACAGCGCTTCATACTGAAATTAAACGTCTTCACTTCCACATAAAAAAACAAACTTTAGCTGAAGTGACCATGAAGCCTTTTCTGTCTAAAAGCATTTTTCTGCGTCTATCTGCTGAGCTGCAGCGTTAAAGACAGAGCTATGAGGTCAGTGTTAGAGGCTAACGAGTGAACGCCGACGGTGGTGATTTGTGTGCGTTTGCTCGTACACTCTGGAAGTCGTGGACGTGGATGTGGTGCAGCCAGCTCAGGTGTTGGTGAGCCTGCAGGAAGCTGGCCAGCTGCTGGTGCTGAGAGACCGGCTGGGAGAGCAGCTTGCCCCTCTTCCCCTTCTCCATGTACCAGCGAAACAGGAAGTCTGCAAAGTTCTGCGGCAGGAAACGAGTGTGTTAACGTGGGCGTTTCTGAGCGGCGCAGCTTCTTGCTGCAGAGAGGACAAAGTGTTTGCACAAAGAATCCCACTGACATTTTTCCTCCTCTAGCGGCTACACATGAGAGTAATGTAGTATTACATGAAGTATGCATGGAGTCAAAACAGTCTGTTTCTTAACCAGAACATGATGCAACTAACTTCCTTTGGGTCAAACAGTTTTTTGTCTATGTCTCTAAAAATATAAATAATAAAAATCAGAGCCGTGTAAATATGAGAGACAGTCAAAATGTGACGCTACAGGAAACACAAACCAGAGACGTAGCTTCTCTCCATTAACGAATAAAGGCGTCACACAGCTAGCGCTAACCAGCTAGCCTCTGCTAACACAGAAAAGAGGCGGCCGGGTTCAGTTAGGCCTGAACGATCCATGGTTCTGATATCTATATCTAGATATGAGCGTTAAAGATGTTAACATGGAAAAATCAAAGCATCTCTGCCAGTGGTAAAATATTAATGAGCTAAGCTTTAATAGAGTCACGCTGATTAGAAATCCACGGCTCAGTGTCACATTTGCAGGTTCTTCACTATTAAACGGCAGAAGAGCAGCTGGTACCTGGTTGGCAAACTTGGCCATGTAGTGCTGCAGGCGGCTCTGGTTGTCAGTCTGCTCGCACATCTGAACCAGGATGTCGAAGTCGCAGTACTTCTCAGCCAGCGCTGCCACCCACTGGTACTGACCCAGCTCCACTGAAACACACGGTCACCGTAAGAATAAAAACAGAACCACCTGACGCGTTTCTGTCGGTTTGTTGTGTCTGAAGCTGTTTGACTTACGCAGCGGTGTCAGCAGCTCAGAGCGCCGCTGGCTGTACTCCATCTCCAGCGTGTTGTAGCGCTCCTGCTGAGCGCCCGGCCTCTGCTGCTGCTGCAGGGACGTCAGCTGAGCCACGTAGCCGCCCAGGTAGATGTCCAACAGCGCCACCAGCTGCTCGCACAGGACGCTGCGCAGCTCTGAGTCGGCGTGAGGGTACACGGAGCGCAGGATGATCTCGTGCTGGCGGGAGAGGACGGTGCGAACGCCGCCGACACCGCCAGACGCTGCAGGAGAAAAAGACGAGGAGGGAGAGGAGAGGTTGGTAAAGGACGATAAGACGTGTTCCACATCACTGAATCAAAAAGAGAGAGAAAATGATTATTTATGGAGCAGATACGCCGGCAGAGAGGAGCTCGTTCCTAAACGAGGCTCCACCTCCATTATCTGGTTTGGTTTTAACCCCTTAACGCCTCAATTGATTCTTCAATTATAGAAAGAAATGAAATATTTGTATTTGTGTTACCACTCTGGCTGGTCCTACCAGAAACTAGTGCTTGCTAAAGGTTCCTAGGATTTTATTGAATGTGCACAAACAGACATTGGAGTATTACATGCGTTATTTCAGCTGCAGTCTGAACGGAAACAGTGCGTCGTGAATTAGCGACACTAGGCATGAAGGGGTTAAAAAGTCTGACGCGGAGCAGCAAATTACAACATGCAAGGTTTGCAAACAAATAGTGAATAAAAAGGACAGTAACAGCACTAATTTGTTCCACCACCTCAAACACAAGCACAAACCAGAAGATGAAGAAAGACAGAAAATGAGCAAAGATGCAGAAGCAGCGTCGACTTCATCCAAAGAGTCCGGGAACAAAACAACAACGAGAGATAAAACTTGATGCATTAGAGTCAAAAAGATTAGAATGAACTGGTGTTTATTTATTTATCATCATTTATATCGTTACTGTGATAAATACCAGAAATTATCAGGATAAATATTTTAGTCCGTATCACCCATCACTACTGGACAGATGTTATCCAACATTATCACAGTATATGAGAGGACGTCATTCAATAACTCCATGGTATTAATGTTAATGCACATAATTAATCCTTCCTATGCACATTATATATATTTACGTCTGTCTTTTATTTTACCAGATATTTACTTTCATTTTACTCTTTTTTTCTTGTTGTTCTCTGGAGGTTTTTTTTTTTTTGTGCTAACTGAGCGACTGTGGATGAATAAAGTCTAAGTCCTCCTTTATCAAACTGACTGTTGGTAGAAGACAGAAGCTGTTACCTGTCCATGGTATATACTCTGGCTCTGCAGCAGCGTTTTCAGAGGCTCTGTAGACGGAGGCCTTGGTCTCTCTGTACTGACCAGCAGCCTGCAGCATGTCCTGCACACACACACACACACCGTACATGCTTCCATTAGTAAATCAACCTGCTCTTCTCCAGCCCCGCCCCCTCATTTAAAAAAAAAGCACGTTTACCTTGATGACGTTGTTCACGGCGAGCACCACCTCAGCCCACTGCACCGAGTCGACGGGGTTCTCCCTCAGACTCCGCTCCTCCTCCTCCAGCAGACAATCAAACACCGATGAGATCTGAGACACCTGTGAGAGAACCAGAGCCGCAGCGAGTCAGCAAAAGCCCGTGCAGCTTTCTGAAACCAAAACCCCGGCTTCAGCGTGCCCCCCGTACCTCTCTGAAGAAGACGTCGGCCGGGGTGAGGCTGGGCGGCACCGGCGTGCTGCTCCTCTGCAGCGCGGCGACGATGGCCCGGTTGACCAGCTCGCCGTGTTTGGCGTGGTGGTTCTTCAGCACCATGGCCGCCTGCAGCTTCTCCGCATGCTCGCACAGCAGCAGGCGCGTTGCCATGGGAGACGAACGCACCGTCACCTGACCGAGCCGGTCCAGCAGACCCACCTTAAAAAATAAATGATACTTAAACATCTGTAACTTAAAAGTGGAGCGTGCAATGAGATATAAACAAAAGAAAACACGTGTTGACCTGGAGCAGAAAGTCCATGAAGCAGCCGTGGGCCTTCATCTTGTCCTCCAGCTGGTGGAGGATGATGAGGGAGGTGAGGGGGAAGCCGGCACTCTCTGAAAAACACACAAACCTTGTTTTTATTAACGAATATATTCAACACAAACTTTGTCCAGCGTCTCGTTAAGACGTCCTCACCATCGGGGACCGACTCGGCCCAGCGGGGATCGGACGCCGGGTAATCGTCCACCAGGTCCAGGTTGATCTGGGTCACCATGCTGTCCAGCTCCGCCCCCTCCTCTCCATCGCCGTCAGCGTCAGCAGGGAAGAGTTCATCTGTGACCGTCTGAGCCCCCACCAGGTCATTACTGCAGAGAAGACAACAAATGTCTCATGTAAGGAAGCACAGGATCCTCATCTCTGTATTAGAAGAGCTGGAGTTATGAGACGGTTTTTAACTGATCAGAGTGTCATTGCTATGGGGTGGGGGTGCCTGGTCTGGTCTAGGTGGGTGCTACATGTCTAAGTAACATCCACACCAATGAATGTGAAGCTGTGTCTGGACGTACCGGCAGAACTGCAGGAACGCCGCCTTCAGGAGTTTGGTTTTGTCCTCCTGAGCTACGAGCTCGGCTCTGGTTGGCGTCTCCATGGCTGAAGCCTGAAGACAGAGAACGAATCAGAAATCACTCACTGATTAGCAGCGTGATGGAGAGGCTCACGGTGCAGCTCGGCCTGAGCGTTACCTCCGGGGCTGCAGCCAGCGAGGAGCACAGCGAGTCCTCCATGGTCTCAGGCAGGATGGAGGCGCTCTCCCTGGCCACCACCGCCACCAGGCCGCTGTTCTGGGAGAAGAACACGGGCAGGTCGGCGCAGCAGCCGCCTCCACGAACGCCGTCACCTGATAGACGGAAACCGATCGGTCAGTTCTCATTTTAAAGCATGGCATTAAAAACATTCAGACCACAGAAAGAAGAACGGCTGAAACGGAGCAGGAACCTTAAAATAAACCGGTGACTGAACGGACGACGTATCAGGCCGATATTTACGTTTTTTATTTCTATCAGTATCATCCGATGCACGGGAGCGTTCACAGATAAATTCTTCCCGCTGTGATTAATAACAGGCGTCCACACGCAGCTCTGCGTTGCTGGAGACGCTGTAGTCCACGTGCAGACCGTGCATTGTCCCTCCTCTATTAGCAGAGCTGCTGTTTGCTTTTAAACTTTCACAGTCTCCTGTAACTGTTTCACTTAGCTTAAATATTACCATACACTTTAAAACTGGAAAGAGGAATGCCAAATGCATGCTCTATGTGTCCTCACAACTATGCAAGAATGGCAGAATGGAAAACGGGGACGCAAACGCTTCACCGTTGTGTTTAGGAAGCCTAGTTGTAGATTATGTAGCAGAGCTGTTACGACCGTTGGTCACAGGTGTGTCGCGTGTCAGGGAGGAACCGTCGCAGAGATTAGAGTGAAGCTCAGCCTCAAGAAGAGATTTTATGACGAGAGAAATGTTTCTTACATAGCTGAATATTTATTCGTGTTAACGTTCATCATGTACCAGACATAATAATAAGTTATCAATCCAGTTCAGTGGAGGGGTTTTTCTGTCAGGCAGAAGTTTGGGCCCGTGTTTAATGCAACTAAAAATACTTGTTCTACCTTTTTGTTAAATATTGTTTTAAAAAAATGTTTGGTTTTGTTAAATTGACACTGATAACATTTGTCATTGTGTTTTATGATGTAAAACGAGGGAGCAAAAGCAAATATCGGCTCCAGATATCGGTCATCAGGTAAAACAAAATCTGTATTGGCCCTAACAAATCAATACCGGTCTAGTGAACATCATCCATCATGGGCAAACAGAAAACCAGACTGCTTCACAACCAGTAGTTGCTGAATGATGCTACACCCATCAGCCATAACATTATGACCTTTATCCTAACATTATCCCACTGGTTCCCAAACGTTTTCGCCCTTTGACAAATGTAAACCACTTCAACTAAATCCTGAATGATTCATAAAACCCTCTGCTCAGTCTTTTTTTAATGCATTTCCTGCGTCCTCTCGTTATAGAAACGTTTTTAATAAACATGAAAGACGTGAAACTGGAGGGAAAATATTAAACCTCTGAGATCATTTCAGGTAACCCGTGGTCCGTACTCACGGCCTCTACAGAGAGAAATACAAACCAGTTTCCAGGTCAGACTGACGGTTTGAACATCAACGGCTAAAATAATCCCCTTTTCCTCTCACCTGGTGAGCTGAAGCAGATCTTCTCATCAGGTAGACCTCCTCTGCTGGTTCCTGTGGAGCAGGCGTAGACCAGGTCCTCGTTGTAGAGGAACGCTGTGGAGCCCGGGGAACGAGGCAGCACGAGGCGCGTGGCCTGCAGGGCCTCCTCGCTCTGAGGAAAGAACACGGCACGACAACATACGTTAGAGTTAAATGATTTTAAGATCAGCCTCATGAAATTATAAAACCAGACTACTGAGAATCCACAGATGAATCTTTGATCGTCACAAATTCTACTCCCTTTTGCAGCGGAGGCAGATATTTCTAACATGGACGTTCTCTATGACATGACTGAGCTGGAAATAAAGGCTCAGGCTCCCAGTCCATCCCTGCTCAACCAGGACCAGGACTTACCTGGAAGGGAGGGCTGTACTTTGTGACCTCCACGGTGAAACTATCAGAGATGGAGGCGCCGCTGTCCTGCAGCGTGACCAGGCAGAAGTAGGCCAGGCAGGGCGTGTCAGACGGGTGCCAGGCTGCAGCCAGAACCACCAGGCCGGCACTGAAAGCAGCCAAGAAGAGTCAGGATCAAACCAGTGATGTGAGAAGGTTTAGTCTGTGGGATGAGGGATGATCCACAGAGGCCCCTCATCTCAAAGACCCCCCCACTAACAACAGGACTCATCAGAAGACCCATGTCCATTCTCTGATGAGTCACCGATACGGACTAAAACATTTATCCTGATAATTTCTGGTATTTATCACGGTAACGATAAAATGATGATAAATAAATAAACACCAGTTCATCCTAATCTTTCTGACTCTAATGCATCTAGTTTTCTCTGAGTTGTTGTTTTGTTCCCGGACTCTTTGGATGAAGTCGACGCTGCTTCTGCATCTTTGCTCATTTTCTGTCTTTCTTCATCTTCTGGTTTGTGCTTGTGTTTGAGGTGGTGGAACAAATTAGTGCTGTTACTGTCCTTTTTATTCACTATTTGTTTGCAAACCTTGCATGTTGTAATTTGCTGCTCTGCGTCAGACTTTTTAACCCCTTCATGCCTAGTGTCGCTAATTCACGACGCACTGTTTCCGTTCAGACTGCAGCTGAAATAACGCATGTAATACTCCAATGTCGGTTTGTGCACATTCTAAAAAATCCTAGGAACCTTTAGCAAGCACTAGTTTCTGGTAGGACCGGCCGGAGTGGTAACAAAAACACAAATATTTCATTTCTTTCTATAATTGAAGAATCAATTGAGGCGTTAAGGGGTTAAAACCAAACCAGATAATGGAGCTGGAGCCTCGTTTAGGAACGAGCTCCTCTCTGCCGGCGTATCTGCTCCACCTTCCACCATTGTCAGTTTGTCAATATTCCACACGTGTTGGGCTGAGAGTGTGTCGCACACATATATACGTCATCAATGGGAATTTATGGTTTTTATCACAGGATGACATATTCTTACCGTGGAGAATGTTTTTGATGATATATCGTAAACCATGAAATATCTACGACCTACACAATATACGGTGGTCATAATGTTATGCCTTATGGATTGTGAATCTAAATGAGTGCGTTAATAGACACCAGACACACACAGGTAGAGATGAACACACTCACTGGCTGAACTTCATGTCCAGGTAAGCGACGTTAACGCCCTCCTTCATCTCCTCGTAGTTGCTCTCTGAGCCCTGGTGGGAGAGGAAACATTTCATGTGACTGATGTTGTGGCTTTTAGTAAAAACAGAACCAGCTATCTGGAAACATGGCTACAGTGTTCAGCTGGTTCTCACTGCAGGAGAAACTTTTTTATTTAACCTAAATCATCTAATTCTACCATTGTGCACATTAAAGAGTCTGTAAAAAACATTTCCTCCAAATAGGAAACAAGTCACCAGGCATGTTAGGTATCAGGACAAAGTCTGTTATCTAAAGTCAGATTCTGTCAGGCACGTCACCGTGTGGTGCATGGATCAAACATAACTTCACTAAAACGTGCAATTTAGTAACAAACACACACTTTTTTGGACAAAATAATACACTTGAACAGTTATTTAGATCATAGTCATAGAGACTCATGCTAATTATGCTTTAATTAGCCTTAGCAGCCAGAATTAGCAACTTCTCCAATCCCAAAGTAAAAAGTCGACCGCCAGCCACACGGAGCTTGGTCCAGTCTTATAACAGTTTCAATAACGTGCCATATCTGTCCCTCTACATGTTTTTTATAAAGTAAATCATAAAAACGTTTATCTTATGAACGTCTTCTTTGCCGTTCTCGTGATAATACATCCTCGTACTGACCCAGATGGCGTCGGCGATGCTCTCGGTCAGAGCTTTCTGGACGTCCCAGCTGAGAATCTGGTGTTCGGAGCCGTCGTCCACCTCCCATTTACTCAGACTGGACGCGGTCAGCGTGTACAGGCAGCTGGTTTGCCCCGCCCACAGGACGCTGTGCAGCTGGAGAGGAAACAGAATCAGACGTTTACTGACGGCGTTCGTCTGATTTGATCGTCAGTCAATAACAGGTTTGTGTTTATGGGCTCGTTTTGTGTCGTGTTGAATGTGGAGCATGCTGAGTAGCTACACCTGAAAATACAATAAAATCTAAAGAGCAGCGACACACAATGAACCCAAACCTCTACGGTGGAGTCTGTCAGTGTGACTTACCGTGTCGCTGGCTGGCTGGGACAGGATGCCAAACAGGCTGGAGACGCGGCGTCCGATGCCGGACAGCATGCCCTGACCTCGCTGCAGAGCTCGATACTGCAGCTTTCCCGAAGAATCCGAACCAGCCCTCAACAGCTGATTCTTAACCGAGGACACGACGAAGCTTCCACCCTGAGGAGACGCAGTCATGGGGTGAAGGTCTGACCGAGGTGAAGATTCAAATCTAAGGATCTTAGGATCAACTTACTCTGACAGCAACAACAAAGTTGCAGAGATCTCCCAGGTCCACGTCTGTTTCCGTGTAGTTGCCCTCCTGTGCCAGACTGGGCCAGAAACGAGCCGTTCCCTCCACAGCCACCGCCAGGACGGAGATGGACTGAGCGGCGGCCATTTCCAGAGGAGCGGCAGACGTCACGGCCACGAGGTCGGCCGTGTAGTTGTACTCGCTGTTGGGCAGCTGCAGCTCTTTACACACGGACAGCTGAAGGAAAACAAGCAGCTTAGATTGAGACGTGTCAGGTTTGTAATTTTCTTTATTTAAAGCACTACCTACTGCTAGTTAAAGATTTTAGGGTTAGTGTAAATGCAGCAAATTTAAACCTTTATTGTTGTAATCACACAAATACAAAAGAAAAACACTGATTAACTTTGTTATAAACAACGGCTTATCTTCAGTACAAAGTTGCTGTGCTACAGTAGAGGTTGCACGAGTTCAGATTTTTTAAAGCTGACTGTTACGTGAAGACAGTGAAGGCGACTAGTCTCTGATGACGTCACTAATAAAACCCAGTAGAAAGTAATACATCTCTATTGTTGACCTGAATCATCTGCTGAGAACAGTGCTGCACACTGATACGTACAGCCTGTATAAAAACAGGCAGCACCTCAGCAGTATTTAATAGTCCTCCACAGCTTAGTGTTGTTAGATGGGATAGTGTAGCAGCTAAAGGTCTAATGACGTTATCACATAGTTGATGTGCAGCCTCCTTCTCTCTGTTACCACAGGACGTTTGGTCAAGTTGTTAACTCTCTGAGACTCTGTTTCAATTTGTGCAGAAAGTGCTAACTACAAACTATAAACCAGTTTTTAAATTGTGCTGATAGGCCAAGTAAAACTGGACTCATTAAAACTAATATATGGCTTTGTCCTGAATATTGTCATCATGTTTGGTGCATTTAGTGCAGGAAGATATGGAAAAATGAAAAACACTAGCAAGCAGAGATCACTAGCCGGCTTCAGGTGATAGAAAGCAAACAAACAAAAAAAACACCCTCTTTCCTATTGGTGGAAAATGCATCACATCAGCCAATCAGAAAGTAATATGTTAATGGTTGCTGAGGAAGAGGGAACATTTGTGGGAGTGACGCTATAAACGATCTACGGAGAGATGACGATGAAGAGAGAGAAACGAGATTTGAAACATTTGTGACCTTATGTATTTACTGACCTTAGTTATAAGACGTGACTTATTGTGACGCCTGACAGTTGCAAAAAAAGGCTGATGCATTTCCTGTATTTCAATATAAATAGTTGCTACATTTTTATATAAGCTTTTGAAATCTACAGGACTGACATGTGACGGTAGCACAGGCTTCATCTTTAGTGGAACTGCTGCTAGTTTGGTGCAACGACCCACTGGGCTCCTCATCTGTCTTCTAGGAGGCGTCCACGTTGTTGTTGTCACGTGATCAGAGACTAGTCGACCAGCCTCTACGACCCCTGTGCTACAGCTAGCCGACCTTATTCCTTTTATTAATAAGTGACTGTGCTAACGTCACTGATCCTCACCTTGGCCACAGCTGTCTGGCAGATCTTCCAGATGATCAGTCTCTCTCCACAAACCATCCAGGCCCAGCCGCTCTCGTTCACCTTCACGGAGATCTGGTCATCGGCTTCAGAGACAGACGCAGAAAAAACAAACAGCTTTTTAGTGGCAACACTGACATTAAGGAGTCACGTTAATGTTTGGTCTCAGAGGCCAGGGTCCTCCTACCATCAGCCATGGTCAGCGCCTCCATCACTTTGACGGGCAGCGACGAGCCGAACGCCTGCACATCGTAGTTGATGGTTTCTGCAGCAGCGTGGCTCTGAAGACGGGTGGGTGTCGACCTGCTGGAGAGATTTCAGACAATGATTCTCATGACTGTAGGACTGGACACTGAGCTGGTGCTGGTGTCTCCAAACAGACAGAAGACAGATAGAAGTCCACACTACCATTGTATTTTAGTAATTTAAAGTTAATCAAACACATATATACACTTCAGTTAAACAGACAGCATTATAAATAGATATCTCTCTATACAAGTAAAAGTAAAAACACATCTAACTGAGCTGATTCAGCAACTATCTAAACTGACCCAAGGATCAAATATAAAACCAATCACAATCAGAATACTTTAAACAATTAAAAATCTTTATTCAAGGCCCACCAACTAATTATCATGTCAACAGACATGTATATAAGTATATGTTTAGAGCAGCTAATGCCTTGCTGGTCGGTGGTTTCCCTCACCTCGCCGACAGAGACGTCCTGCGCGGGGAGAACAGGAGGCTGCTGGCCGCTCCGGAGACGCTCTTCCTCCCAGCGGCTCGGCCCTGCTGCCTGCGGCCGGAGCTCGGAGTGCTGCGGGGGCTGAACATGCCTGCGGCGGTGCCCCGAACTGCTCAACGGTCGACAAATATCCACTAGTTCCCGCTGTGAGACTCCAGTCGACGCCGATGCCACCGCTGATCAACGTTGGCCGCCTCCAAACAACGCGCGGTGCCGTCGCGGGAATTAAACGTCATCGCTTTGCCCGCCCGTTTTGTCTAAACTTTATTGACAACGTCAACAGAACACGGACAACAACAGTCTACGACCAATGTCCACGAATATTTAGGGCCCGAGCAACGAAGTGCAGGTGCACTGCGTCTTTTCTCCAATGAAATCGTGCCCAAACATCCACGAAAAGTCCTGAGAATTTGCAGACGTGCTTATTCGGCTGAAAACTTAATGTATAAACCAGGGGCGATTCTAGGATCAGAGCTTTAGGGGTGCTGAGCACCCCCCACCAAAGACTGGAAAGACAACAATAAATTACACTGTCCTCTAATGTCAAACTATTGTGTCACAAAGCTATCATTTGGTTTAAAAAATAAAGAAAAGCAATTGCATTTAAATGGGATGAGGTAGGAGCAATCTTAGGCAGTGTCAGTCTTAAAGTTTAGCTTTAACATCAACATATATGCACAAACCAACAGTTTAATAAAACTGTTGACAGTGGTTGATTGACAACCTGCACTATTAAAAAAATAAAAAAATAAAAAGTCAGCGCTCCTACTGAACAAGAACAACAACAGTAAAAGTTAGGGCTGTTGCTAATGACTGTTATGTGTTGGTGCTGAGTGATAAATTAAATAGATCTTTCGGTAACTTATAGGAGCCACGCCCCTCAGGTGGTCAGACAAACCAAAGGTGTGTGCGCACTGCGTGAGGGAAGGAGCGGTAAACGAGGGAGGTGGATCATACCACTGGGGAGGGGGGTACTTAATTTCCTCGTTAAAATATTATGTTGTATGTAAACCACATGTTTTTTTCCATTGTGCTATTTGTTTTGGCATCTTATCATAGACAAACCATTTTAAAATAAAACAACCATTTTTTTCAACTCTTATTTTTAGGGGTGCTGGGACAAAGTTTAGAGGTGCTTGAGCACCCCTAAAAACGGGCTAGTCACGCCCATGGTATAAACCCTTGAGCATGGGGCGTGGGAAAATGGCTCTGTAGCGCCATCTTTGGTCCACCTCAAGAAGCCCGTTGCGCCTAAAAATCTGGAAATATGTCACATGTATGTAACATCCCAGGACGCACAAAAAAGTCAGTTGGAGCCATATTCTAAACCCAACAGGAAGTCTGCTATGTTGATAAAACTGGGAAATTGGACAAAACTTTGGTTGTGTCTTGGTTGCCCTCAGGCTTGATGCCTTAACAGATTGACTAAAAAAATTGGAAATAGGTTGTTGAAAGATAGGCGAAGGAACCGGACATAAATTTTTGACTTTTCGTCGAGATGGTGTGGGTGTTCTGGCCCCTCAAAGTTTCATGATGTGCCATGAAACAGGAAGTTGCATTAAACGTGCTGTAATTCAGTCCAAACTACATTAAACTTTACAGTATCGTTAATGGTCCCTAACTGCACACGTCCATATGTCAGTATTCCTACAACTACTGTAGCACCACCTATTATGAACGAGAAATGTCTGATTTTGGAGCATATTTGTAGTGTGACATTCCTGTCAGGGTGTTTGGATTCTCTTCAAATTTTGTCAGGATGTACTTATATGGGTTTTGGTCGCTCACTGCAAAAATTGTGACTTTCCGTTAAACTTCGGGCGTTCTACGGTTGTGAAAGTGAGTGTGCTACTTTGTCCAGCAGATGAAGCCATTTCACATGTTAAGTGAAGCGTTTCTAAAAAGGGTTTAGGAGAAGTGTATTATTTAGTCATTACAATGTACCATCATACATGGACATTGTGTTTGTTGATAAGTTCCTTTTAAGTAAATTATAAAGTTGCAGTGGCAATGTGTGTTGATGAGGGACGTCATTTTGATTTCATAAAGATTGTAAAACCATGTGTATGCAATGGTGATATCATGTGTGATAAAGTTAAATGTAAAGTTGTAATGTCAATGAGGGGAGTCATTTTGTGTGTGTGCTTATACTGAAACCAGCTGTTCTGGTTTCAGTATAAGCACATAAAATTAGCTTACGCGAAAAAAAAAAAAATTGTTGAAGCAACCTAATATTCAAATAGATCGTATGAGAAATATGTGTCAGACATTTGACAGATTTAGGTCCTGAACACACAGCTTATATAACACACACACACACACACACACACACACACACACACACACACACACACACACACACACACACACACACACACACACACACACACACCACTTCCTTGTATATCAGTGTCTGTCGTGAAGTAAGGAGGTGGTGTAGAGGTTCGTTATCAGGTAAGAGGAAACATAAAAGTTTTATTATTATGTTTATAAGACGCATGATGGTGAGTTACTGAGAATATTAAAATGTAATATTTAAGTAATATTTCACTCTTGGAGGACATAACTAGTTAGTCTAGACTTCATAAAGTCTAGACTTCATAAAGTCTAGACTTTATGAAGTGACAAACAAAAGTCAAATAAGAACCAAATTCCAAGTCTATAGCGTTCACAGTTATCTCACAGTCATGTCTATATTTATATATATACATTTTTTTTTAACTTGAATCAGGACCAGAGAAACCGATTTCGTTCCTTTCCATGTACCAACATGTTTTTATATAGCTCTTTTCTACCTATTGGTACTCAAAGCGCATTTACAGTCAGAGACACATCTACCCATTCACTCACACAAGCACGCACACATTCACACACCAGTGCCACGCACTGGGAGCAACTGGGGGTTCAGTGTCTTGCTCAAGGACACTTCGACATGTGGTACATTCCGGGGATCGAACCGCTAACCCTCTGGTTCGTGGACAACCTGCTCTACCTACTGAGCCACAGTCGCCCCCAATAAAGAATCCTTAAATCCTTGTTGGTAAATGGTTGACTTTGTTTATACTGCGTTTTATTGTGAATAAATATGAAGCAGAAGAAAATATGAAGAAAAGACAAAGGGAACAGGAACTGGAAGTAGCTCAGTTCCTTTAGTTTTTTGAAATCCACAGTGACCAACAGATTCTGACTGAATGAATGTGGCCAGGTTACATTTCCAAGTTCAGATAAATTTACCTCATTTAAATATCAACTGGCATTTTAAGTCTAGAGCACTAACGCTTTTGTTTCTACTTAGATTTCTCATCTTAACTAACGGCAGGTTTTAAAGTTTACGTTAACTTTAGATTCATCTCACATCTCTAAAATTTAAATCAACTAAAAACAGAAACTTTGGAATTTATTCCTGGTAGAGAAACTGCTTCTATTACGCTCATGGTGCCAATGTTTTTCCTGACGTTGTAATAATAATAAAATGTGGTTCAGTCCTCTTTTGTAGAGCCTTGTTTCAAAGGTATCGTCATTTTACAGTAATAGTTCTATGTCTCCTCCTCCTCCATCACTTTTTCCATCTCAGAACTTAACGACATGAGTTAAATGAACATGACCCACACAGATAAAACTCACAGGAAGTCAAGACAATGGATTACTTTAGGTTTAAATGTAGAAAACTTATTAAACTGAGTTCAGTATCAAAAACTTGTCCTGACTGTTGGAGTTAAAGAGAAACGTTGACATAACTTAACGTGGCTGTGATGTTTTACAGTGTGAGAGGAACTGTGTGAACTGTAACAGACTCTGAGAGCAGTTAGATCAAACTCCCTGGGTAAGTGGGATGAAAGCATGAAGGACGGTGGTTACGTCATTATTCTAACGTTTGTATTAATCAGCGTGTCTCTGACTAACCTCCCTCCCAGACAGACTCAGATCCAGAAGATGAGTGACCGCGGGGATGAAGAGGAGGGGGCAGCATGGTCTGCAGCAAAGTTCCACGACTATGAAGAAGGGTTGTATGATGTTTCTGTGTCATCAGACGACTCTGAACCCGGATCCTCCTCAAAAACACAGCAAGAGCAAACGCTTGAAGCTTTGAACCTGCCCAAATGGTACCGGTTTCACAGAATACCTTTGTGACTTCCACACTTTGTTCTGTTGCTGTTAAAATGATGATTATGAAATGCAAGATGACATCTGAGGCAGGGCTCCGACTAAATGGCTTCGTTATGCTTTGCTCTGCCCGTTATTTCACAGGCCGTCTCATGGTGAACTCTCAGAGACTCACTGTGAAGAGCTGGCATCAGCACTGAAGTCCAACCCTGAGCTGAAAGAACTGGATCTGAGGAGAAACACTCTGAAGGAATCAGGACTGGAGCTGCTGTGTGCTGCACTAGAAAGCCCCCTCTGCAGACTGGAGACCCTGAGGTACGACTGGCTTTGTTTGGTCATTCCTCATAAGAGTATCACGTCAGTATTAGCCGTATGCTAATGCTAACATGCATACAGAGGTCACACCTTAAACTAAAATGATGGTGTCTTCTCTAGTTCTTTCATCATGTGTAGAGATGTGATACAAGAAGACTAACAGATGAATTGACTCTTTCTCGTAGACTGAGGGGCAGCGTCTTGTCAGAAAGAAGTTGTTCTTCACTGGTCTCAGCTCTTAAGTCAGACCCGTCTTATCTAAGAGAGCTTGACTTGAGTGACATCAAGAACCTGACGGATTCAGGAGTGAAGCTGTTGGCTACAGGACTGAGGAGTCCACACTGCAGACTGAAGACTCTGAGGTCAGTTTCTCATATCATTTATTTTAAGGCATGTTTCTCATTTCTTTTGTTGGAGGATGTGGCCTGAGACAGTTGTGCATCATTCCCACTGGTCTGTGCTCTGATAAAAGGAGAGGGATCAAAAACATCAGTCCAGAACGTAGACAACGAGAACCCAATCAAAGACATAAATATTATACCTGTGTATTTGTTTATTCAGCAAAATGAGCCAATATTACATATCAGAGGGTGATAGTGCATCATGGCAGCCTCTGTTATCAAATAGTGTATTAACATGTGTCTTCTAATTCCAGACTAACTGACTGTAAATTATCAGAGAGCAGTTGTGCTACTCTGCTCTCTGCACTTCAGTCCAACCCGTCCTATCTGAAGGAGCTGGACCTGAGTGGAAACAGTGTGAAGGATTCAGGAGTGGAGCTGCTGAGTGCCGTGCTGAACAATCCACTGTGTACACTGAACACTCTGAGGTGAGACTAGATCCTCATGGATGTGAATGTCTCCTGGCATCTTTCAGTCTGTGTTTTAGCTTTATGACAGCACCTACTCTGGGAGAACATGTCCACCAATGCAGACATCCATAGCATAAACCCAACTGTGTTTCCACCTGTTTTCTATGTTGGGGTGGTCCTAGAGTGCTTGTGTGCAGCGTTTAGTGTATTTGCTTTTCCAGCCACTTAGAGCTTAGTGGAATTATTTTCTTAGCTTTAAAGATCTATATGTGCAGAAACAATCTACTTCCTACTTTTACATGATCTTGGAAGCAAAAACCTCTTGTTCTTGTTGTTCTTGTTCTTCTTGGATTGTGATTTACTGGAAGCATTACTGCCCTCTGCAGGATAAATCTATTTACTACAACCAGCATCTCTCAAACACCAGGGTCTCTGTTCCATCTATTTCCTCACTTTTGATGTCCTGCCTTCTACAATAAACTCTACCACACGTTGACATAGTCGTTGCAGCCCTAGTACTCAGTCTAAATGAATAAAACTGAATTTGTATTTCTGTTATTTATTCAGATTATGTTCCTGTGACTTAACAGCAAACAGCTGTGGTTCTCTGGCCTCAGCTCTGAAGTCCAGACCTTTTTATTTTGATGAGCTAGACCTCAGTCATAATCACCTACAAGATATTGGGATCATGCTGCTCTCTGATGGACTGAAGAGTCCTCACTGCAAACTGGAGACTCTGAGGTAGACAATTTATTTTCATCTCATTCATTTTTCAGTTAAATGTGAAAAGTTTGAGTATTTTTGTGTTTAAAGTATCGTCTCTGTGCAGGTTGAAGTCTTGTCTGCTCTCAGACTCCGGCTGTTTCATTCTGGCCTCAGCTCTGAGGTCCCAGCTCCCTAATCTGATGGAGGTTGACCTCAGTGGAAACAGGCTGCATGACAGTGGAAAGGAGGCCCTGCTCAGACTGGTGAATAATCCAAGATGTAGAATGAAATCTCTAAGGTCAGTGGAAGGTTGGATTCACTGTCAGCTTTTATGCTCTGAGTTCTGTAGAGTATCTTGGAACAATTTGGTATTTTAATTGATGATGTAAAAAAAAACTGACTATGACTTTAGTTATGGCAAGCAAAACTGTGGGAAAACCCCAAAAAGTCTTTGACCTACATCTATACTGAGAGGACGGGGAGCAAAGCTTTCAATTAGTTTGAACTTTGACATCTGGGAGGCGCTATAGAGCCCCTCTGGCCAAGTGGGTTTTTAAAAAGTCTTTTATTGGCGTTCTTAACACAACCAAGTGACCAATCCACATGGAGTGACTTGAACTGCCATCCACTGTCTTACTGTATTTATTATTATGTCAATGTAATGCTGTGTGTCTGTATTTGTCAACTTTGGTATTTTAGTCCTGTCCTTTGTGTTGGTGAGCTGAAGCCAAATTTGGTGGACAATAAAGTTCTATTCTATTCTATTCTATTCTATTCTATTCTATTCTATTCTATTCTATTCTATTCTATTAACTTTATAACATGCACACATTCAGCATAACCCTAAACAGAATTTATAATTTATTAATTGTAAACAGGAAGATAAAATACCCACATACAACATCTTTTACAGCGTGTTGACCCTCTGCTGATCTTCTGGAGTAAACACTATATAAATCATAGACTATACATTTACTACATTGTGGTCTCCTCCCTTCCCTTAAGGTGGCCACAGGCCCACTAGAGTATTAACTGTCTTGATTTGTACCCACAGAGTAGAGGAAGGACTAAACTTGGTTAAACCTCGTCGTGCTGGTGCGTATTCACAAAACCATCTCATTCATGTGGTAGCTCCACAGCCATGATGAACTGCACCTTTAGAAAATGTCCAAAAAGATCAAATACACATATTTTCACATATATTCTCATCAGGACGGCTGTCTGGTGTTCTTGCCAAACTACGCAAAATGTTTAAAGCGGACAAGAAAGATTCAGCGCAGCTGCAGGTGAGAGTTGAACACTTCCTAACTTTGTTTAGTGGTAGTGAGTTTGTGTTTATCTGGAGCTACTTTTTATTCTAAAGAAATCATCTAATTAACTGGTTAAACCTTTGAAATAAACCTGGAGGTATTTTGACTGACGTCATCATCCTGTATAAGTGTGTGAAATGCTGTGTGGTAATGTTCTGGTTGAGTTCATAGCTCTTAACTGAAATCCTACTGATTAAGACTTTTCTTTGTTTCTGAAATCCAGGGACCATCAGATACCAGAACCACAGACAGGTAATAAGTCTGATGCTGGAATGATGCAGTGTTGTTTCATCTCATTTAAACCAAACTATTCTACTTTGGTCTCATCTGTCCACTAAACATTGTCCCAGTAGTCTTCTGTCTTGTCCACATGATGTTTAGAAATGTTCTTCTTGGAGAGCAGTGTCTTTGTCCATCACACCATGGTTGTTCAGTGGATTCATCAACATCAACATCAGCTTTTCGTTCTTCTTGTTCTCTGTCTTCTTGTCACCATCCAGACACATGCATGGTAGATTAAGTGGTGATTCTGTGTTACACTGGTAACTACTGTCATATTAACTGACTTTCAGTTATTCTGGGAATGAAACTACACCTGAATGTCTGGAGTCGTTTGAAGGTAAGTGAAAAACATATTCATAAAAGTTTATATTGAATATTATTTGTGTGAACCCAAAAATTTAGAATAAGCAAGTGACAATTTTCTGAATATTCACATCTCTTTTTCAAAAACACAAATAAATAGAAAACAGAGAATGTACCATTTATTTTATATTTGCCATTGTGGAGTTTCATATTGTACGTTTGTTTCTCTTCATCAGCTCGTGGATCAGCAAAAATTAGATCTAAGTCAAAGAAGGTGAGAGCTGAGCAGTTTGTCATTATTCATGAATGTGACCCATTGTAGGTGATGGACACAGCTGTAATGTAGATTGTATAGAACTGGAGAGTTGTGTTCCTACTTTAATAGTGAGGCTTTCAGCAGCATTGTGTTCTCACTGCACTCAAACTGTTTTACCTTCTCTAAAATCCAGAAATCTTTAGTTTTTCACCCTCCACTCTGGTGAGTATATCATGAAATGATAATAAATCATAAATCATGTAAATTGTGAAGTATTGATAAAATGTGTTGCAGACACCTACACCTCTTATACTGACCACATCTGAATTTACTCATATAGGAAAACAGAAATCCCTGCAGCCGCTACTTTACCTGTTGGTAAGTGTCCCCCATAGGTGGAAAAGAACATGGTAGAACATTTCCTAAAATACTGCACTCTGGTTCAAGTTGTATGTATTTATACCCAAATATTTCCATTAAATATTTATTTCTATCTATCACTCATTATTTTCAGTCTCAGCCTCAGACTCATTAGATGACTCTCGTCGCGCTACTGTGGACCAGGTAAATGTGAGAGTTTACAGTTTCTTATTTTATTATTACCTAATTGCATTGATTTTAGTCTGTGGTTCTGTGCATGTTCATGTGTGTTCAGTTCTCTGATTAAACCTGAAGGAAAATGGATGAATGCGAAGTTAAACGTTCTCCTTGACCTGATGAAATGTATGTAATGAATTATTAACTATTAATGTTTTGAACAGAGTTACTAGTCTCTAATAACTATCATTAGTAACAAACTAATGATGTTACATGACAGTTTGAAAATGTAAGAGGAATCATAGGCAGGTTGGAGAATTGTTCATTCAGGTAGGAGTGGATAACAGCAGGATTCCATGGAGACTGGGCAGAATGATGAGACCACGACAACAGATGTAGTATGGAGCTCCACAGGAAACACTCAACTCCAGGCCAGAGATACTCGGAAGAAGGGAGAGCAGCAGTAAACATTCTACATAGTAATAGCACAGAATGTCATGACTAGTAGCAGATAGGAATTTAGAGGGAGGAGCTCTGAGCCAGAGAAAAAGAAAGTGGAGGACACGAGAGTGGAGAGAGAAGAAAGAAGGAGAACATGTGTTTGGTGCATTGTCCCCCAGCAGCCTAGGCCTATAGCAGCATAACTAAGGGATGGTTTAGTCCAGCCCTAACTATAAGCTTGATCAAAAAGGAAAGTCTTAAGCCTGACTTTAAAAATAGAGAGAGTGTCTGCTTCACGAACCCAAACTGGGAGCTAGTTCCACAGGAGAGGAGCCTGATAGCTGAAAGCTCTACCTCCCATTCTACTCTTTGAAATTCTAGGAACCACAAGTAGGCCTGCACTTTCAGACCGAAGTGATCTGTTGGGATGATATAGTACAATGAGGTCTTTAAGATATGATGGAGCTAGGCCTTTGAGGGCCTTGTATGTAAGGAGGAGGATTTTAAATTCTATTCTAGACTTTAAGGGGAGCCAGTGAAGAGAAGCTAAAACTGGAGTAATATGATCTCTCTGGTTAATTCCTGTCAATGCTCTTGCTGCAGCATTTTGAATCAGCTGGAGGCTTTTTAAAGAGTTATTTGGATCCAGACAGTAATGAATTACAATAATCCAGTCTGGAAGACACAAATGCATGAACTAGTTTCTCAGCATCATTCTGAGACAGGATGTTCCTGATGTTGATGATATTACGTAGATGAAAGAAGGCAGTCCTGGTTACTTGCTTAATGTGACATTTAAAGGACATATCCTCATCAAATATAACACCAAGGTTTTTCACAGTAGTACTGGAGGCCAAGGTAATGCCATCCAAATGAACCACGTGATTAGATAATGAATCTCTGAGATGCTTAGGACCAAATACAATAACTTCTGTTTTGTCTGAGTTTAAGAGTAAGAAATTACAGGTCATCATGTCATTTAGTGGTAGTGAGTTTGTGTTTATCTGGAGCTACTTCTTATTCTAAAGAAATCATCTAATTAACTGGTTAAACCTTTGAAATAAACCTGGAGGTATTTTGACTGACGTCATCATCCTGTATAAGTGTGTGAAATGCTGTGTGGTAATGTTCTGGTTGAGTTCATAGCTCTTAACTGAAATCCTACTGATTAAGACTTTTCTTTGTTTCTGAAATCCAGGGACCATCAGATACCAGAACCACAGACCGGTAATAAGTCTGATGCTGGAATGATGCAGTGTTGTTTCATCTCATTTAAACCAAACTATTCTACTTTGGTCTCATCTGTCCACTAAACATTGTCCCAGTAGTCTTCTGTCTTGTCCACATGATGTTTAGAAATGTTCTTCTTGGAGAGCAGTGTCTTTGTCCATCACACCATGGTTGTTCAGTGGATTCATCAACATCAACATCAGCTTTTCGTTCTTCTTGTTCTCTGTCTTCTTGTCACCATCCAGACACATGCATGGTAGATTAAGTGGTGATTCTGTGTTACACTGGTAACTACTGTCATATTAACTGACTTTCAGTTATTCTGGGAATGTACCTGGATTTCAGTACCGTAGAGCACGATCACGTAAGTGAAAAACATTTATAAAAGTTGTATTCAAGTGTATTGAATAAGATTTGTGTGAACTGAACCTTTATTGATTAAACAAGTGACAACTTTCTGAACATTCTTTTTCAAAAACACAAATAAATAGAAAATGGAGAATGTACCATTTATTTTATATTTGCCATTGTGGAGTTTAATATTGTACGTTTGTTTCTCTTCATCAGTTCGTCAATCATTGAGGTCAGCAAGCAGAGGACCTGAGTTTTTGGAGGTGAGAGCTGAGCAGTTTGTCATTATTCATGAATCCAAAAAAGGTTTCAAAAAAGGCAACTGGACTTGTAGATTTTGGATTTTGGAGAAGACGTTTCACCACTCATCCGCTTCTTCAGAACTGAAGAAGCTACTCGGATGAGTGGTGAAACGTCTTCTCCAAAATCTACAAGTCCAGTTGCCTTTTTTGAAACCTTTTTTGGATTACCATGACCTGGATGACTGAGAACCTACACAGACATTATTCATGAATGTGACCCATTGTAGGTGATGGACACAGCTGTAATGTAGATTGTATAGAACTGGAGAGTTGTGTTCCTACTTTAATAGTGAGGCTTTCAGCAGCATTGTGTTCTCACTGCACTCAAACTGTTTTACCTTCTCTCAAATCCAGAGATTGAAATTTCCTCTAGTTCCTCCACCTATGTCCAGGTGAGTATATCATGAAATGATAAGTTATAAATCATGTGTTCCTCCTTCATTTAAGTTCGGATTCCCGGGCCACACCAACACAATGAGAACGGAAGAGTTAAAATATATACTTTGATTTTAAATAATCAAGTTAAAATGCAATTGCTCTTTTATATAAAAAGGAGCAAACAATGAAAGCAAGAAAATGCTGTCCGGTGTCAAGCAGTTACTGAACTCTGCGGCGAAATACCAGAGAGTCCGTTCCAGCGAGTGTTGTCGTGCCGCCCCGCGTTTTCCTCGATGGCCCTGGTTACCAGCCGGGAGAGAGAGCCGCTCCAGCAGGCTCTCTACTCTTCAGTCCGTTCCGCAAATTCGGTGCCAGGATTCCCGCGCCGCCGCCGTCTGCCGCTGCCAAAGAGAAAGTGGAAATCAGCGCCCAGCCTTACTCGCTGCCGGCAAATTCAAGCGGCCGATCTGGCCGTTAATTTATACACTTCCCTTTAATACGTTGTGTGAATGCCCATCAGTTAACCACGCCGGCCTCTGCCTTCTAGGTCCGATGCCCAAGCCAGGGAGACAGCTCCGTGGGGGTGACGATGGGTCCAGTCCGATCCAGCAACCGGAGAGTAAGAGAGGAGAAAGCGACCGCAACCCGTGCCCCGCGGGTATATGGTGGTTTCTTTGACAAGCCTGGGAGGAGCAACTGGTGATTGTAATCACGGCTGTAATGAGGTTCAGGTGTGCCCATCTGCAGCAACAAGTGTCAGTTTACATTTGGGCGGGTAGAAAGTCTGTCACACAAAAACACAGCAAACCAAAACACAAAACAATCGCCTTTGTGGCGCACAGCAACAGATCAACAATATTGTCCATCCCACCAAAAAACAATCCAAACAAAAATATGCAAGATACCCGATCATAATAAACTACAACCATGTTTTGCATCCTGTGACACTCCTCCCCCCTTTAACAGTAGTCGTCCCGACAAAGTCTCAATGGCCATACCTGTCTGGGGGCCTACCCCTGTTTTGTCTCTGTGACCTACGAAGGAGCGATCCATTTCTCAGCTCTTGGTTCACAGGAGGAGCTACGGCAGGGGCTCCTACATAATTTTCTACAGGGCCTGCAGGGGGAGCAAATATTGTGGGCACAAAGGTCAAAGGTAAAAATGGAGGATTTGGGTGTTGAGCATTGACCAAATTGGGAATGTTCATTTCAGTCTGTGGGGCTTGTGGCATTGCTTCAGGAGGGTTAAAGGGGCAGAGTCTGAGGTGATTTTGATGGATGGTCCTGATAGGACCTTCCTTTCCCTCTGGTTTGATCTGAAAGACTGGGAGGCCAGGGCGTAGTTGTTTGACTACAACATATAGCTGAGGCTGCCAGTGGGGTGCCAACTTGCCTTGTTCTCTGCGACGGAAGTTTCGCAAGAGCACTCGTTCTCCGGGTAACAAAGGGAGGTGCTTTGCTCTTTGATCATACCTGTCCTTGTCCCGCATGCGGCTTTCCCTTGTCTTTTTTGCCACCTGTTGGTAAACTTTCTGCAAGGTCTGGTTGTGTTTATAAACCCAGCCCTCCAGGTCATGTCTCTGAGTCAGTGCTGGCGCCCCAACGGCAGTCTCTATAGGCAGGCGGGCATGTCGGCCGAACATGACGAAGTGTGGGGTCAGGCCAATGGTCTCATGGATTGTGTTATTATACATCTGTAGCAGAGTAGGCAGGTGGTCTGGCCAATGTACTTGATCCTCTTGACTCAGTGTTCCTAGAAGAGACAGAAGAGTCTTATTAAATCTTTCACAGGCCCCATTTCCTTGGGGCCTGTAAGGCGTGGTTCGGACTTTGGTGCACCCATAAAGGCTGCACAACTGGGCCACCAAGGATGACTCGAAGGCTGCTCCTTGATCGGACAAAATCCGTTCTGGACAGCCCCAGGGCTGAATGAGGTGGCGCCATAGGACTCGGGTTGTGGTGGCTGCAGTCTGGTCCTTAGTAGGGATGGCCCATCCATACTTAGAGAACAAATCCGTCATAACCAACAGATAGGGATATGTGTCGCCATGTCGACCAAGAGACAAATAGTCAATTGAAACAGTTTCCAAAGGATATGATGTTAGGATGGGCACCAAAGGTGCTCTTACCTCTGGACCCCTCTTCTGTTGTACACAGCCCACACATGTTGCTGCCCATTCCTGCAAGTTCGTCGTCATGCCTGGCCAGTAGAAGGATTTCCTCAGCAAGGCCTCCATCTTGGCCACACCCATGTGGCCTGAAGTGCTGTGGTACTTTTCCCATAGCTCTTGAGTTTTGCTTATGGGCACTACAATTTGGGAAAGACTCAGTCCAGTATGGCGCTCAGTGACTTTACGGTTTAACACACCTTTATGGATGTGTAACCGGTCCCATTCCCTCAGGAGGCGCCTCACTGCAGGCAGGCTCGCTTTCCTCTCCTCAGGTCTTGGGGGGTGGCCTTCTGTCACCCACTTTTTCACTTGCACCAATCCCGGGTCCTCCTCCTGCCAGTCGCTCCACTGGTTTCCGATGTCGGGGGCAGCATCTGACTCCACTGCCAAAGCTTGAGCCCACTGGATAGGTACCGTCTCCTGTGGCAATCTGGACAACACATCAGCATTACGGTTGGCAGTGCCTGGACGGTATTTTAACTCAAAATCGAAATTTGCCAACTGGGCTACCCAGCGTTGTTCAGTGGCCCCCCAAGTGTGCTGTGTCTAAGTGGACCAGTGGGTTGTTATCTGTGAACGCCAGGAATTTGTTTCCCCACAAATAGTCCTTAAACTTTTCTGTAACTGCCCATTTAAGAGCCAGAAACTCTAGTTTAAAGGAACTATTTGATTTGATTTGATTTGACAATCACACTGTATCCTAATAATAAGCCTTGGGTCAGCAAATCCCTCAAGAATTTTATCAATAAGAAAAAAATAGCTCACTATCAAGGAGACATATCTGAACAAAAAGAAGCCCAAAAAATGGTGAGAAGGGAAATCAAATTGGCCAAAATGCAGTACAAGGACAAGGTTCAGGATGAATTCAGGATGGGCAATTCTCGCTCCGCTTGGAGAGGAATTAAGTCCATGATGGGAATTCAGGACAAGAAGAAAAGAGTGTCTAACAGTGACAAATCTGACTCCACCCTGGCAGAAGAATTAAATCAGTTCTATTTGAGATTTGATTCAATTGACTTCTCTGGAGAATTGTCTAAATACAGGGAAGTTCCAGCAAGCAGTGGGATTCAGATAGATGAAATCAGTGTGTGGAGCAATTTTGAAAAGACTAACACAAGGAAAAGTCATGGGCCGGATGGCATAAGTGGCCGACTACTTAAATGCTGTGCCCCATTCTTAAGTGAAATTTTCACATACATTTTCCAGTGGTCTTTGTCATTAAATAAAGTTCCCACATTATGGAAAGAATCCACTATTGTTCCTGTGGCAAAGGTACCATCACCTAAGACATTAAATGATTATCGTCCTGTGGCCCTCACCTCAGTGGTGATGAAGAGTTTTGAGCGTATAGTAAAAAAGAGCTTGCTTGCTATGACGCAGACCGTGATTGATCCCCTTCAATTCGCCTACCAACCCAGGAAAGGGGTGGAGGATGCTGTGGCGACACTATTGAATTTAATTGTCAGGCACCTGGAAGGCAGGAAAACACATATACGTCTATGTTTTGCTGATTTTTCATCAGCCTTCAACTGTATGCAGCCTCTTGTCCTTGCTCACAGGCTTTCAGAAATACCCAGTGTTGATTTTGGAACTATATGCTGGTTAGTTGATTTTCTGACAACTAGGCCTCAGAGAACTCGTGTTAATGAAACCCTGTCCGGGACTCTGTTGTGTTCCACAGGCTCACCCCAGGGATGTGTCTTGTCACCTCTGCTGTTTATGTTGTACACTAATGATTGTAAGAGCACGTTTGAGTCTAGGCACATAATTAAATTCGCTGATGACTCCGTGATTGTCAGCCTCCTGCAGGACCATGAGGCGGGCCACGGACCAGTCCTTGACCATTTTGTTAGATGGTGTGATGATTCTTATCTGCAACTTAATGTGTCAAAAACGAAAGACATGAAAATTGATTTCCGTAAGAATCCACCTGTCACAGCCCAAACCTTTGTCAAAGGTACAGCTGTGGACACAGTCAACCATTATAAGTATCTAGGCACCATCCTGGATGATAAACTGTCTTTTGAGAGTAACTCAGATGCCATCTGCAGGAAAGTAAACCAGAGGTTGTTTTATTTAAGGAAACTGAGGTCTTTTAACGTTGATAAGAAGTTTCTTAAACTGTTTTACTCATCCTTTATTGAGTCTATCTTAACTTTTGCAATGATTTGTTGGTTTGGGAACCTTAGCATATCAAATAAGAATAAGATGAAGAATGTGGTCAAACTCTGCCAAAAAACAATTGGCACTAACTTGAATGACCTTGATAATGCTTATCAGGTCAGAGCCATTCAGAGGGCAAGGGCCATTCTGGCAAACCCTCTCCACCCTCTTCATGCAGAGTTTCGACTCCTCTCATCTAAGAGGAGGTACACGTTCCCTTGTCAGGCCAAATCAAACAGATATTTAAAATCCTTTGTCCCGTCTGCCGTTAGATTTCTTAATACGCTGTAGGCGAACCTGTTGGGAAGGATGTACAGTACTGTAATCTGTGATGACTATATGTATTTATATGTATTTATTGTGTCATGTGTGTGCTATGTGAGCTATATTGTGTTGAACTTTTGCTGCAAACCAAATTGCCCTTCGGGGACATTAAAGATTTTCAAATCAAATCAAATCAAATCAAATCAAAACTGGGGCACTTACCAAAGCAGTTTTCAGAGTGTCGAAGGCCATCTGACAGTCTGAAGTCCAATCAACCATCCTCTTTCCTTGGCCCATGCTAGCAGTGCCTACTAGGAGAGCATTCAGGGGTGCGGCTATTTTGGAGAAACCTTTAATGAATCTCCGATAATATCCTACAAACCCTAGAAATGAGCGTACCTGCTTGACTGTTGAAGGGATGGACCAATTTTCCACAACAGCCGTCTTTTCAGGGTCTGTGGATATCCCGTCCTTGGAGATGACATGACCGAGGTAAGTGACCTTTCTCTGGAACAAGCGACATTTATGGGGCTGTAGCTTCAGGCCATGGGCAGCTAGCTTCTCGAAGACCTGTTCCAGGTGCTCGATATGGGTGTCGAAGTCGAGAGAATACACTACAACGTCATCCAAGTAGATCAAAAGGGACTCGTTGACCTGCCCGCCCAGGCACCGCTGCATCAGCCGTTGGAATGTTGCAGGTGCGTTGCAAAGGCCAAAGGGCATCCTCTGGAACTCATAGACGCCGAGAGGGGTCGTGAACGCTGTCTTCTCCTTGTCCTTTGGATCCATCTCCACTTGCCAGAATCCGCTGGCCAAATCAAGGGTGGAATACCACGTGGCTTGCTTGAGACTGGTAAGGGATTCTTCTATCCTGGGTAGAGGGTAGGCGTCCTTATGTGTGAGGGCATTGAGCTTTCGATAATCGACGCAGAACCGCCATGATCCATCCTTTTTCTTCACCAGGACGATAGGCGCTGCCCAAGGGCTGGAGCTTTCCTTGATGACATCGTTGTCCAACATGGTTTGGAGTAGCCCCCTCAATTCAGGGTAGAGACTTGGTGGGATAGGTCTATAGCGCTCCCTGCTGGGTGGTGCAGACCCTGTAGGGATTGAATGGAGGACTGCACTGGTCTGCCCAAAATCTTCATCACTAGCTGCAAAGACTTCCTTCCAACGTTGCAGCAGGGCATCCATTTTCCGTTGTTGCTCTGTTGTCAACCCCTCTCCTTTCAGCAGGCTGACTGGATGTGGATCTTCTGTGGTGATGTGGCTTGCCTGAACATCTACTTCGACAACCCCTGAGTCTGAAGCCTTGAGTACAAGGTCCTTTTCTCCACGGATCTGGCTTGGATCAACCGGAAAGACATTAGCAAGAGGGCGCCGTTGAGGTATTAAGACAGGATAAGGGTTCATATTGCACATCCTTATAGGGAGGCGTCCTTTCACCACCTGGACGACAGTCCGAGCTACCTGCCATTCGTCATCTCTTTCTGGCCCCTCCACCAAAGCACAAAAATCAGACATACTCTTGGGCCCATACAGTTGGGTCCACAACACCATCTCACTGTTTGGAGGCACATAGACTCGGTCTTGGCGGGTTAGCCTGGCTACTCCAATCGGTTTGTCTGAAGATTCAGCTTGTGACACTTTCTGGCAGACAGCAAACGCCCGTTCCCACTCACCTTTGGCTGCTTGAGACATGGTGGCACCGAACGCAGTCAGCCCAGGATGGACTCCCTGAAACAGTTCTTTCCAAAAATGTGAAATCACATTCATGCCCAAGATACCTTTCTCAGCATTTAAACACTCGTCTTTGACAGTGATGATTCTCCTGTCCCCCCTCCCCAACCACTTGGCTCCCAGTGGCTGGGGATATTAGTTTAACGGTCTCTTCTCTGGGCAACGCCTCTGGATATGTCCAGCCCTACCACAGCCTCTGCAGATAGGTTGGCCTTGTTGATCCCATTCGAAGGACTGGAGTCTGGAGGAGGGTGTATAGCGGCCCCCTTGGACGCTCCCTCTTGGGGGCGGGGTCATGTCCCTGTATACAGCTGAGTTAGTCTGTGGAGAAAGTTGGTGTCTAATCTCTTCAGTTAAAGTTTCCGTTAATGCTTCTTTGAGGACATTTAACTGATCTTTCATTTCCTTTCTAAGTTCAGCTCTTACTGTCTCTTTCCAGTCTCCAGGGCAAGGCGTTGCCAAGGCCTATCGTGGCTGTGGCACAGAGACACGTGATGCACAGGCAAATTCCATCTTCAGCTCAGCTTCTAAGGCTCTAAGTTCACTTGAAACCTTACCGAAGGACATTGTAGGGTTTCTACGCACCTGCCGCTGAAGCTCCTGTTGCACCAAGCCAGGTCTCAAACCCAAGACCAGCTGGTCTCGGACAGTTGTTTCATCCTGGGCTGAGCCTGCTGGTTCATGCTCTCGCCATGTGGAGAAGAGTTCACGGAGCCGAAGAATGTGCCCTGCAGTTTCAGGCTGCATTTTCATGCATTCTGCACTGTGTGGTGTGGAAAGGGAATCCTGCCGACAGCGCCAAAAATGTAACGGATTAAAAAGATGTTCCTCCTTAATTTAAGTTCGGATTCCCGGGCCACACCAACACAATGAGAACGGAAGAGTTTATTTTAAATAATCAAGTTAAAATGCAATTGCTCTTTTTTATAAAAAAGAGCAAACAATGAAGGCAAGAAAATGCTGTCCGGTGTCAAGCAGTTACTGAACTCTGCGGCGAAATACCAGAGAGTCCGTTCCAGCGAGTGTTGACGTGCCGCCCCGCGTTTTCCTCGATGGCCCTGGTTACCAGCCGGGAGAGAGAGCCGCTCCAGCAGGCTCTCTACTCTTCAGTCCGTTCCGCAAATTCGGTGCCAGGATTCCCGCGCCGCCGCCGTCTGCCGCTGCCAAAGAGAAAGTGGAAATTAGCGCCCAGCCTGACTCGCTGCCGGCAAATTCAAGCGGCCGATCTGGCCGTTAATTTATACACTTCCCTTTAATACGTTGTGTGAATGCCCATCAGTTATCCACGCCGGCCTCTGCCTTCTAGGTCCGATGCCCAAGCCAGGGAGACAGCTCCGTGGGGGTGACGATGGGTCCAGTCCGATCCAGCAACCGGAGAGTAAGAGAGGAGAGAGCGACCACAACCTGTCCGCCGCCCCGCGGGGTAATGAGGTTCAGGTGTGCCCATCTGCAGCAACAAGTGTCAGTTTACATTTGGGCGGGTAGAAAGTCTGTCACACAAAAACACAGCAAACCAAAACACAAAACAATCGCCTTTGTGGCGCACAGCAACAGATCAACAATATTGTCCATCCCACCAAAAACAATCCAAACAAAAATATGCAAGATACCCGATCATAATAAACTACAACCATGTTTTGCATCCTGTGACATCATGTAAATTGTGAAGTATTGATAAAATGTGTGGTAGACACCTACACCTCTTATACTGACCACATCTGAATTTGCTCATATAGGAGAAGAGAAATCTTTGCAGCCGCTACTTTACCTGTTGGTAAGTGTCCCCCATAGGTGGAAAAGAACATGGTAGACCATTTCCTAAAATACTGCACTCTGGTTCAAGTTGTATGTATTTATACCCAAATATTTCCATTAAATATTTATTTCTATCTATCACTCATTATTTTCACACTCATCAGACTACTCTCATCTCAGACTGGATCTAACCAGATCAGAACCAGAGCTTCATTCTACTGTGGAACAGGTAAATGTGAGAGTTTACAGTTTCTTTTATTATTACCTAACTGCATTCATTTTCAGTTCAACGTTCTCCTTGACCTGATGAAATGTATATAATGAATTATTAATTATTAATGTTTTGAACAGAGTCTCTAATGACTGATTGCTTCTTTCTAAATCTAGGCCTACAGACTCTTTTCCCCTGAACTCTTCAATGAACATGGACGTATGTCATACAGGTAGCCTAATTCAGACAAATATCTTCCACTTAAATCATTATAAATGCAGTCAGCTGAAAAAAATAAATGAGCAGGAACCAATGCAGAGTCCATCAGACACAGTTACAGTCCTATTACACTAAAATAGGTCTATTTTTTACACTGTAAAACATCACAGCCCTGTTATGTCAGCATTTCTCTTCTCTTAGAAAAACTATGTTTTTTACAACCTTTTTTTTCAAAGCAGATTATGTAATACTTGACAGATAATGTAATATATGTATGTTCATTTTCAGTCCAGAGTTCTACATTTTGTGTTTTGAGAATCCAAGAATGTTACAAAGCTTCAACAATTAGTGTCATCAGACATTTATCAGTCTGAACATTAAATATCTTTGTCTTTGTAGTGTATGCAATTAAACATGTGTTGAGTCTGTGCGTGATCTTTGTGTGAAGTAGTGGTGTTGTGGCCCCTTCCATACGTCCTCTGTGTTGTACAGATTTAGGAGCCGGTCTGCAGGTGTGTTCCGGTGTCGATTGACTGGACTGATGTTTACAATGACTCGGGATGGTGAGCAGTCGTACTGGATCACCCAGTGGAACGAGAACCTCCTCAGCTCGACTGGAAAGACTCCTGCAGGTCCACTCTTTAGCATAAATTGTCCTGAGCGTGCTGTTTCTCAGTTGCACCTCCCACATTGTGCAAATCTACCTGGTAAGTATGTCCAGTATGGAGCTTTAAAATAAAGCATGGATTATCTTATCTTTATTATCTTATTTTATTCTTTTAAATGACATGGAGTCAGAGGACCCATGAGGTTGGTAAATGGTTCTCTGTGTTTTACAGCTTTGCTTTTGGTTTTGTTTTTCCTGAAGGCCTCTCCGTGGTCCACGTTAGTGATGATGGAATGAACATCCTTCAGCCTCTGGAGATCACAGCCTCTCACGTGGTCGTGGATGTGCCTCACTTCTCTGCCTTTGGCTTGGTGTGGGATTTCATCAAAAGTCTTCTAAACTTCCACATACCAATATGTGGACAAGTGCTGTTGTTCCACCGACCGTCGTACAAGAATCAAAGCCAAAAGCTCAATGTGTTTCTGCTGCCAGAAAATGTGCCACTGCAGGAGGTGAGAGCATTGAAGATGCAACCTTCATTTTAGACGTATGACTGTAGACGTATAAAGATGGTAGAACAGCTTCTCTAAAGTGAAAGCAACTAGAGCTCCCCCTGGTGTCTGGCTGCAGTACAGGTCATAAGCTCCACCCCCTCCATGTTAGTGGGCGGGACTTGGGCCAAACTAAAATGGTTTCTGTCATTAGGTTGTTAATATAATGTTGATGATTGTTCAAGTTTCAATTCTTTGGATAAGTTTTGTTTTACTTATTTAACGCTGTAGAAACAGGATGTGAGATAATGGGTCTTTGTTTGTTCTGAGGTTGTTGAAATTCCTTTTTAAATAACATTAGTAGGACACACCTCTGTACCTCTGTGATCTGGCTTTCAGTCAGTTCAGGTAGGAGCTCGTCCTCATCCTGATCCTCGTCCTCATTGTCGTCCTCATCCTGATCCTCGTCCTCATTGTCGTCCTCATCCTGATCCTCGTCCTCATTGTTGTCCTCATCCTGACCTTCCCTGCAGTCACAGCATCACTGTGTTCACTGTTCATTTCTGAACACATCAGCTGTAGAAATGAAACAACCGTATTTGGGTGATACATTGAATCAATGTCCAACTAAATCCTGTCCCAATTCTACTGAAGGTCAAACACCAACAGGAAAAGGCAGAGCACATTGAGACACCTTCCTCTTGTTGCCTCACAAGAGGCCAGTTTTACAGTCTGCACTGTCCTGAGGCCGTCAGAATACAGCCTGGGGTGAGTATGTCACACACAGCTTGTATAAAAGGCAACAGGTTGCTGGAAGCTAATTCAAAAGACTATCAAAGACGTAGAACATGAGTGGAGGGTGGAAGATGATGCATGGCAGACAATCTGCAGCCTGTAAGGTCAACCACCATTCACTGAATGCACATCAATGCATGACTGTAAGCATTGATGGAATAATTTAAAGCAGTAAGTTATATAGAAATTCTCCCCAGTGCAGTTGAATCAATGGAGAATCAGCTATGAGACCAGTATGTTGTAGTTTTTGCACCAGGATGTCAACATGTTTGTTTCTGCTGCTGTAAAGCTTTTATCCTGCAGGAATCTGTTTTAGAGCCAGTCTCCAGTGAAAATTTGAGGATCAGCAGTTTTTAGCTGTTAATTATGTTCATTTGATCACAGTTAATTAACTTTCCTGTCCACTGTTTGGTGCTGAGTTGGTGATAATTTAATGGTTTCAACAGTCACCTGGGTCAGCTGGAAACTGGATTTCTGTTCATTAACAACATTGTTGTAATTTACAGCGTGCTCCATTTGACCTGAAGTATGGACCAAACTACCACCCGACATTTGAGATTCGAATGACTCCGATCACAGAGGAAGTGACTGTGACTGTCAGAGACAAGGAGGAGAAAGATGTCTGGGAGTATCATGTTGAACTAACTGGTAAAGAAGGTTTGACTCTATTACCATTAGCTACTACACCGATCAGTCACAACATTATGACCACTGACAGTTCAGTGTTCTGCTGGGAAACTTGTGGACCTGGCTTCATTCATTGGTGTGTATGTTACTTAGACATGTAGCACCCACCTAGACCAGACCAGACACCCCCACCCCATAGCAATGACACTCCTTGGTGGCAGCAGCCATCCCCAGCAGGATGCAGCCACAAAAACACTTTAGGAAGAAGAACAGCACAAGGTGTTGACCTGGCCTCCACATTCACTAGATCCCAAACTGATCAAGTATCTGTGAGATGATCCACAGAGGCCCCTTCCCTCAAAGACCCCCACCCTTTAATTTTTAAGTTGGAGCCTTTCACATATTTTAGCCTTGAAAGTTGTCACGTACATGTACATACTGTATGTGGTCGATTTCCCTCAGACTGCATCGTTCACAGTCTTGTGTGTTGGTATTTATTTTATGGTTCAGGTGTAAAACCAGCTTCAGCCTTCAGTGGCCTGTCAGTCCAACCTCCAGCCAGTGAGCCAGGATGGTTCCCGGTCACAAGTGATGGAAGAGGTGAGCAACACTGTCCATCGTTTGGGGCACAGTAGAATATTGTGCAAACAGCTGGTGTCTCTGAACAGTGGCTCTCTATCCACTACTGTTTCAGAACCATGAACATTATCCTTTGTTGTGTATGTCTGGAGTTTAAGATGCATGTTAATACATAATAATACCAGGTGTACCAGCCTTCTGTGTTTACACCTGCCATTAACATGCATTAATCTAACCCAGCAGCTAGTTTACCTGATTTGAACACACCACTCCACATATTGATTGAACATCTAAACTTATTAAATCACACATGCTCGTTTTCTTTCTGAAGGTTGTTCAGTTTCCGTGCATGAGCTCAATGTGATACTACTTTTGGTTTCAGGTGTAATGTCCTTCTCAGCTCCAGGCCCATCCAGCCAGATAACCCACACTATAACCAGTGACTCAGGCTCACTACTGTCTGTACAAGCTGCAGATGGAGGTGAGCAACACTTTGTTCAGATAAAAATCTACAAAAATTAGCATCTACAGAGCTTTAATGATAAGAAAATGCTGCAATCCCTGTTGTTCTATTGAAAAAGAGAAAGATGACATAAACATAATATAAATGAGGCGTTTTGTCTGCTCTTATCTGATTCCCTTGAAGTGTTGCCTTTGATTCATTACATGGAGTCTTGTGGACAGGTCAGCAGCAAAACGTGTCTTAGCTGTCTCATCCAAGGCCAACCTAAAAGACTAATCTATATCAGTGTTACATTACATGTTAAAGTTTTAAAATCCAGTATCGTTGATTGAATCAAACATATTTCTCTGCTTTTCTTCCAGGTTTTTATCCCAGCAGCCAGTCAGGGAGTTTGTCAGAGCAAGAAGATAAGAAGCTAAAGTCTGTTCGGGGGCAGTTTATTACCAGAGTGTCTAATTCTGTTCTGAATGATCTGCTGGATGTGCTTCTGCAGAATAACGTTATAAACATCAGTGAACTGGAAGAGATGCAAGCCAAGCCCAGGGCAGACAAAGCTAGAGAGCTGGTCGACACTGTGCTGAGAAAGGGACCAGAGGCTTGTAAAATCATGACTGATGCTTTCTGTCAAATAGATCCATTTGTTTGTGAAACGCTGAAATTAAAATGAGCTCCACATCTGTGTGTTTTGAAAACTAAAGAACATGGACGTCAGTAATAAGCATCTAATTCAGTTACATGTTGTTAATGATCTGTCAAATGCCTTTTTTATTTGTAGATAATACCTGTTGCGGCTTCCAACACAAACCTTATAGCCGCTGAAAGTATGAGGTTGGGTCCTCAGGTTAGCAGGAGGTTATGATGACGGATACGCTGAGATCCAAAGATGCTTTGGGTGCATTTATTGTAAACAAAATCACAAAGGTATCACAGAAATAGATAGAATATGAGACCAGCGGATTAAACAGATAAAAAGGGTGATGAATGAATGAATGAGGAGCGGTCAACAAAATTTACGGCTACTACCCAACCCCGACTCTCATCTGATGTCACTAGTGAGTGCACACCTTTACGCACACACACCTCCGTACACACATACGCCTACTCACACGTGAATCACCCCTTCTGCAACACACACACACACACACACACACACACACACACACACACACACACACACACACACACACACACACACACACTCAAGCACGCTGTGTTCCCCCCTCTCTCTCTCTCTCTGCCTGTATGTCTATTACACACCAGCCCCTAATTATTAGGTCTCACATAATAATTCACATTTCAAAACACCATAGGAGATATAATAAATCATTATATCAATTTTAAACAATGCAAAAATGTCTAGTGAATTGCTCAAGTCCATGAATAAGCCATTACACCGAATAGTCCAGCTCAAGTCCGGAAACCACAAAGTCCCTACAGAGGTCAGCAACGCCCTCATGCTGCCTCTTCCTTCTCCAGCAACAAACATACCTTGGATATGGGTCTGTCCAAGCAACTGGTTCTTGTCTTAATCCGAATTTGACGCACAAATCCCTTGTGATCCGGAAAGGTTTGCAAGACACGTCCCATAATCCAGGAATTAAGAGGTGCGGTATTGTCCATAAGCAAAACCAGATCTCCTGCGACAAGGTTTTTCTGTGTTAGAGAATAATTTCTCTTCCCTACTGCTGGGGTCAGTTATCTGCCCTATTTTCTCTATTAGGAACATGCCATGGCCATGGTCCCTCTTTTGACGCCTTCAATCTCACCGTCTGGCTGTCAAGAGACACAGCTGTAGAGTTAGATGATAATCCATCACTGTCTGACAATTTGTATTTCCTAGTTGGTGTGAATCCTTTTGTTGGGACATGAACCTGGTGGTGAGCTATAGAAGCTCACCATGCATAATCAAGTTAACCACATGGCTGCCTTTGTCTTGGAAGCAAAGGGAAGCCCTGGCAACCCCAAGTCCCACAATCCTCCAGGTGTGAAAACTGACCCAGCAGTTCACTGGCTGAGAGTGGCATGTGACCTCTGAGGTCATCAGGTCATATAAAATGCGCTGCTTGGCCTGTGTTCCCTCTCTTACCCTCTTACCCTTCCTCCACTCCACACCTCCACATGGAGACCCCTAACTGCTCGGCTGCAGCTGGGTGCCAGGCCTGTTCTCCTTACAGCTGCGAAGGAATCAGCACCAGCTCTTTTAGCCAACAAACAGAAGGTTTGTAGGCATCATTCTGGTCTACCACCTTAAAACATCAACCCATAACAGATTAAAGGGGGGTGATAAAGGGCCACACAGGGACACCGAGTGTAGCCGGCATGTCCGCCAGCTTCCCCAAGATAGGCTTTCACACAGTCTTGACAGAGCCACAACCAGCAGCCATCTTGACACACCCACAACCAGCGACCATTTTGTAATAAATGTCTTTGAAACATACCAGTTGTCTGTTTAATGTTGCACAAGAGTGAATATTGCCAACCTCTACACTGTCAAGAACTCCAAATTCCTTCACCTTAACTAGTTGTTAAGGTGGTAATTTTGGTTATAGTTAATTATTAATCAGAAATCCAAATTGACAATTTAGCATATTTATGAGACTAATTTGATTGATTGGCTATATTTTCCCTTCCTGGAAGGGTGGTGCCCCGAGGTGATCTAGTAATTCAGATCCAATTATTTAATAATAAATAATTGTTTTTGATAATTATTATTTATTCATGATAGCCAAACCCCAATATTGAGTGCCTTAGTACCCAGACCCAACATAATTGATGCCCCGTGTGAGGCAAAGTACTGTTGGCAATTATTCATAATTGTGCAATATTAATTTCAGCATAATACATATAGAAACATGATTTCCATTAGACTGTATTTTGTGTGAAGCAACACAATCACATTTCATTCACGACCGCATTTAAAATCCATCCATAGACATTGCATTGAAATTCATTGACAGAGCAAATTCGATCCAAGCATTTCAACAAGCAATAGGCCTTTAGACATCAGCTGCCACCTATTTATTTCACAAAGTCCCAACATCACAATCCAATAAAGCACCTTCAGATGCGCCAATGCAACCAGCGTAACATCCATTTAATACATTGTCCTCATTTGACACAATACATTCCAGTCGAAGCGGATTCCTTTATCCACAAACATCAACAGGTTCAGGTCTACCTGTTCCCAGGTGAATGGATGGCGTGGTGCAGTACTTAGCTGTGTGTCCTTGTTCTCGGGCTAGTTGTTGCGTGACGACTTGGTTCTTTGGTGCGGCTTGATGATTTTCATTAAACGCCTTTTTTGTTGACAAAATGATGCGGTTTCCAACACAAACCTTTTAGCCGCTGAAAGTATGAGGTTGGTTCCTCAGGTTGTGGATTTGTGGATTTGCTACAGGAGGTCATGATGACAGATAGCCTACGCTGAGATCCACAACAAACACAACTTTGTGTTTCACAACCCTTCGTTTCATGCGAATGTTATCCAGCAGATGTCGCTACATTTAATTGTACCAAATGCTTCGAAACTGGAGACGTTATGCTCGAAGCAGACGCTCGAAACAGCGTAGAGCGTTCAAAGCTGAAGTAAGATGTTTCGATGCCTCGCTTCATCAGAAAAAATCACAAAGACGTGTCACGGGATGGGTTGTGGGTTTTTGAGAGAAGGAGAGTTTTGTACGTAGTTTCATTGATTTAAAACGAAGGAGAGTGAAGTTTAAGGTAAGATTAGTATAACATTAGATTAACTTGCATACTCACATTGGCACATAGGCATTCACACGCTATACATACCGTATTTACATACCTGTTTACATACATAGAAGAGGAACAGACTAAAGCCTAACCCAGCTGAAATTATCTTGTTTTTAAACACATTTCTAAACAACCATTTATTATTAATAATATTATTATTTTTCTTAAAAAAGCATAGATTTAAAACATACAGTATTATAAGATGTCAAACGCATACAAGTATATTATTTTAGTATATTATATAACAAAAAAAATCAAGCATTTCCAGATGCACATACCGTAGATCCTTTATTGTTAAGCAAAAACAACTTTCTGTTTCACAACCTTTTCATGCGAATTCTATAATATTATCCAGCAGATGACGCCACATATAATTTTATCAAATGCTTCGAAACACCTGAACCATTTCAACACAACTGCTTCAGATTGGTTCAATGGTTCAGAAAGTTTCGGTTTCTCCATCATTAACCAGCGGATTATACAGATAAAAGGGTGATGAATGAATGAATGTCCCTGGTGAGTGCACACCTTTACGCACACACGCCTGCTCACACATGAACCACCCCCTCTGCAACACACACACACCCTCGAGCACCCCGTGCTCCTCTCTCCCTGCCTGTATGTCTCTTACAATACCGCTTGGATATTTTGTTATGTTAAATGACAAAGATGTTTGTAAAGGATGGAATACATTTATTATTATATTTACACTGATCTTTGTGTAGTCCTTAGTACTTTTACAACCACTGTTCGGAGATTTGGTTTTATATATAGTAATTCTCAATATTCTCAGTACAGCTGTACAACAACTCCATGTTATTTATGTTAATAGATATTATTGCACCTTATTAATCCTTCCTATGGATATAATCTATATTTTCATCTGCCTCTATTACATTGGTTTATATGCTAATTTTATATATTTCTTGCTTATACTTATTTATTTTGTGGTTCTCGAATGTTTTTAGTAAATATCAATACTCCCACAGTACTTGTATGTAGCAACAGTTTACACTAGTTTCGAAAGATGAATATGATTATATATATACATGATTTTTAACGGAAAGAAACGATCCAGAAATCTGCCATCGATCAGTTTAGTCTTGCGCCTTGGACGGACTGTCAAGCCAAATCAGGCAGAAATAGAAGATCAACGATAACCATCCTTAAATCAGAGAGACAGCGGCTCCTTCGCCTCTATCGTGAAGTAAAGGGATGATGTAGAGGTTCGCTATCAGGTAAGAGGAAACAAGTTTTATTAATATGTTGATAGGACGCATGATGGTGAGTTACTGAGAATACTGAACTGTAATATTTAAGTAATATTTCACTCTTGGAGGACATAACTAGACTTTATGAATTGACAAAAGTCAAATAAGAACCAAATTCCACGTCTGCAGCGTTCAGAGCGTAGCCCCCCCCCCCCCCCCCCCCCCCCCCCCGTTTTAAGTATAGCTGCTCTAAAAGTCCTGCCTTGACTTTTAATCAATACCAAACGCAATGGTAATGTTGAAAATATACAATCCAATGTGTATTATATGATTCTTTGTACATTAATGGTAGGATTTTCAATTTATGTGGTTAAAGACCTCAAGTCCCACAAGGAACAGGAAAGAGGGAAGTAAGGCAGATGAAATCTAGTTTCGGTTTAGGATTTTCTATAGTAGGAGAATCGCTTTCTGTTGTACCGGTTTTGATCCACGGACGTAAAGCCGTTTTTGACCCCTGCACTTTTTACCGTCCTAAAACACTGTTCCGCTATAGTAAACAGAGAAATGTCAAGCACTGGGACCAAGCGGAAAACGCCCAGTCAAGCTGAGGCCGGTCCGCTAGTTTGCGGTCAGGAGTCCTTGTTATTCTGCCGCTGTAAATTGTTCATTTGTTCTGCATGGATCATGTCAGCTAGAACAAGGATTGTAATATCAGAGCTTTCATTTACATTAACCTCTGAATTCATTGTTTCAAAGATATTGTCATTTCATAGTAATAGTTCTGTCTCATTAAAAGATGAAAAAAAATCACCACAGCCATTATTTCCCAGTATTCATCTCATATCACCCTTCCTCCTCCTCCTCCATCACTTTTTCCATCTCAGAACTTAACGACAGGAGTTAAATGAACATGAACCACACAGATAAAACTCACAGGAAGTCAAGACAATGGATTACTTTAGGTTTAAATGTAGAAAACTTATTAAACTGAGTTCAGTATCAAAAACTTGTCCTGACTGTTGGAGTTAAAGAGAAACGTTGACATAACTTAACGTGGCTGTGATGTTTTACAGTGTGAGAGGAACTGTGTGAACTGTAACAGACTCTGAGAGCAGTTAGATCAAACTCCCTGGGTAAGTGGGATGAAAGCATGAAGGACGGTGGTTACGTCATTATTCTAACGTTTGTATTAATCAGCGTGTCTCTGACTAACCTCCCTCCCAGACAGACTCAGATCCAGAAGATGAGTGACCGCGGGGATGAAGAGGAGGGGGCAGCATGGTCTGCAGCAAAGTTCCACGACTATGAAGGAGGGTTGTGTGATGTTTCTGTGTCATCAGACGACTCTGAACCCGGATCCTCCTCAAAAACACAGCAAGAGCAAACGCTTGAAGCTTTGAACCTGCCCAAATGGTACCGGTTTCACAGAATACCTTTGTGACTTCCACACTTTGTTCTGTTGCTGTTAAAATGATGATTATGAAATGCAAGATGACATCTGAGGCAGGGCTCCGACTAAATGGCTTCATTATGCATTGCTCTGCCCGTTATTTCACAGGCCGTCTCGTGGTAAACTCTCAGAGACTCACTGTGAAGAGCTGGCATCAGCACTGAAGTCCAACCCTGAGCTGAAAGAACTGGATCTGAGGAGAAACACTCTGAAGGAAACAGGACTGGAGCTGCTGTGTGCTGCACTAGAAAGCCCCCTCTGCAGACTGGAGACCCTGAGGTACGACTGGCTTTGTTTGGTCATTCCTCATAAGAGTATCACGTCAGTATTAGCCGTATGCTAATGCTAACATGCATACAGAGGTCACACCTTAAACTAAAATGATGGTGTCTTCTCTAGTTCTTTCATCATGTGTAGAGATGTGATACAAGAAGACTAACAGATGAATTGACTCTTTCTCGTAGACTGAGGGGCAGCGTCTTGTCAGAAAGAAGTTGTTCTTCACTGGTCTCAGCTCTTAAGTCAGACCCGTCTTATCTCAGAGAGCTTGACTTGAGTGACATCAAGAACCTGACGGATTCAGGAGTGAAGCTGTTGGCTACAGGACTGAGGAGTCCACACTGCAGACTGAAGACTCTGAGGTCAGTTTCTCATATCATTTATTTTAAAGCATATTTCTCATTTCTTTTGTTGGAGGATGTGGCCTGAGACAGTTGTGCATCATTCCCACTGGTCTGTGCTCTGATAAAAGGAGAGGGATCAAAAACATCAGGCCAGAACGTAGACAACGAGAACCCAATCAAACACATAAATATTATACCTGCGTATTTGTTTATTCAGCAAAATGAGCCAATATTACATATCAGAGAGGAGCTCCTCTAGGATTAAATCAGAGTCCATGAGCTTTGTGAGGAGCTCAGAGAAAGAGTTGTTGTTGCACAAATAATCCACAGTCAGACAGATGTTCCCCTCCACAGGAGTGGTCCACCAACGTGAACTGTGTCACTCTCTCTGACTGCTCAGAGTTCAACAGAGCAACAGCCCGGTGGAAGAAACTGTCCTTGTGGCGGGTGGTTTTGACGTACAGTGCTCTGTAACGCCGGCCTGAGGGGAGGAGTCTAAACAGGTTGTGACCAGGGTGTGATGCAGAGGTTGCGCTAGACTTTTTCGTTGTCGGCCATTTTGACTGACAAGGTCATAAAAATTCAGTAATAATCTATTTTTACCCGTCACTTTCATTTTTTTAAAATGATAATAATAACTTTAAGTTTTCAGAACAGTAGGCTACCTATTTAAATGGTAAAAAAAAAGTTTCGGCTGCCGACACGTTGTCTGTACTCGGAACAGGACTGTTTTTTTTTTGTTTGTTTTTTTCATTGTTTTTATTGCAGTTTTTTTTTTTTTTTTTAACAAGGCAGTGTCTGCAACACCAGACACAAAACAACAAAACAATACAAACACGAAACGTACACAACAGCTCTTAAATATGGCATAATACAAGAGGTGGTGGGTCATTCTTACAGTACCTGGGTGTTGATCACGTGCGCAAGAGTCCTTTTAATAAAATGGTGGAAAGGTCTGGTCCGATATAGTCCAAAAAAGGGTGCCACACTCTGTAGAACTGATCTACACTGTGGTGTATAACGTTGGTAAGATATTCTAGAGGAATCAGTTCGAAAATTATTTTACGCCAACCACAGACAGTGGGAATCTTATCACTGACCCATTGCAAGAGGATATTTTTCCTGGCTGCAAATGTTAGAATGTTATACAATCTTTTGTTGACTGCTGCTTTTAGGTGGTCACTTGGAAAACCTAGAATCAGGGATATGGGGTCCATCTCTATATCAATGTGGAAGATTCTCCCCATTTCACCTATAATTTCAACCCAATATCTTTGAAGTTTATGACAAAACCAAAAACAATGAGTTAAAGTCCCCACATCAGTTTTACACTTGAGACACATAGGGGAAAGAGAGCGGTTGAAGAGGTGCCTGCGGTGAGGGGATATATATAATCTGTGTAAAATCTTAAATTGTATTGCTCTTGTCCGAGTACAAATTGAAATCCTTTTTGCAAGAGACCAGATGGTATCCCACTTTTCTTCGTCTATGGTTACCGACAGCTCCTTCTCCCACACACCTCTGACCCCTTGCGCATCAGTGGTAGACAAACCGTTAAGTACATGGTAAAATGAACTCAGAGACACTTTCAACTGTTGTTTAAACAAAATTTTCTCAACATCAGATATTTCAGGGTGTTCAATAAGGGTTGTACTATGAGTGATATAATGTCTTATTTGCAAGAAATGAAAGAAATCTTGTTTTGGCAATTTGTAACTGTTGGTAAGTTGTTCAAATGACATAAGTTTATCACCTGAGAAAAGATCGCCAAGATATTTAATGTTCTTATCAGACCATCGTTGAAAGCCGGGGTCTGAGGAACCCGGGGGGAAAGCAGGATTATTTATTATTGGGGTAAAGGTTGATGTTGTTTTTGATCTCCCCTCAAGACGGCGGACAAGTCGCCATGCTTTTAGGGTGTTGATTGTTACAGCTTTACGGCTTTAATTTCTTTAAAATTATTACAAAATAATAAATCACTTAGTTTGCATTGTGACAGAGCTGTCTCAATATCCAACCAGATTGAAGTTTTACCCTTAACCCAGTCGTTCACAAATCTTAAATGGGCAGAAAGCTGATACATTTTAATATTAGGTAAATCCAAGCCACCCATGGAACTTGGCAGATGTAATACTGCCATCTTGAGCCTAGGTCTATGCTTATTCCAAATGAAAGAGGTGAGCCATCCATTTATGTCCTTTAATACCCTTTTAGAGAACAAGATGGGGATCATTTGGATAGGATACAATAGCCTAGGCAGCACATTCATTTTGACCAGGGCAATGCGTCCTAACCAGGAGACAGGAAGTGACGCCCATCGCTCTAGGTCTTGTTTGATTTTACCAAATAAGGGTGTAAAGTTGGCTTTGTACAGTTGATCGAAAGATGGGGTAATAAAGATTCCCAAATACACAAACCCATTGGGAGACCATTTAAAAGGAAAGGAAGGAACAGTAGTTGGTATTGTTAAAAGAGTACCAAGAGGCATGGCCTCTGATTTAGCCAGATTGATTTTATAGCCAGAGAAACAGCTAAATCTGTCAATCACCTCAATAAGACTAGGTACGGATGTTTCAGGGTTAGTCAAAAGAATTAAAACGTCATCCGCGTATAAGGTTATTTTATGACACAGCTGTCCAATCTCTAAACTACGTATTGTGGGCGTCACCCTTATGGCCTCAGCAAGTGGCTCTATGGCCAGAGCGAATAGAAGGGGCGATAAAGGACAGCCCTGCATCACTCCTCTGTGAGTGTTGAAGTAATCAGACCTGAATCCATTAGTCAGGACTGCTGCCTGTGGACTATTGTAGATAATTTTGACCCATTTTATAAAATTCTCCCCTAATCCAAATTTGCCCAGTGTATATAATAAATAAGACCACTCAATTCGGTCAAATGCTTTATCTGCATCGAGAGAAAGCACCAGGCCGTTAATAGATTTTTGCTTAAAAGCTAGAATAGCATTTAACAAACGTCTAACATTGGCAGCTGAATTTCGACCCTTTATAAAGCCTGTCTGGTCCTCCCTTATCAGTACAGGTAAGAGGTTTTCTAAGCGAGAGGCTAAGATTTTAGAAAGTAGTTTCCTATCTACATTTAAGAGGGCTATGGGTCTGTAGGACCCGCAAAAATCAGGACACTTCCCCTTCTTTAGAATTAAGGAAATGTTGGCCTCCCTCAGTGTCTGCGGGAATTCACCTGTAGTGAAGGAGTGGTTGAACATATCAAGAAGAGGTTCTACAAGAATATTTTGAAACTGTTTATAAAATTCACAACAGAAGCCGTCAGGCCCTGGTGACTTTCCATTTTGTAATGTTTTAATCGCCTTGATCACTTCAGTCTTAGTTATGGGACTGTTAAGGGCAGTCTTCTGTTCTTCTGACAAATTTGGTAAGTCGAATTGTGTAAAGAAATTGTGCATTAGTTGCTCCCCCTCTGGAGCTTGTTGGGAAGAGTACAGGTTTTTGTAAAAATTCTTAAAACAGTTATTTATCAGTTTGTTTTCATAGACCTTGTGGCCTCCTTCATCAGATACCGCTGCGATGGTATTAGATTCTGCACGCTTCTTAACATAGTACGCCAGACATTTACCTGCTTTATCTCCATGCTCGTAAAACCTCTGTCTAGTGTATTTAATTTTCTTCTCTGCATCTCTGGTAAGAAGGCAGTTCAGCGCTGATCTGAGTGTAGTTATTTCTTGCCACAATGGTGGTGACGGGGAGGCAATGTATGCTTTTTCTTTATCCATCAATTCACTCTCTAAAGATTTTTGTTTCTCCATCCGTTGACGCTTCTTTGTTGCAGAGTACGAAATAATTAGCTCTCTCGCATAAACTTTGCATGTTTCCCATAAAACAGAGGCATTACTGGCTGATGGAGTGTTGATATTCAAGAATGCTTTAAGTTCAGTGGAAAAGTTAGAAGTAAATTCTTCATCCTTAAGAATAGTGGTATTAAGCCTCCAGTGACAAGACTTATGAAGCGCTGTTTTAAGATTAAGATCCATAATTACTCTAGCGTGATCTGAGATAATTATACTGGTTATGTCGCATGATAAGACTGAACACAAGTCAGTTTTTGGCGGAAAAAAGTAATCAATTCTAGTTTGGCACTTATGCGGAGCCGAGAAAAATGTGTATTGTTTATCAGAGGGGTGAGTACATCTCCAAGCATCAATGAGCCCAAACTCGTCGCATAGAGCATGGAGCGTATTGGCCTGAGGAGAGGGGGATGCAATGCTATGTGGAAATTTGTCCATAAGCGGATTTAATATTAAATTAAAATCACCACCAATAATAATGGTAGAGTTAGGAAGAAATGGGGCTAAATCCAGAAACATTTTGGACTTCAACCTTGCAAAGTTCCCTTGACTATCACATAACGACCCTTCAGATCTTTAACACAATCAGATACTAAAGATACATTTTTCCTAATCAACACTGCCACTCCCCTACTTCTTGTAGTGAAGGATGAAAAAAATACTTGTCCATATGACCCTTGTTGTAACTTTAAGTGCTCGTTGTCATCAAGATGTGTCTCTTGTAACATAGCAACATCTATACCGTCCTTTTTTAGACAGGTAAATATTTTTCTCCTCTTAATAGGGCTGTGAACCCCACGTACATTCCAGGTGCATATTCGCAGCTTATTCATTGTTAGTCTTATTCATGTATCATACAAAGCATATTGAGCCAAAAGATTCACCACACCCTGGTTAAAAATAAAACAATAAAATGAAAAAAGAGCATGAAAGAGCTGTGTGATAGAACATTCAAAAAACAGTAATTTGGCAACAACCCTACTGAACCACCTGGTTGCTTATAAGCAGCGGGAAAGAAAAGGGATAAAGTCACACACGCCTGGATTCGGCAGGTACTCACACTGGTTCATAAGGCACAGTCCAGGCACAATGTAAATAAAAGGAACACTCCGGTGGTTACGGAGATTCAGGGCAGCGACTCCGCGTAAAGCTTGGTTTATAGTCGTCCGCATGCGTCGAAACGCAATGACGCAGATCCCGCTGCGTCCTTGCGTTGTGCTTGCGGCGTGCTTGCGTGCACCTCCCCAATTTTTTAACTATCCGTCGTTTCGACGGAGTGCCGACGGAGACCGCATCACTCTGATTGGTCCGCCGGAATTTTACCTCATTTCCGGAATTTCATGTTGCCGGTAGTATTCCCTCAACACAACAACAACACCGGCATTTTCATTGAAGAATAAACGACGAAATGGACAACATTGAGGAACATGTTGCAGAGGAAGTGAGGAAGTACGAACACTTGTACAACTCTACTTTAAAAAATAACAAAGATGGCCAAATGGCACGAGATTTCCCTTAATGTGGAGCTCTCTGTGGAAGACGCCCCCTATTGTTCTGCCGATGAATTGCTTTGCAACGTTCCCCAGCCGACGGAGAACTTCGAAAGGATTCGCCTCTGCGTCAATCCGTCTGCGTCATCACGCCGTACACCGTCGGAGAAGCGTAATTTGCCCTTAAGTCGCAGCTGCCTCCGGTGTGTCAAATCTCTTCTCCTTGCCGTTGACAGACAGCTTCAGTGTAGCGGGATATAGAAGCGCATAATCCACATTCTTCTTCCTCAGGCAGCTCTTCATCTCGTCAAAAGCCTTGCGTTTCTTGGCTACCGCCGCCGAATAATCATTAAAGAAGGAAACTCTGATCCGGTCTGCTGGCTGGTTTGGCTGTGTAGCAAGGCGCCGGGCTGCGGCCATCACTCGTTGTTTATCAGCAAAGTTGTGAAGTTTCATGATGATGGGTCTGGCGCGTTGGTTGGTGCCCGGCTTCGGTGCTAGGGAGCGGTGAGCGCGGTCCAGCTTGATCTTCCCATTTTTAGTTGTGAGATTGAGATAGGAGGGGAGCCATGTCTCCATGAAAGTGACAGCATCAATTCCCTCCATGCCCTCGGGTAGCCCGACCAAGCGAAGGTTACATCTGCGGCTGCGGTTCTCTAAATCATCCATATGGTCTGCCATGTCAGTTACTTGTTTTTCGAGTTGTGCCACTTTTGCCTGCAACACATCTGCCGTGTCTTCCACGCCTGAGATTCGTGTCTCGGCATCACCAATCCGCGTTGCCAAGGCCTGGATCCGAGATGTCTGTTCGCGGATTGCGGCCAGCACGGTATCAACTTTAGCATCCAACGAGGTTGTAATGCTGTCAGTTATCTTACTCAAAGCCGCGAGGATGCTCGGGTTGATGTCACTCCCAGTTTCCTCGGCGACAGCAGTGGCTTCTGTGTCGCTAGCGTTAGCTTCTTCAGGCTCAACCGCAGCAGGATCCACAATGTCGCTAGCTTGCACAGTCGAAGCTGTCTTTTTCTTAGACCTGGCGTTAGGCATTTTAGAAAAATAGTCGTCCAAACTCATTATAGAGTTACTCCCACGCGCATTTGTAACGTTTCACCAGGTGAACACGTATTTTAGACGGATAATCAGGAAACCTCACCGGAGCTCAACAAGACAGGTGTTCACGCTACGACGCCATCTTGCCAATCTCGGAACGGGACTGTTATAGCGTTAACAGCTCTTGGACGGTACCGTAGGACTGAAGTGCTTCGGTGGGATGCAGATTCCATTTTGGTAGCTGTTAGCGGCATAGACATACTATGGTCTATGGCAGCAGTTCCCAAACTTTTTTGGCCGCGCACCCCCTCCAACTGCGCTGACCTTACCAGAACACACATATATAACAAAATAATCACGATCACAACAACTCGCTCTCGCTTTTGAATTAAACTGAAACACTGTAACATTTTCAATATAATGAAACAAAGTTACACACAAGCTTCACTTTTAAGAGCAAAGGGGATGATGACATGGCTCAGGCTGAGGCTCAGAGGCAGAAGGAAGGAAATATGAGGAAATATGGAGAACATTTTCAGCTAACACAACCGCGTCATCATAACACAGCGGTTATGGAAATAAAATTGGGACGCCAGTAATTAGAATTAAATTGTAATAAAGTTACACACGACCCACAACATAAATAACAAAGAGGATAGGCTCAGGAACAGATAAAAAAAAAATCCATCTGACGATTTTCAAGTGCAGCACAGCTGGCTCAGTTAGTTGCGCATATAGGGTTCGGTGCGTAGAAGAAGATAACTTCTTCTCCACCATTGCATTTTGCATCTCGCCCACCCCCTAGAGGCAGTTCACACACCCCGAGGGGTGGGCGCACCACACTTTGGGAATCCCTGGTCTATGGTCAGCAGTTAGCAGAGCTCTGACGTGTGCATCATTGTAATCAGTGTACCAGGAAATTGTGCACCAACAAAAGTTCCGCGATGTTTGGAACGCAAACTTCGATGAGAGACAAGAGCCAATTAGTAAAGTCACTCGCCACCAAGTGATCAGGGGTGTGAATTGCAATCTGTCAAAATGACGGACGGCCACTTCAGGTCCTGGGAAAATGTGGACCCTAGGAACATGAATGAATCCACTGTTGGGACTGTCCTATTGAGGATTGTGAGAGGAGGGGTTGATGGGGGACTCTTCCTGAAGTCCACTGTCATCTCCACAATTTTGAGCGGGTTTAGCTCCAGGTGGTTCTGACTGCACCAGAGGACCAGTTGTTCCACTTCCCTTCTGTAAGCAGACTCGTCTCCGTCCCGGATGAGTACAAGGATGGTGGTCCTGCAATCTTCAGGAGTTTCACAGAAGGGTCCCTTGAGGTGCAGTCAGTGGTGTAAAGGGAGAAGAGCAGTGGGGAGAGAACGCATCCTTGGGGGGCGCCAGTGCTGAGGGACCGGGTGCTGGATGTGAAGTTTCCCAGTTTCACCTGCTGCCTCCTGTCGGTCAGGAAACTGGTAATCCACTGACAGGTGGAGGGGGGCACGGTGAGCTGGGACAGTTTATGGTGGAGGAGCTCCGGGACGATGGTGTTGAACGCAGAGCTGAAATCCACAAACAGGACCCGTGCGTAGGTCCCTGCAGAGTCTAGGTGGTGCAGGATGTAGTGGAGAGCCATGTTGATTGCATCATCCACTGACCGGTTTGCTCTGTAGGCAAACTGCAGGGGGTCTAGCAGGGGATCCGTGATGTCCTTCAGATGGGCCAGCACCAGTCGTTCAAAGGATTTTATGACTACAGATGTCAGGGCGACTGGTCTGTAGTCGTTTAATCCTGTGACAGGGGACTTCTTGGGAACCGGGATGATGGTGGAGCGTTTGAGGCAGGAGGGGACCTCGCACAGCTCCAGTGGGTTGTTGAAGATCTGGGTGAAGATGGGAGCCAGCTGGTCAGCACAGACTTTCAGGCAGGACGGAGACACTCCATCGGGACCTGGGGCCTTCCTAATCCTCTGTCTCTGAAAGAGTTGACACACATCCTGTTTGCAGATCATCAGTGCAGGCAGGGGGCTGGGTACGGGGGTGGTTTGGGGGTGTGGCTAGTCCTTTTGTGATGGAGATGGTGGGGGAAGTCCACCATCTCCATCACTCCGTGATCTCTACTCCAGGTTCAAAAGTCCTTTTGAACCTGGAGTAGAGATCACGGAGGTCCTCTGCCAGGCGGGGGCTCCCCACAGGGTGGGGGATGGTCTCCTGTAGTTGGTAATGGTCTGCAGGCCTTTCTAAACTGTAGCGGTGTCATTGGCAGAAAAACGGCCCTTCAGCTTTTCGGTGTAGATCCTCTTTGCTGCCTTGATCTCTTGTATCAGCTTGTTCCTGGCCTGCTTGTACAGATCCCGATCCCTGCTCCTGTAGGCCTCCTCCTTGTCCTGGCGTAGTCGTCTCAGTTCTGCGGTGAACCATGATTTGTTGTTGTTGAACGTGCAGGTAACCCAGGTTTTTATTTGTCAAACAGCGTTTCATTAATTACATGGGACTTTCTGCTGTTAGCTGGGGGCTGGAGCTAACTAACTGTTAATACCAGCAGTGATGAATACTTACTTTCCTGAAAAACTTTCACATATCTCAGCCCCCCTAAAACAGGCCTAACGACGCCACTGGACAAGACAGAAGACTATTGGGACAATGTTTAGTGGACAGATGAGACGAAAGTAGAATAGTTTGGTTTAAATGAGATGGAACAACACTGCATTCCAGCATCAGATCCTCATCCCTCAGAGGAATGGGCTAAAATATTTTATTTGTGTGATTGAGTTCTCTTTGTCTACTTTCAAGACTGGTGTGAAAATCTTCTGATGAGTGAGTCACTTTATGCAGAAATGTAGAAGAATGTAGAAGAAGGATGCAAAAACCTTTCAGTGTCATTTCTAGTCTAGTTCTGCAGCTCTACACAGAATATCACCATGATAGGAACTTGTTGAGGAGTGAGCCTCTAGTTCAGTTACTATCTATCAGAGGGTGATAATGCATCATGGCAGCCTCTGTTATCAAATAGTGTATTAACATGTGTCTTCTAATTCCAGACTAACTGACTGTAAATTATCAGAGAGCAGTTGTGCTACTCTGCTCTCTGCACTTCAGTCCAACCCCTCCTATCTGAAGGAGCTGGACCTGAGTGGAAACAGTGTGAAGGATTCAGGAGTGAAGCTGCTGAGTGCCGTGCTGAACAATCCACTGTGTACACTGAACACTCTGAGGTGAGACTTCACTGCAGGGCTGTTTGGTTAATTGGGAATTGGGGCCAGTTCATGAAACTGAGGCAAACTAAGGGGCCAGAGAATAAACATAATCACAGTAACAAATGAAGAAATTACAACAACATACTGAAGGAGTCAATGTATTCTATTTTGTAAATGCAGAACAACACATGCACAAAGGATTGCCAAGCCAACTGCAAGCAACAGTACGACCAATGAGATGAGCGGGATTCTCACTGTCAGCTCATAGGTCACAGTGCAGGAGAAGTCTTGATATAAAGCGACATAAATTGTTGATGAAGACTGATACAGTTACTTCTATATGAACTGAACTCCGTGCTGGCCGATGAGTCCGTGGCCTGGCAGAGCAGAGGAGCCGCTTCACCCTCCATGTGTGAAGGAAAGATACAGAAGGTCTTTCCTTCCTGCTGCTAGGCTCCACAACGAGCACTACACTTTATGGTGTAATAATACACTTTATGGTGTAATAATACCAGTCTGTGCAATATGTCATCAGTGAGTCATTTTCTAAACCCGTTTAGTCCTGTTAGGGGTCACGGGGGTCTGCTGGAGCCTATCTCAGCTGTCATCGGGCGAGAGGCAGGGGGCACACCCTGGACAGGTCGCCAGTCCAGGTCGCCAGTCCATCACAGGGCCAACATTCACACGGGCAATTTAGAATCACCAATTAACCTAACAAGCATGTCTTTGGATGGTGGGAGGAAGCCAGAATACCCGGAGAGAACCCACGCAGACACAGGGAGAACATGCAAACTCCACACAGAAAGGCCAGCCGGCCCATGGATTCGAACCGGTGACCTTCTCGCTGTGAGGCATCAGTGCTAACCACCTCGCCACTGTGCCGCCCCCGTCTGTGCAATATGTTTATCATCTATTCTATCTCTGTCATTTCTGCATGCTGTTGCAAACTGCAATTAAAGCTTTTCTTATTCTTATTCTTATTCTTATTCTTAGAGCTAAACATGTGATGATATCTTCTCACTTTAGATCTTCCACTTTTCACTTCAAATGGTCCAAAACAATAAACTCCCACTAAGATGCATGATGGTTCATTTGGAGATATCCTGTTAAGTGGTAACTCTGCCATCTGTTGGCTAGCTGGCACTGCCAGAACCCGTCAGCAAACAACACATTTGGCCAAGATTTTCCGTATAGCTAAACTGGCCCCCGTAATCCAGTATTTTTGATACAACATTGCCAACATGTGGGTTCTTCCACCGTGGCCGACTTATTTGTGCACTTGCCTTAGAATGAGGTCAGAAATATGCAGGTTTTATCGGATGCTTTGACTCTTCAGGCACGGCTGCCCTAATGAGCCTCCCACCGACTCTCAAGAGTCTTTGCTCAGAACATCCTTCTGCTCCCTCTCATCTGTGACAGCAGTGCCTTGACCTCCTTCCTCTTCTCCTAGAGACTCAAGTGTCTATTTTAGAATCTCAAGACCTAACACTTCACTCTTTTCAGATGTTTTCCATGATGAAGCACGGCCAGTCATTTGAGTTAACTTCTTCTTTGGCTGAAACAGCATTAAGAACTTCTTGTCTCCTCCATTTCCTGCAGCCTCTCCTACTCTACCTCCTCCAGCCTCTTCTCCTCCATCTCCTCCAGCTTCTCCTCCATCTACTCCTGCTTGAAACCTGTATCACGCTGGTGACCAAGAAGGGCAAGGATCCAGTGGATTGTTCCTCTTACAGACCTATCTCCTGAATGTTGATGCTAAAACTGTTCATTCTCACCTTGACAGCTGATTACAGATAAATTATTTATTCTTATCCCTGCTTTCAGCTGTCCTCTCTCCTCTAAACATTACCCATTACTTCCAGCAAAGGTGTGTTAATCAGCAGAAATAATCTGCTTCCTACTTGTAAATGAACTGGGAAGCAGAAACTTCTTTTTCTTCTTCTTCTTCTTGACAACAACAACCAGCATCTCTCAAACACCCCATCTATTTCCTCACTTTTGATGTCCTGCCTTCTACAATAAACTCTGCAACATGTTGACATAGTCGTTGCAGCCCTAGTATTCAGTCTAAATGAATAAAACTGAATTTGTATTTCTATTATTTATTCAGATTATGTTCCTGTGACTTAACAGCAAACAGCTGTGGTTCTCTGGCCTCAGCTCTGAAGTCCAGACCTTTTCATCTTCATGAGCTAGACCTCAGTCATAATCATCTAAAAGACAGAGGGATCATGCTGCTCTCTGATGGACTGAAGAGTCCTCACTGCAAACTGGAGACTCTGAGGTAGACAATTTATTTTCATCTCTGAGTTAAATGTGAAAAGTGTTTTTGTGTTTAAAGTATCGTCTCTGTGCAGGTTGAAGTCTTGTCTGCTCTCAGACTCCGGCTGTATCTATCTGGTCTCAGCTCTGAGGTCCCAGCTCCCTAATCTGATGGTGGTGGACCTCAGAAGAAACAGGCTGCGGGACAGAGGAAAGGAGGCCCTGCTTGAACTTGTGAATAGTCCAGGATGTAGAATGAAATCTCTAAGGTCAGTGGAAGGTTGGATTCACTGTCACCTCAGTGCTTCCTTTGGGGCTTTTATGCTCTGAATGCTGTAGAGCAGTGGTTCCCAAGCTTTTTTGGCTGTGCACCCCCTTCTATGTCACAACCACACTGATGCACCCCCAGTCCCGCACACCTTAAAAAACAACAATAGACCGTATTGCAAGAAACCTGTTGGGCTTGTAGGGAGTCATCCACAGATTATTAGTTCACATTTCAAGCAGTTTACTGCGGTGGTTTGTGAAATATAAACTTGTAGTCGTTGTGGCGCCTCCTACAGGCCACATTATACGAAACTCGGCATGATTCTACGCAAGCATATTATAATGAAGGCTGCTAAGTTTTATAAGAATTGGGTGAACACTTCAAAAGTTACAGGCCTTAAAGTCATATGAAATATAGCCCTGTCACCTGTAGTGCCCCCTGTTGACGTCATGTCACGCAACTTGATGGGCGTCTGCACAATATTTTACAGATTGTGTACGTCAAATTTCATGATATTAGCTATTGCAGTTTTTGAGATGTTGCTTTTGTAGCGCTGCCTAGAAGTTGGGTACATGTACAGAATCATATTATTACCAATGATATGAAGTTGTATTAAGTTTGGGTATGTACTTCATAAAGTATTAGCTTTGGAGTTATACTGTGCCACGCAGTAAAAATTAATTAGCCATTAAATTTATAATTAATAACCCTGATAAAGTTCTTTTGAAGAATGAATGTTCATAACCTTTGTCTAGTGCTGGGCGATATGGCTGAAAAATGTATCACAATATAAGTGTTTCATATCAGTTGATATCGATAATTACTGATTAATTTTTTTAACCTATTCTACTCAGACTTCTCATCTGTGCTAAGCTGCATCTGTTATTTCTTTTTATCACTTTGATGTTTTGTCGCGTGGCTCTGCTGCAGTGCTCTAGACTTTTTCGTTGTCTGTCACATTGACTGACAGGGTCATAAAAACCCCGTCATAACCCATTTTTATCCGTCATTGTAATTTTTTTTTAATGATAACAACGACATATTCTATAGCATTTAAACAATCATTTCAAAAAGATTGGGTTCATATAACCGTCCATCAAAGACGACTCGTGAATCATGAATCTAGAGTCTGTTTAAGCGGCTCAGTTGAGTCCTACCACGTTTGATTGATCATCAATAAACGGCTCCATTCAAACATCTTCCATCTCACTCTGCAGAGAAACTAAACGTACGACCAGACTGGACCAGCAAACAATACGCAGAGAAACCAAACTTAACCGACTCATAACCGCTGCTCGTGGATCCCTGATTAACCGAGTCAGCAGCCACTCACTCGACCGCAGAGAAACCAAACTTAACCGACTCTTACACGACTAATCAAGAGAGACAAGAGACAGTTAATCTGCTCACTCACCACCAAGTTAGAGACAACATCGGTCTGACTCATGTCTGACTGAAAATAACCTAAATATTAACAAACTGGTAACGTCATCTTTAATGTTTATCTATAATTTCCTCTCACGCTGTCGCTCTCATATTCTCCTTTCACTCCACGACGTTCTTTTTTGTTGTTGTTGTTGTTGTCTTTGCTGGGCCGTGATAGGTCCAGAGGCTTAAGCCCTTCCTCTGCCGACATCCCCCAGAATGCCTTGCAGTTGTGTCTCTGAAATTAGCAAACATTTTTTTTAATTTTTTTTTATTTATTTATTCATTCATTTCGGCAAGTCAATTCAATCATCATCACACATCAAAATCAATATCAGTATGAGTAAAAGAGACCTGGCCGAAAGGGAAAGCGGGAGAAGCCAAAGCTTATCTAGTCCCGCCCCCATTACACAGAGTACAAATTTAGATGTTTTTTTTTTTTGTTTTTTTTGTCATTTGACCTATTACAACAGAATATGAAAGCATAGCTGCAGTTCAACCTGAGACAGTCAAATACAGAATTACATGTGTGTTCGCACATTGTCCATATTCTTGCAAGCGTTTCATTGTTTAGGTACATTGAGTTTTTGTATTTACTTTACATCCCGTCTCAACAAGGTGTCTGCTGACATGCGTATGACCTTTATCTGCACTAACTCTGTATCGCTGTATAACGTTCCATGGTTAATTTAACAAATTTCTTTTTGAAGACACTCAGTTTCACTGAATTCTTGACCTCCTTGTCCAATTTATTCCACTGCTTAACCCCTGCAACAGTTACAGAAAAGGATTTTAATGTAGTTCGTACCATTTTACGCTTGTATATTATTTGATATATCTATCAAATGTATTTTCTAATGATATCGACCACGTGTCTATCGCGATATATATCGTATTATCGCCCAGTATTTCTGTGCCATCTGAGGTTGAACATACATTTCTAATGCTGAATGTTTTCAGCATGAAAATCAGACTTTGAACTTCAAAATCATCGAATTTCTAGCCTTGAGTTTTTTTTTGTGTTAAAAAAATTCAACCTCAAAAAATACAACCAAAAAAAGAAATTCAAGAACAAGAAAATGTACAAGAAAAACGGTCAAACCGGGAAAGACTAAAAAAGTTTCTTTAGGATTGCCAATGTGGCCACCTACAATTTAAAAAACTGATCAAAAGCAGCAACAAACTTGAGTGAAAAACGTCTTCGGTCCACGTCTTCAGTCAGGGAGAGTGGAGTCCGACAGCGCCTGTGTCTGCGGTGACGACTTTGTGAAAGGTAAGGCTACAGTAATTAAGCTACAAGGCTGTCTGAAACTGTCAAAATTCAGAGCAGGGTATTATAATGTTATTAGAAACATAGCTGTATATATAGCTATACATTTGTGATTGCCCTCTGGAGTTCTAACGTAAAGCTATGTGGCGATCTCTAGTGTCTTTGTTTTTACCATTACTAACTAACGTTAGTCGCCACCAGTGGTTCTCAAATTGATGCCATTGTCTGTTTATGTACAATACAGGCTTGATAGTCTGGTCAGAATCATCTAACAAACAAATATTGACAAATCTGTGATTGAGATGGCTCTATGGACGGTGGAGAATTATTTTATAGACTAATAACATGACATAAACTGCAGGTATCCCTCCTTACTCTCAGTACAGGCTGTTCATCACATTTATTTTATCTAGGCTGCCCAAGTGCTGCCACAGATGGAAACTCTCCAGACTGGTCTCCTATGTTCATCTTGGCTACCAGAGAGGTAAACCAGTGGCAGAGGCATCACGTCAACGTGAGGAAAGATTCAGGGCCAGAAAAGCACATCATACCAACGATGATGCAGAAGAGACCTGCACCAACAACACAGATGCATTGCTCCACCTCAGTGAAATAAAGAATAATACATGGAGGCTGCATGGAGCCATGTTACATTAACTGTTTTGATACGTATCATACCTATGTATTTGTTTACCTCAGAATTCATCCTAAACAATTACCACCATCTTGATGGTGGACAATTTGTAAATTGTACAACTAACGTATCTTCCTCCCTCTCGCCCTCTTTGCCAAATATATTCTATATATGAAATTAAAATGTTGTAAATGTTTTAATACTATTACTTGAGTAAATTAATTTTAGTCTTTACACAAGTATCTGTTCCTACAACTGAGTATGTACCTTTGGCACCTCTGTACATTGTACATGTGTTTTTATATTTGTCTTCTTACTGATAGGTATTAAAAATATTTCATACTTTGTTTAAAAACTGTGCCATAATATTAGATTAGATTAGATTCAACTTTATTGTCATTACACATGTACATGTACAAGGCAACGAAATGCAGTTTAGCATCTAACCAGAAGTGCAATAGGCAGTAAGTGCACGTGGCATAAATATTATGGTATATAAGTATGTTACAGGTTGTTTTTACAGTGTATGGACAATATTTACAGATCAGAACCTATGTACAGGTTAATGAGCAAGATATACATAATGATTGAGGGAGGTACTATGAACATATTATACAGATGGATTGTTCGTTAAGTGGGAGAGACTATAAACAGGAACTAGCATAACATAATTTACAATAGAGGAGATGACAGATGATAAATTAGGCGATACAAAGACATGAGCAACTTACAGTGCAAAAATAAATAATAGCAGTGGCTATCTAAGTTACGAGACTAGTGCAATGTTCGGTACATAGTACTGTGCAAACAGATTGTATAAAGTGAAAGTGAGCATGTGCAGAGTAGTCCAATAGTGCAATGGCGATGATGTAAAAGTCTTTGGTATCCCCAAATGACCCTGATATGCTTCCAGTGAAAGATGATAGACAATATTGAGTTATCACCCTGTCATACTTAATTCATAAGTTATTTAAATTGACATCACAAAGTGGCCTTGGCATATTTCAGAAACTCATTTATTTTTTTGTGATGAGATTTTGACCTGTTGTGGTCACATTCCATGAAAACCTGTGGACATACATGTATAGACATGAGAACATTTAAACTTTTGCACTTGTCTATAGTACAAGTTCTCCACTTCCTGCCCCTCATCTGAATTTTGCGCATGATCAGAATTGCAAACCAGCTATTGGCGGGACATTGGGCGAATTGAGACAGAGATCGATTGCTTCTCCCTGGTTACCTGGATGTTGAGTCTTGAGGTTGATTTTTTTGAGGTTGAATTATTTTTTTGAGGTTGAATTTTGAAAAAAAAAAACTCAGGGCTAGAAGTTTGATGATTTTTAAATTTCAAAGTCTGATTTTCATGCTGAAAAAAATTCAGCATTAGAAAGTTATGTTCAAAATGGCTGGAATAAATGGCTGGAATAAATGGTCCTTTAGAACCAGAGCTACATAAGGAATCAGGGGAAAAAAGAATTTTGTTTCTAATGCACACGGTTCTCCAGATATGAGCCAAAGTGTGAATTGGCTTGTGTTGAATTTAAATATCTATGCTTGAATGAAAGTGACTATGACTTTAGTTAACCTTGTAACATTCAGCATAACCCTAAACATAATTTATTATTTATTTAGTTAAAACAGGAAAATAAAATACCCACATACAACATCTTTTACAGCGTGTTGACCCTCTGCTGATCTTCTGGAGTAAACACTATATATATCATAGACTATACATTTACTACATTGTGGTCTCCTCCCTTCTCTTGAGGTGGCCACAGGCCCACTAGAGTATTAACTGTCTTGATTTGTACCCACAGAGTGGAGGAAGGACAAAACATGGTTAAACCAGGTTATAAAGGTGCGTATTCACAAAACCATCTCATTCATGTGGTAGCTCCACAGCCATGATGAACTGCACCTTTAGAAAATGTGCAAAAAGATCAAATACACATATTTTTCACATATATTCTCATCAGGATGGCTGTCTGCTTTTCTTGCCAAACGACGCAATAAGTCTAAAGTGGACAAGAAAGATTCAGCGCAGCTGCAGGTGAGAGTCGAGCACTTCCTATCTTTATTTAGTGGTAGTGAGTTTGTGTTTATCTGGAGCTACTTCTTATTCTAAAGAAATCATCTAATTAACTGGTTAAACCTTTGAAATAAACCTGGAGGTATTTTGACTGACGTCATCATCCTGTATAAGTGTGTGAAATGCTGTGTGGTAATGTTTTGGTTGAGTTCATAGCTCTTAACTGAAATCCTACTGATTAAGACTTTTCTTTGTCTTTCTGAAATCCAGGAACCATCAGTTACCAGAACCAGAGACAGGTAATAAGTCTGATGCTGGAATGATGCAGTGTTGTTTCATCTCATTTAAACCAAACTATTCTACTTTGGTCTCATCTGTCCACTAAACATTGTCCCAGTAGTCTTCTGTCTTGTCCACATGATGATGTAAGTGGTGATTCTGTGTTACACTGGTAACTACTGTCATATTAACTGTCTTTCAGTTATTCTGGGGAAGCATCTATACATCAGTACCCTGAGTCACCTGCATGTAAGTGAAAAACATATTCATAAAAGTTTGTATTGAATAAGATTTTTGTGAAATGAACCTTTATGGAAAAAGAAAGTGACAATTTTCGGAACATTCTTTTTCAAAAACCCAAATAAATAGAAAACAGAGAATGTACCATTTATTTTATATTTGCCATTGTGGAGTTTAATGTTGTACGTTTGTTTCTCTTCATCAGTTCGTCAATCAATGAGGTCAACAAGCAGAGGACCTGAGTCATGGGAGGTGAGAGCTGAGCAGTTTGTCATTATTCATGAATGTGACCCATTGTAGGTGATGGACACAGCTGTAATGTAGATTGTATAGAACTGGAGAGTTGTGTTCCTACTTTAATAGTGAGGCTTTCAGCAGCATTGTGTTCTCACTGCACTCAAACTGTTTTACCTTCTCTAAAATCCAGAAATCTTTAGTTTTTCACCCTCCACTCTGGTGAGTATATCATGAAATGATAATAAATCATAAATTATGTAAATTGTGAAGTATTGATAAAATGTGTGGAAGACAACTACACCTCTTATACTGACCACATCTGAATTTGCTCATATAGGAAAACAGAAATCCCTGCAGCTGCTACTTTACCTGTTGGTAAGTATCTCCCATAGGTGGAAAAGAACTTTCCTAAAATACTGCACTCTGGTTCGAGTTGTATGTATTTATACCCAAATATTTCCATTAAATATTAATTTCTATCTATCACTCATTATTTTCAGTCTCAGCCTCAGACTCATTAGATGACTCTCATCTCTCTACTGTGGAACAGGTAAATGTGAGAGTTTACATTTTCTTATGTTATTATTACCTAACTGCATTGATTTTAGTATGTGGTTCTGTGCATGTTCATGTGTGTTCAGTTCTCTGATTAAACCTCAGATAAACGGGAGGAAAACAGATGAATGAGCAGTTAAATGTTCTCCTTGACCTGATGAAATGTATTTAATGAATTATTAATTATTAATGTTTTGAACAGAGTTACTAGTCTCTAATAACTGATTGCTTCTTTCTAAATCTAGGCCTACAGACTCTTTTTCCCTGAACTCTTCAATGAACATGGACGTGTGTTATACAGGTAATTCAGACAAATATGCAGTCAGCTGAAGAAAGTAAATGAACAGGAACCAATACAGAGTCCATCAGACACAGTCACAGTCCTATTACACTAAAATAGGTCTAAGTTTATATTAAGTTCACTGTAAAACATCACAGCCTTGTTATGTCAACGTTTCTCTTTAACTCCAACAGTCAGGACAAGGTTTTGATACTGAACTCAGTTTAATAAGTTTTCTACATTTAAACCTAAAGTAATCCATTGTCTTGACTTCCTGTGAGTTTTATCTGTGTGGTTGTCCATTCCAGTGCAAGCAAAAAAATAAAAAATAAATGGGGGCATTTACTTATAAATAAACAAGAATAAATCGTGTTTAAGCTAAAATCAGATCAGATTGATGACTGGTTCTTTCATTCACCGCCTGAATTGATGCATTTGGCCTACTTTTTCTCAAACACCTATAAACATTAGGCTACATCTGGTTTGAAGAGTGAGAATAATATGTTGGGAGGACTGTGACACAAAGTTCATTCTCTCAGTTGATGTTATAAATATGTTTTAGATACATCATGACACCAATTAATAGGAGGGCCCAGTTTATTCATTCATTCATTCAAAAAAATCAGGATCCCCTTTTCCCCTACTACCACGCACGTATGGCTGATGACGTTCATTTAACTCGTGTCTTTAGTGTCCGAGTTGGAAAAAGTGATGGAGGAGGAGGAGGAAGGGTGATATGACATGAATACTGGGAAATATAGAGACCGCCATGAATTTCTTATTTTTTAATCAGACAGAACTATTACTATAAAATGGAGATACCTTTGAAACAAGGCTCTACAAAAGAGGATTAAACCACATTTTTATTATTATTACGTCAACAAAAATATTGGCACCATGAGTGATAGCAATAGAAGGGTGGATTTTAGAAGATGCTTCCCCCAGGAATGGCTGCCAAAGTGTCTGTTTTTGTCAATCAATGTCCTCCTCTCTAAATGAAATAAATTGTAAATTTCTGGCGAGATGTCAGATGAATCTGTCTGACCTAAAATGACAGCTGATATGAATTAAGTTAAATTATGAGTTGAAACAGAAGATTTGAAACAAAGATTTGCAAGAGTCTGTTGTGCATGATCTTTGTGTTAAGGCAGAATATCAAAGACTATCATAGTAACTGTAGTGCACAGTAACTTGAACTGTAGATGTAGTAGTAGTGTTGTGGCCCCTTCCATACGTCCTCTGTGTTGAACAGATTTAGGAGCCGGTCTGGAGGTGTGTTCCGGTGTCGATTGACTGGACTGATGTTTACAATGACTCGGGATGGTGAGCTGTCGTACTGGATCACCCAGTGGAACGAGAACCTCCTCAGCTCGACTGGAAAGACTCCTGCAGGCCCACTCTTTAGCATAAATTGTCCTGAGCGTGCTGTTTCTCAGCTGCACCTCCCACATTGTGCAAATCTACCTGGTGAGTATGTCCAGTATAGAGCTTTAAAATAAAGAATGGATTATCTTATCTTTATTATCTTATTTTATTTTTTTAAATGACATTGAGTCAGAGGACCCATGAGGTTGGTAAATGGTTCTCTGTGTTTTACAGCTTTGCTTTTGCTTTTGTTTTTCCTGAAGGCCTCTCCGTGGTCCACGTTAGTGATGATGGAATGAACATCCTGGAGCCTCTGGAGATCACAGCCTCTCACGTGGTCGTGGATGTGCCTCACTTCTCTGCCTTGGGCTTGGTGTGGGATATCATCAAAAGTCTTCTAAACATCCAGACACCAATACGTGGACAAGTGCTGTTGTTCCACCGACCGTCGTACAAGAATCGAAGCCAAAAGCTCAATGTGTTTCTGCTGCCAGCAAATGTGCCACTGCAGGAGGTGAGAGCATTGAAGATGCAACCTTCATTTTAGACGTATGACTGTAGACGTATAAAGATGGTAGAACTGCTCCTCTAAAGTGAAGCTAAAGCAAGTAGAGCTCCCCCTGGTGTCTTTGTTTGTTCTGATGTTGTTGAAATTCCTTTTTAACACATCCTGACCTTCCCTGAAGTCACAGCATCACTGTGTTCACTGTTCATTTCTGAACACATCAGCTGTAGAAATGAAACAACCGTATTTGGGTGATATATTAAATCAATGTCCAACTAAATCCTGTCCCAATTCTACTGAAGGTCAAACACCAACAGGAAAAGGCAGAGCACATTGAGACACCTCCTCTTTGTCGCCTCACGAGTGGTCAGTTTTACAGTCTGCACTGTCCTGAGGCCGTCAGAATACAGCCTGAGGTGAGTATGTCAAACACAGCTTGTATAAAAGGCAACAGGTTGCTCCAAGCTAATTCAAAAGACTATCAAAGACGTAGAACATGAGTGGAGGGTGGAAGATGATGCATGGCAGACAATCAGCAGCCTGTAAGGTCAACCACTGTTCACTGAATGCACATTAATTGTGCATGACTGTAAGCATTAATAGAATAATTTAAACTCTCCCTTGTACAGTTGAATCAATGGAGAATCAGCTATGAGACCAGTATGTTGTAGTTTTTACACCAGGATGTCAACATGTTTGTTTCTGCTGCTGTAAAGCTTTTATCCTGCAGGAATCTGTTTTGGAGCCTGTCTCCAGTGACCATTTGAGGATCAGCAGTTTTAGCTGTTAATTATGTTCATTTGATCACAGTTAATTAACTTTCCTGTCCACTGTTTGGTGCTGAGTTGGTAATAATTGAATGGTTTCAAACTGAGTCAGCTGGAAACTGGACTCCTGTTGTTCATTAACAGCATTGTTGTAATTTACAGCGTGCTCCATTTGACCTGAAGTATGGACCAAACTATTACCCGACATTTGAGATTCGAATGACTCCGATCACAGAGGAAGTGACTGTGACTGTCAGAGACAAGGAGGAGAAAGATGTCTGGAAGTATCATGTTGAACTAACTGGTAAAGAAGGTTTGACTCTATTACCATTAGCTACTACACCGATCAGTCACAACATTATGCCCAGGAGACTAGAATAACATCTAAAGCATCCTGTGACAGTTCAGTGTTCTGCTGGGAAACTTGTGGACCTGGCTTCATTCATTGGTGTGGATGTTACTTAGACATGTAGCACCCACCTAGACCAGACCAGGCACCCCCACCCCATAGCAATGACACTCCTTGATGGCAGCAGCCATCCCCAGCAGGATGCAGCCACAAAAACACTTTCACTTTAGGAAGAAGAACATCTCAAGGTGTTGATCTGGCCTCCACATTCACTAGATCCCAAACTGATCAAGTATCTGTGGGATGATCCACAGAGGCTGCCCACTGTTAAGACAGGGAGGAAGTGGAAGGCAAAAGAGACAGTGCAGCAAGCACAGGCAGCTCTTAAGCATAGGGATATCCCAGGCCATGTACAGCAAGGGTGTGGAACCCTTGCTGTAGAACCTAAACCAGTGGGTGGGTGAGGATGCTGCCTGCCCACTGTGCACTTGTGTATGCACGCGTAGCCATATTCTGACAAGTTGTAGGGTTAGTCTTTCCCAAGGACGTTACACCTAGTGATGGCCCTCTGACACTTAAGGCTCCGACACATGCGCTGTAGCTCATGAAGCAATTGTATCGAACCACTGTGCCGCGGCGTGATTCGGTCACGTGACTAGTGACGTTTGAAGCACTTGAATGACGTTCAAAGCAGTTCAAGTGCTTCGAATGCTTCAGCGGCAAATGAATCATCCCAGGGGTTCAGTTTGTCATGTGAATCACTGGGCGGATTGTGTGTGTTCAGGGATATCCTGGATATCCTGCCCCTGTTTAGTGGTGCTCATTTTGAATGTTTCTTTGCATAGTAGGTTGTTTTTTTGCTGTAGTTGGAGTTAGTTGCGTATTTTGTGGAGATAGAAATAGATAAATTAGTGACATAGATAACACTAGATTGATAGATAGACATAGTCACATAGATACACTATATTATCAAAAGTATTCGCTCACCCATTCAAATGATCAGAATCAGGTGTTCTAATCACTTGGCCTGGCCCCAGGTGTATAAATTCAAGCACTCAGGCATGCAGACTGTGAAACAAGACATTTGTGAAAGAATGGGCCGCTCTCAGGAGCTCAGTGAATTCCAGCGTGGAACTGTCATAGGATGCCACTTGTGCAACAAATCCAGTCGTGAAATTTCCTCGCTCCTAAATATTCCACAGTCAACTGTCAGCTCTATTATAACAAAATGGAAGCGTTTGGGAACAACAGCAACTCAGCCACGAAGTGGTAGGCCACGTAAAGTGACGGAGAGGGGTCAGCGGATGCTGAAGCGCATAGTGCAAAGAGGTCGCCGACTTTCTGCACAGTCAATTGCTACAGAGCTACAAACTTCATGTGACCTTCAGATTAGCCCAAGCACAGTACGCAGAGAGCTTCATGGAATGGATTTCCATGGCCGAGCAGCTGCAGCCAAGCCACACATCACCAAGTGCAATGCAAGGCGTCGGATGCAATGGTGTAAAGCACGCCGCCACTGGCCTCTAGAGCAGTGGAGACGCGTTCTCTGGAGTGATGAATCACGCTTTTCCATCTGGCAATCTGATGGACGAGTCTGGGTTTGGAGGTTGCCAGGAGAACGGTACATTTCAGATTGCATTGTGCCAACTGTGAAATTTGGTGGAGGAGGAATTATGGTATGGGGTTGTTTTTCAGGAGCTGGGCTTGGCCCCTTAGTTCCAGTGAAAGGAACATTGAATGCTTCAGGATACCAAAACATTTTGGACAATTCCATGCTCCCAACCTTGTGGGAACAGTTTGGAGCGGGCCCCTTCCTCTTCCAACATGACTGTGCACCAGTGCACAAAGCAAGGTCCATAAAGACGTGGATGACAGAGTCTGGTGTGGATGAACTTGACTGGCCTGCACAGAGTCCTGACCTGAACCCGATAGAACACCTTTGGGATGAATTAGAGCGGAGACTGAGAGCCAGGCCTTCTCGACCAACATCAGTGTGTGACCTCACCAATGCGCTTTTGGAAGAATGGTCAAAAATTCCTATAAACACTCTCCTCAACCTTGTGGACAGTCTTCCCAGAAGAGTTGAAGCTGTAATAGCTGCAAAAGGTGGACCGACATCATATTGAATTCTATGAGTTAGGAATGGGATGGCACTTCAGTTCATAGAATGAGTAAAGGCAGGTGAGCGAATACTTTTGGTAATATAGTGTAGTTCTAAATAGTGTTATATAGAGAGACAGAGAGAGAGATACAGATAAGATATAGACATATAGTCAGAAGTGCGTGTATAGTTTTGTTTAGGACAAATCAGATGTTTTGTGACGTATGAAGCGTTTCACCGCTTCATTCAGAAACTCTGTCACTGGTTTGGTTGTCTACGCTCTTTGGTAGAGATGAGATGAGTCTTCGAAGCAAATAATGAGTCAAGAGAGATTTGGTTTGACACCGCTGCATTCAATACAATATTCTCTAACACTACTAAACCATGATATCAAGAGCAAATGAAAATAGTTGATGTAAGCGCTGAAATATAAACATTAGTATAAATTAGCAAAGGTTCAGAGAGTGTAGTAGTGATGTAATCAAAATGGTCCACCGACAGCAGTGCATCACTGATGAGGTTCGTGGTACACTGTGAAATCACCGGCCTTTTGTTAATAGAATATAATAGAATAGAAAGCCTTTATTGTCATTATACACAGTACAATGAGATTTAAAGCAGCTCCTTAAAAGTGCACCCAGCGCAATGTATAAATACGTAAATAAAACTATAACTAACTATAAACTATAACTATCAAAAAACTATAACTATCAATAAAACTACAATTAACTATCAAAAACACCTACTACAGTACACAGACAGACAAATAAAAACAGAGGTAGTATAGAGGCAGTTACAGTGCAAAATAATTATATCAGTTTTAGTGCACGTTTAAGTTCAGTAAAGCTTTGGGGAAGAAACTGTCCCTGAGTCTATTTATTCTGGCAGATATTGACCTGTAACGCCTGCCAGAAGGCAACAGGTTGAAGAGATGGGATCGATTCCCATTTGTTCTTTATTATTTATTTTATTATTATATGTATGTAATTTTCTTATAATACACTTTAAACCACATATCCATGTAATGTAGTCGAATAGGAATGTGCATGAATCAAGTCCCACACAAGCATGAACCAGTAAGACACGTCTCCTTTGGACTACATGTTATTGTCCACTAGATGTCCTAATAGAGCACTGTGTCATTGAAGCTTTGAGTAATGAACCTTTTTTTGAATCACATGTCGAGGCTTCAACAGAGCCTTGATTACCCATCACTAGTTACACCTGGCGTCACAATCAGGTACAGAGATTTTTAGCAGCTGCGAATGAGGAAAAGGGGTGAATGTAAATACAGAGAGAATAGATGCATTAAGACTGTACGGGAGGGAGACAGCATCTAAGAAAGAAATACAGACAACACACAAAGACAAAGGAAAAATAACAACTGTTTAGTGAAACCTGTTTAAGTCACTAAACGTTTTAATTTTTAGAGATAGGAATTCAGAGTACATTTATGATCTCACATAACAACGTAAAGCATACCTGCAGGGTCCTTTGGTGTAAGGTGACCAGGTTTCTGAAATGAAATACAAAAATACAAAAAAGAATTCTGAGTTATCAGGATGAAATGTAGAAACTGGGACCATTACCACTTAAATTATTTATTTACGTATTATTCATATTTAAACAATAATAATCAAGTGTAACAACAGGAATGTGGCTTTCAACAGTGTTGGCATTTCTTAAAAATTAGGCTAATAAAAGGAATAACATCAAATTTTGACAGACTGCACTTCACACACCTGACCACTTGGTGGCGACTGACCTTATTAATTGGCTCTTGTCTCTAATAGCAGTTTTCATTCCAAACATCACAGCACTTTTGTCAGTGCACGATTTCCTGGTACACTGATTACACTGATGCACACATCAGAGCTCGGCTAACCATATACAATGTATATGTCTATGTAAATGCGGCTAACAAAATGGAGCAATCGGATGAAAATCATTGACTGTATATTGTAAAGCATGTTGCTAGGAAAAAGTCTAGCACAACCTCTGAGTATTAGAGTAATAAAACGGGTGGAACCACCTGGAACTGATCGCGACCGGTTACCATAATAATCGTTGTTCTAGTCCACATGCATTTTTTTTCTCTCATTCATAAATTGCTAAATCGGGGACATTTTCGGGGACAACTTTAACAAGGGACAGGTCACCCAAAACGGGGACTGTCTCCGGAAATCGAGGACATCTGGTCATCCTACTTTGGCGTTACAGTGAAAAAAAAATTACCCGTTACAAAGAGCATAGAATACCAAGAGGCGAAACTCAATAGAACGCTCCATAGCAACACTTGCCCCCATGACGTGACAGCGCGGCCGCCATTATGGACTGAAAACTAAAGGAAAACCCTGAAAAACAATGGGAGTCAATGGCACAACTTAACGTAACAAATGTTAAGTAATATTAATTGTTCCTGGCCGTCATATGTAAATATGAAAACAATTTAAAATACATTAATGAGGATGACCGACGTTAAATGACGGAAAATGTTACCTCTCGGCACCGACGTTACAGCACATTTAAGTTTAACATTAGCCTATATGCTAATGATATGACAGAAAAGATGCGTTTAGCAACTTCCACAAGCCTTGCGATAGCTTTCCGTCAAATTTAGGTGAACTTGTTGTGCAAAGTTAACACAGAAATAATACAGTGGATAACGTAGCGGCGATACCTATTTAAAAGCACAATGTCCGATCATCTGACATTCTACTAGCATAAATGCTAACATTATCAGACGAAAATGTAATCTAACTTGACAATGACGGCAAACACTGTAAGGTTTATATACAGCCTATAAACTACGTTACTTTTAAATGTTCAGATTAGCGAATTGTGGATGCCTCCGATCCTAGTTTCCCGTTATCTAGTGATATTACTATAGGAATCTTATAGTATTTTGGGACAAAATATTATAGTAATCTTATTGGAATACTATAGTAATTTCGGACATACTAGGTACTATAAGACAGAAATACTATAGCGGCTCTAGGATATAGAGGTATTACAGAACATCACATACTTCTGTGATGTTCTACCTCTATAATATTTTATAGCCGCTACAGTATTTCTATAGTAGTCTTATAGTACTTCTAAAACCCAAATTACTATATTCCTATAAGATTACGATAATATTTTGTCCCAAAATGCTATAAGATTCCTATAGTACTTTTTCGTCCCCCACCGAATATGCTTAGCCTACTACTTACGGTTTGCAAAGATACAATTATAAAATTACTGCAAACCCTATTACTCCATCAATATTTATGTTCTATTATGCAACATCTTTGTTATATGAATAACAGAAATTCATGAAATATAGGCAGACACTTATTAAGTGTTGATTTTGAAATTAGTGAACAGCAGCTTATTAGGCAGACGCAGTAATTTATTATTATTATTTATTTATTTAATTTTATTCTAAAAAAGCATGTCTATGCTATGAAAAATAAATGCGATCTAATAATATGTTAATCATTAGTTTATAAAGCAAACTTGACAGAAATGCACTAGCCTAACATTCATGCAGCTTTGCAAACGCTAACAATGCTGTCATTCACGTTCAACATTCAAGTTAAATCACGACATCATTAAAATATTTCCACTTAAATGAGTTATTACCTTTGTGCATCCTTTGGAAATCGATGGAATGCCAAATCACTTCTGGTGGACTGATAATTCTTGCAATTTATTGCAGAACACTGCTTGCGTTTTGACCACTTGCGTGCAAACTGGCGCTAGATTTTAGCAGCTTTCAGTCCATAATGGCGGACGCGCCTCCGCAGCGCCATCTACAGGCTGTTACCCATAACACAACAGAGTTTCGCCTCTTGGCATTCTATGCTCTTTGCCATAAGTGCAGCTTCACCGTGTTTTAACATAAGCCACCTCTCGGACACAAGAGGTCGTTAATAGTCATTACGCATGCGAAAGCAATGCACAGATAAATGTTATCTGTCTGAATGTGTCAGAAAGGATAGTACCGCTCCAGGATAATTACACCGGCCAGGGCCGGTTTTTGCTATGGGCAATGTGGGCGACCGCCCAGGGCGCAATCCATGTGAGGGCGCACGAGCGCCCTAAAAAAAAAAAAAAAAAGTAAAAAAACTTGCCAGTTTTCTAGACTACTGCTCATTTCCACGTCAAGTTAGTGGACTCATTGTCACATCAACTTGCTGCTGCTCAGAGTCATACGGGAGAGGGGGACGGGGGATCAAGTTGCGACTGTAGAGGTTGGCAAAGAGGAGGGGGGCGAGGGATAGACTGATCCCAGGCCACACAACACAAACTGCTTCCAAATAAATTGTATTTCATTCCTAAATTGACATAGACCTATACCCACATGTAATTAATTGGGTTATGTGAAAAATGACCAAAAAAATAAAATAAAATAAAAAATCTGTGCAGTCATCTACATCACTCACTCCGGTTGATTGACAGGCGAACGGACGGTGTCGGCAAAAAGTAATGCAAAAGTTAATGATGCCGAGTCTTCTCGAATATTCATCATGGATCAAAGTAAAAGACCAAATAAGCATCAGGTGCCCAGCTCATTAAAAAGAATTAGAGGAGAAGAGGAGAAACGGACAAAAGATAAAGGTAGCAGATTTCTATGAGTGACGTGAGTGATAGTAGGCTACAGGCTATTTATTAGCCTCTTGCTAATGTGTAGCTATTAGCCACAGAAGACGACTGTATTTGTTTTTTTAGTTTTGTTTAACTATCAACTATTAGAATTAAGGCAATTGCACTTTATACCTGTTGTTAATGATAATGGCAGTTGTAAACTGGGTGAAAAACCCAGGTTGAAAAACCTTCTACAGTCTGAGCACTGAATTCAGATTATCTGCTGTTTCTCTATGTACAAAACTGGTGTGTTATCATAACTGGAACTATTCACAAGGTATTAGCAGAGGTGGAGAGAGTACACACCTTCACTACTTGAGTAAAAGTACAGATACTCCTTGTCAAATATTACTCCAATACAAGTAAAAGTAGCCTAGTCAAAAAATTACTTAAGTAAAGTAGTAAAGTATTTGCTTAAAAAAATACTTAAGTAAAAGTATTTAAAAAGTATTTCAGGAAATACAGGAACGGGATGTAGCTTTTTTGTCATTATACAATCCACTCTATAATCCACAGCCTCTCTCTCTCGCTCTCTCTCTACAAGCTCATACGTTTAAAATGTTCATCAGCAATTTATCAAACATTAAGCTAGCTAACGTCAGTAGCTAATTTACATACCGCGACGTGCTTTTTCAGGTTGGAAGACGAGTTCTCGTAGGCCGTGATATAATTTGTTTCTCCAGTTTCTTCCTGCATTGTATGGATTGTATAGCATGACGTAGCGAATCAGCAACTCACCAGAAACAGTTTCTCAGAATTTTGAAAAAAATAAAACAAAAAAAATAATCAGCTGACGTGAGTTCAAAAGTAGCGAGTAACGAGAGCATCATCAGAAATGTAGTGAAGTAAAAAGTACAATATTTGTCCTTCAGATGTATTGGAGTAAAAGTAAAAGTATCCCCCCAAAAAAATACTCAAGTAAAGTACAGATACTCAAAAACTGTACTTAAGTACAGTACTCAAGTAAATTTACTTCGTTACTGTCCACCACTGGGTATTAGGATGATACAAATCAAAACTCGGATGTAAAATACGAAATAGTTGTATTAGTGCAGGAACCTTTTTTTTAAGTAGTTATTTATTTATTTTAGCTTTCTTCTGGGATTTTCCAAGCATGGTTTTGAAGGATTTGGGATGGTTCGCCCAGGGCGTAAATCTAGCCAGGACCGCCTCTGACACCGGCAGCGGTAACTGAAAGTCACACAAACTAATAGGTAAGATACTCAAAAATGTTTAAAGTAAGTGTGACTCACCGTCGGATCCGTAATCCTAATTTATTAAATCTGCATTACTTTCCATTTAGCTTGCTAACGTTACCTAGGTGCTAACTCACTAGCAGCACACTCAAAACATCATTAATAACGGTATTGTTTGCATAGGGGATCGGTACAAAGCGATTTCTCAAAATGAAGCTATACACATACATTTTCTGTAATGCTTAATGTGTAAATAAAGGCTATGTTTGTATACAAGTCTAAAGAATATTTAGAGAACGAAATATGTATTTACCTTCAGTGTTAACGCTGGAAGAGTGATGTAGGCGGACTCTTCTCGGTAGTAATTCTGAAAATTCCCGGTCTTCTCCGTCTTTTGGCTAACCACAAAGATGCCAAAACGAGCCCATATACGTCAGTAGACTCTGTCCCGCTCTAGACTGTATAAACAAATCCGGCGAAACACGGAAGTAAAGCAGCGCCGGCATTACTGCGTGCCTTGCTGCTAAGAAAATAGCGGAAGTAGCGTGTTGGTCCCGTAGGCGGCAGTAGCAGAAAACACCAAAAACACCATTTAGAAATACACAGGACAAGATGTTACAATCCCTTGTGCTGAAATCCCAGGCAAAACACGTTTAGAGGCCCTGTTCGACTAAGAGGCCCTACCAAGCCTACAGTCATGTAATATGACCAATAACCTATATTCTACCTAGGCTAACTAGAGGCTGCTGGCTTGTAAGCCCATTGAGCAGCAGAGGATATCTCAAACATTGTAAAACATACCTAACTAAACGCTGCTGGCTTGTATGGCCCGCTCAGCAGCAAACCATGGCTACCAAATACCATGAGAACATGATCTGAACAACAGCAGTATGCAGCATATCATTGGGTTTTTCAAGTGGGCACCTCCCTTCACCGATGTTTCGTTAAGTTAGGCCCACGACACCTCAAGAAGGCTTAACAGTGATTTCCAGCGTCCTGGAATCACCCCCCTCCACACCGCCACTACACAACCCTCTCTTCCTCATCATTCAATGTCTATCAACAACTAGTATGGAAACTAATAACCACAAGCCAAACAAACAAATCTACCATGCTCCGCTCCGTTGATGCGAGCTGAAGCAACAAACAAATCAACTGGGGCCTACATGCGGCCTACATGCGGCCTACATCCTTACCTTAGTTAGCTCCCCAGCTAGCATGCTTCCTGCGCACCCATAACCAGTCACTGGCTCTCTCTGCTGCCCGGGACATATTGCTAACCGCAGTCCTCTGGCTTCTTCCTCGTATGCCCAGCTCACTCAGCAGAGCAATGACCGACTTTGCCACAAATCCACGGCAGCCCACTTCTACCGGGCGGACATAAGCCTTCCATCCATTTTGCTCTGCATCTGCTGCTAACTCTGCGTACTTAGCTCTTTTTCTCTCGTTAGCCTCCTCAACTCTAAGTCCGCCCTCATCCCCCAGACTCCTCCTACCCTTAGCCGTCCCGTGTTATGCCTGAAGTTTTGCTTTCTCCCTCCCTTACAAACTTAATACATCTATTCTCTCTGTTAACGGCCACGGAATTTACATTCACCCGTTTTTCCTCTATTGCAGCTGCTAAACATTTCAATACCTGATTGTGACGCCAGGTATAACGTCCTTGGGAGAGACTAACCTTACAACCTGTCAGAATATGACTAAGTGTGCAGACTTAGTCTGCTCACCTACCCACTGGTTCAGGTTCTGGGGAGTTGGCAGCACATCATAAGTAGCCCCTAACATAAATCTAATCCTGCTAGCCTCCATGCTCCAAAGCTCTCTCCACTTCACCTTCCTTTTCTCCACACTCTCCCAGTTCACCCATTGACCCTGCTTAGCCTGCGACACTGCCTTCTAGCATCTAACCGTTTCCTCTTGCCTCTGTACCTCTTCCACTATCATCTTTCTCCTTTCTACTGCTGATGCCTTGCTCCACAGAGGTTTCCCTGCACACAGTCCTAGGCCTCCACGCCCTTGCTGTACATGGCCTATGATATCTCTATGCTTAAGAGCTGCCTGTGCTTGCTGCACTGCCTCTTTTGCCTTCCACTTCCTCCCTGTCTTAATAGTAGGCGCTACGCTCCTAACCACTGTATCCTTTGACTGAGTAAGAGTCATTTCCAGTCTAACATTAATGCACTTAAACTCCTCTGTTAGGCAGGTAACTGGGAGCTCCAGTATGCCTTTCCCATACAACGCTGTGCTACTTAAGCAGCGTGGGACACCAAGCCACTTTCTGATAAATGAATTACTCATTCTTTCTAGCTTTTCTACCTTTGAAAGGGCAACCTCATACACCGTCAGCGGCCACATTAGCCGGGGCAGTAAACCAAATTGCCAGCACCATAATTTTAGCTTGCCTGGTAGCCCTGACCGGTCTATGCTTGAAATGCCTTGAATCATTTCCTGCCTCAACCCTTCAAACTGCGCCTTATCACTAAGGCTTGCATCGTACCATCTTCCCAAACTCTTCACTGGCTTCTCCAGCACTGTGGGAATTACCTCATCATTTATAAAAAACTTCTTGTCTACCACTTTTGCTTGAACAATGGAAATACTCCTAGATTTAGTAGGCTTCACTTTCATCCTAGCCCACTGCAGATTGCTATTTAACTTATCCAGCAATCTTCTAGTACAAGGAGCGGTTGACGTTGTTGTCGTCATGTCGTCCATGTAGGCCCTAATTGGGGGGAGGCGAAGCCCTCCCTGCAGCCTTTCTCCACCTACCACCCATTTGGAAGCCCTTATAATGACCTCCATTGCCATTGTAAAGGCTAGCGGAGAGATTGTACACCCTGCCATGATGCCTACCTCCAGCTGCTGCCATGCTGTAGTGTACTCTGCTGTGGTAAAGCAGAGCTGAATGTCTAAGAAGTATGCTTTGACTAAGTTTTTTATACTACCTGGAACTCTAAAGAAATCAAATGCTTCCCATAACAAACTATGTGGCACTGATCCGAAAGCATTAGCCAGGTCTAAGAATACAACATGTAGATCTCTCTTCTCTTGCTTTGCTGACTGAATTTGGTGCCAAATCATGCTGGTGTGCTCTAAGCACCCAGAGAAGCCGGGGATCCCAGCCTTTTGCACCGACGTATCAACTAGCCCGTTTTTCACTAAGTAACTGGACAACCTCTGTGCCACAACACTGAAGAAGATCTTCCCCTCAACATTCAGCAGACTAATTGGTCTAAACTGGCTTATTTCCAACGAGTCCCTCTCTTTGGGAATAAAAATCCCCCCTGCCCTGCGCCATGCCTTGGGAATAACCTGTTTCTTCCACACTACCTTCATTAATTTCCACAAGAACCTCAACACATCTGGTGCACTCTTGTACAGCCAGTAGGGAACCCCATTAGGTCCCGGGGCTGAAGAGGCTCTTGCGCGTCTTGCCACCTCCTGAACCTCTTTCCACCTTGGTGGGCTGTCATCACACTGGCTAACAATTTCACCAATAGGTGGAATATCAGAGGGTAGAGACAACTTTCTAAACCTGTCCGCATCTTTATGCACCTCCTCCAAGTCCAGCCCATCTGATCTCTAGGGGCCAGACCAGTAGCATAATAGCAGAATAATATATAAAAAAACAAGTACACCATGAAAATCAACAATCATCTCCAACCCCCCTCGCAACAATGTTGAGGACACGTTGTTACAGAAAATAAATAAATGAGTGAGTAGTACATCCTGCTCTGGGCCTTCTTGTACAGCTGCCCCATGTTGCTCGTCCAGTCCAGCTTGTTATTTACCCACAGCCCAAGATATTTGTAGGTCTGCACGACCTCCACCTCCTCTGTTCCTAACAGAACTGGTCTGGGGTTGGATCTGTCCCTCCCAAAGTCAATGACCAGTGCCTTAGTCTTTGAGGTGTTGAGTTGCAGTTTGTTTGTGTGACAACAAAATCCCTCACCAGGCTCCTGTACTTCTCCTCTTGCTCGTCTTGATACACCCCATGATGGCTGTGTCATCTGCGAACTTCTGGATGTTACACGTGTCCGAGTTGTAGCAGAAATCCGTGGTGTAGAGAGTGAAGAGGAAAGGGGAAAGTACAGTCCCCTGAGGAGCTCCAGTGCTACTGACCACAGAGATGTCTTTCAGCCTGACGTACTGTGGTCTATCAGTGAGGTAGCTGAAACCCAAGCAACCAGGCTGGGGTCCACTCGCTTTCTGGAGAGTTTTTCCTGAAATACAAGGGGCTGGATTACATTGAAGGCATTGTAGATTCTACACCAACCTCTACACTGTAGGCAAATTGTAGAAGGTGCTCAGCGTGCTGCACCTGAGGCCTGATGAATATTAGGCTCTGTTTGAACATGGTATCAACATGTATCTGGATGAAGCGTGCAGTGTGTTCTACGGCCTGTATGTAAATAAAATCTCCATCGTTTGGGGCACAGTAGAATATTGTGCAAACAGCTGGTGTCTCTGAACAGTGGCTCTCTATCTACTACTGTTTCAGAACCATGAACATCATCCTTTGTTGTGTATCTCTGGAGTTTAAGATGCATGTTAATACATAATAATACCAGGTGTACCAGCCTTCTGTGTTTACACCTGCCATTAACATGCATTAATCTAACCCAGCAGCTAGTTTACCTGATTTGAACACACCACTCCACATACTGATTAACATCTAACCGTATTAAATCACACATGCTCGTTTTCTTTCTGAAGGTTGTTCAGTTTCCGTGCATGAGCTCAGTGTGATACTACTTTTGGTTTCAGGTGTAATGTGCTTCTCAGCTCCAGGCCCATCCAGCCAGATAACCCACACTATGACCAGTGACTCAGCCTCACTACCCCCTGTACAAGCTGCAGATGGAGGTGAGCAACACTTTGTTCAGATAAAAAAATAAAAATAAGCACCTACAGAGCTTTAATGATAAGAAAATAAAGACATTTGCCTTTGGTGAATTTCTTTGTTGACGCATGTTCAAGTTTTTTTCAAGTTGCTTGACAGTTTTGAATTATTTAATCTGTTTTTTTTTGCTTCAGCTATAGTCAAATACTCTCATTACCTGGCTCTGTTACTCACGGTTTATTGGTCACTTATAATACTTTTGTCTCTCTAGTATAAGCTCTATTAAAATGAATGGCTCTTCTATGAGCAGTCTTAAACCTGCAGCAAGGAGGTTTTGAATTGTTTGTTCTTTCTTGTCTGTTCTCATTTAGGTGGCAGCCAGATGAACGTGGGAGGAATCAGTGCCAGCGACAGAAGCGTCGTCAACCAGCCTCATCTTACCGGCGTTAACGAGCAGGGCAATGTGAATATCAACACGTATGGTAAATGAATCCCCTGAATCAATCAGTCAAAAACAACCAATTAAATACTTTATTTACATTTAATTGTAAATGTGTTAGAGATATAAAATGCATTGAATCATTTCTCAAAAGAGGTTATTGTGTTTCAGTTCAGTCTCCCACCAGAGCTGAGACTAATGAGACTAAAGGTTTTCCTTCCCAATCCAAAGGTACTGAGCTTTTTCATCTGCCACATATTCACTTTAAACATATCCAGACTTTATGGTGGGAATGAATAATGGAAGCTAAAAACGATCCCATCCAGTAAAGTTATGGCGCATTTCCACTAGCACGGTTCGGCTCGGTACGGCACGGCTCGGCGCGCTATTGCGTGTTTCCACTAGCACGCAGTACCTGGAACCGGGTACATTTTTGGTATCACCTCAGCCCTGGTTCCAAGCGAGCCGAAGCGTTACTAAAACGTGACGTCAGCCGCCTGCCTTCCACTGATTGGCCGATGAGTGTCGTCACTGGAAGCGTCATAACCGCGCGACGACCGCCTAGAATGTAAATAAAAACAAGACGCGAGACAAGACACCACTTTTTACTGCTTTTTGACTTGGAACGAGATGGCTTCTCAGAAAAAATCCGCTCCTTGGTTGGTGGAGGAGGTCCAGACGTTCCTGACTCTGGTTGCCGAAGAACGGATTCAGACGGAGGTCTTCCGGATTTGTACGTTGCTCGGCGCCGTGTAAATGACGTCACAGCGGTTTCGCGCAGCCGTGTTATGACGACCCCGCCCACGTCGAGGAGGCACCAGTTGTAATGGAAACACAACCAAACCGAGCCGAGCCGTGCCGTGCCGTACCGTACCGAGCCGAGCCGTGCTAGTGGAAATGCGCCATTAGTGACCGTCACCTGTTTGTCTTTCCTGCATGTACATAACATGATGTTCTGCTTTCTGAGTGAATACTAACCTGAACCTTGTTAGTCTACCAGCATGTGAGCATCTGGCAGTCTGATGGTTTGAAAACCTGAAAACTTTTTGTTAACTTGGAGGAAAATGAGAGATTATGTTAGTCTTTAAGGACATCACAGAAGACAAGCAATTAAATCTTGTGGACAGGTCAGCAGCAAAACGTGTCTTAGCTGTCTCAACCAAGGCCAACCTAAAGACTAATCTACTGTATATCAGTGCTACATTACATGTTAAAGTTTTAAAATCCAGTATCGTTGATTGAATCAAACATATTTCTCTGCTTTTCTTCCAGGTTTTTATCCCAGCAGCCAGTCAGAGAGTCTGTCAGAGCGAGAAGATAAGAAGCTAAAGTCTGTTCGGGGGCAGTTTATTACCAGAGTGTCTAATTCTGTTCTGAATGATCTGCTGGATGTGCTTCTGCAGAATAACGTTATAAACATCAGTGAACTGGAAGAGATGCAAGCCAAGCCCAGGGCAGACAAAGCTAGAGAGCTGATCGACACTGTGCTGAGAAAGGGACCAGAGGCTTGTAAAATCATGACTGATGCTTTCTGTCAAATAGATCCATTTGTTTGTGAAACGCTGAAATTAAAATGAGCTCCACATCTGTGTGTCTATAAAACCAAAGAACATGGACGTCAGTAATAAGCATCTAATTCAGATCATTACATGTTGTTAATGATCTGTCAAATGACTTTTTTATTTGTAGATAATACCTGTTGGATATTTTTTTATGTTAAATGATAAATATGTCTGTTTGTAAAGTATGGAATACATTTATTATATTTCATGCTGATCTTTGTGTAGTCCTTATTACTTTTACAACCACTGTTCAGAGATTTGGTTTTATATATAGTAATTCTCAGTATTCTCAGTACAGCTGTGCAACAACTCCATGTTATTTATGTAATGAACATTATTGCGCCTTATTAATCCTTCCTATGGAGATAAAATTTACATCTGTCTCTATTACATACAGTAATACAGTCTAAAATATCAACACTTGTATAAAATATTGTACTATTCCCACAGTACTTGCTCCCAGTGTGTGGTACTGGTGTGTGAATGTGTGCGTGCTTGTGTGAGTGAATGTGTAGATGTGTCTCTGACTGTAAAAGCGCTTTGAGAACCAATAGGTAGAAAAGCGCTTTATAAAAGCAAGGCCATTTACCATTTACTTGTAGTTTGGAAATATGAATATGATGATTTGTTGTTTTATTTGAGTTTGAACCTATTATATACAGTCAATGCAGAGCCAGCTCAAAGCGTAAGCGAACTAAACGCCTGTTTAGGGCCCCGTCGCCACTAGGGGGCCACCAAGAGCAATTAACTTCACAAAGTGTTAGGGTTGGGTACAGGTCTCCAGTCTATCCCAGCTGTGACTGGTCTAGAGGGGGGTCCACCCTGGACAGGTCTCCAGTCTATCACAGGGCTAACACGGAGAGACAGAATCACCAATGAACCTAAGCAGCATGTCTTTGGACGGTGGGAGGAACCTGGAGAGAACCCACGCAGACACAAGGAGAACATGCAGACTACACACAGAGAGGAACCAGTAGAACCATGGATTAGAACCCAGAACCTTCTGGAGGCTGTGAGGCATCAGTGCTAACCACCTCACTACTGTGCTGGTCCCTGTTTAAGATATTATTATTAGGATATTTAGATTTGCATGGTTAAAATTCTAGTTTATTTATTGGTATCTGGGTAACTGTGGGCACCTGAGGTTATTTGAGGAGGTAGGCACCTGGGTGGTTCTGTGGAGGAACCAGCAGCCATGATTTTCTTTGTTCTTTTGTTTGTTTTATTATTTTTGTAATAAATCACCACAAAATAAAAAAGATCTAGTATGGACATCAATCTTCTTTTGTTAAACCACATCCCCATGGTGCATCAGTGGCTCTTTGAGTACAATAAGGGAAATTAACTTAGTCAAAGTGTCTCATTAATATGTGTGTGTATATGTATGTATGTATTTCATCTTAGCTCCATCTCCATCCTCTACAGAGCTCTGTCTCTCACCTCCATCCTCTGTGTCCACTGTCCCCTCTGTGTCTGCAATCTTGCACATTGCTGTTGCCGTTTTCTGAAACCAAAAATAATAAACCAAACGACACTTGTAGGCGTGTGAATGGTCAACAATCAATATTAGTGGCAGAAATAGAGGGCCCCAAAATCAAATGTTGCTTAGGCCCATGGAGGCTGGGACCGGATCTGAGTCAATGGTTTGAACGGAAAGAAACGATCCAGAAATCTGCCATCGATCAGTTTAGTCTAGCGCCTTAGGCGGACTGTCAAACCAAATCAGGCAGAAATAGCAGATCAACGATAACGAACGTTGGTCAAAGAGAGAGCGGCTCGTTCGCCTCTATCGTGAAGTAATGAGGTGGTGAAGAGGTTCGCTATCAGGTAAGAGGAAACACAAAAGCTTTATTATTATGTTTAGAGGACGCATGATGGTGAGTTACTGAGAATATTGAAGTGTAATATTTAACTAATATTTCGCTCTTTGAGGACATAACTAGACTTTATGAAGTGACAAACAAAAGTCAACCAAATTCCAAGTTTGTAACGTTCAGAGTTATCTCACAGTCATGTTGGTAAATGGTTGACTTACATACTGTTTATAATGTGTTTTATTGTGAATAAATATAAACCAGAAGATCTACAAAGAAAAAGAGAACCGCAAAGAGACTTAAGGAAGTAGGAAACAGAAACAGAAACTATTTTCTCGTTCGTTACAAATTCAAATCCACTGTGAGCAACAGATTCTGACAAAGTTAAACTTTAAATCAACCAAAAACAGAAACTTTGGAATTTATTCCTGGTAGAGAAACAGCTTCTATTACGCTCATGGTGCCAATGTTTTTCCTGACATTGTAATAATAATGGTTTAATTCTCTCATTTTATAGTAATAGTTCTGTCTCATTAAAAGATGAAAAAAATCACCACAGCCATTATTTCCCAGTATTCATCTCATATCACCCTTCCTCCTCCTCCTCCATCACCTTTTCCATCTCAAAACTTAAAGTCACGAGTTAAATGAACATGAACCACACAGACAAAACTCACAGGAAGTCAAGACAATGGATTACTTTAGGTTTAAATGTAGAAAACTTATTAAACTGAGTTCAGTATCAAAAACATGTCCTGACTGTTGGAGTTAAAGAGAAACGTTGACATAACTTAACGTGGCTGTGATGTTTTACAGTGTGAGAGGAACTGTGTGAACTGTAACAGACTCTGAGAGCAGTTAGATCAAACTCCCTGGGTAAGTGGGATGAAAGCATGAAGGACGGTGGTTACGTCATTATTCTAACGTTTGTATTAATCAGCGTGTCTCTGACTAACCTCCCTCCCAGACAGACTCAGATCCAGAAGATGAGTGACCGCGGGGATGAAGAGGAGGGGGCAGCATGGTCTGCAGCAGAGTTTAAAAAGCCTGATGTTCCCGTGTCATCAGACAGCTCTGAACCCGGATCCTCCTCAAAAACACAGCAAGAGCAAACGCTTGAAGCTTTAAACCTGCCCAAATGGTACCGGTTTCACAGAATACCTTTGTGACTTCCACACTTTGTTCTGTTGCTGTTAAAATGATGATTATGAAATGCAAGATGACATCTGAGGCAGGGCTCCGACTAAATGGCTTCATTATGCATTGCTCTGCCCGTTATTTCACAGGCCGTCTCGTGGTAAACTCTCAGAGACTCACTGTGAAGAGCTGGCATCAGCACTGAAGTCCAACCCTGAGCTGAAAGAACTGGATCTGAGGAGAAACACTCTGAAGGAATCAGGACTGGAGCTGCTGTGTGCTGCACTAGAAAGCCCCCTCTGCAGACTGGAGACCCTGAGGTACGACTGGCTTTGTTTGGTCATTCCTCATAAGAATATCACGTCAGTATTAGCCGTATGCTAATGCTAACATGCATACAGAGGTCACACCTTAAACTAAAATGATGGTGTCTTCTCTAGTTCTTTCATCATGTGTAGAGATGTGATACAAGAAGACTAACAGATGAATTCACTCTTTCTCGTAGACTGAGGGGCAGCGTCTTGTCAGAAAGAAGTTGTTCTTCACTGGTCTCAGCTCTTAAGTCAGACCCGTCTTATCTAAGAGAGCTTGACTTGAGTGACATCAAGAACCTGACGGATTCAGGAGTGAAGCTGTTGGCTACAGGACTGAGGAGTCCACACTGCAGACTGAAGACTCTGAGGTCAGTTTCTCATATCATTTATTTTAAAGCATATTTCTCATTTCTTTTGTTGGAGGATGTGGCCTGAGACAGTTGTGCATCATTCCCACTGGTCTGTGCTCTGATAAAAGGAGAGGAATCAAAAACATCAGGCCAGAACGTAGACAACGAGAACCCAATCAAACACATAAATATTATACCTGTGTGTTTGTTTATTCAGCAAAATGAGCCAATATTACATATCAGAGAGGAGCTCCTCTAGGATTAAATCAGAGTCCATGAGCTTTGTGAGGAGCTCAGAGAAAGAGTTGTTGTTGCACAAATAATCCACAGTCAGACAGATGTTCCCCTCCACAGGAGTGGTCCACCAACGTGAACTGTGTCACTCTCTCTGACTGCTCAGAGTTCAACAGAGCAACAGCCCGGTGGAAGAAACTGTCCTTGTGGCGGGTGGTTTTGACGTACAGTGCTCTGTAACGCCGGCCTGAGGGGAGGAGTCTAAACAGGTTGTGACCAGGGTGTGATGCAGAGGTTGCGCTAGACTTTTTCGTTGTCGGCCATTTTGACTGACAAGGTCATAAAAATTCAGTAATAATCTATTTTTACCCGTCACTTTCATTTTTTTAAAATGATAATAATAACTTTAAGTTTTCAGAACAGTAGGCTACCTATTTAAATGGTAAAAAAAAAGTTTCGGCTGCCGACACGTTGTCTGTACTCGGAACGGGACTGTTTTTTTTTTTTTTTTTTTTTTCATTGTTTTTATTGCAGTTTTTTTTTTTTTTAACAAGGCAGTGTCTGCAACACCAGACACAAAACAACAAAACAATACAAACACGAAACGTACACAACAGCTCTTAAATATGGCATAATACAAGAGGTGGTGGGTCATTCTTACAGTACCTGGGTGTTGATCACGTGCGCAACAGTCCTTTTAATAAAATGGTGGAAAGGTCTGGTCCGATATAGTCCAAAAAAGGGTGCCACACTCTGTAGAACTGATCTACACTGTGGTGTATAACGTTGGTAAGATATTCTAGAGGAATCAGTTCGAAAATTATTTTACGCCAACCACAGACAGTGGGAATCTTATCACTGACCCATTGCAAGAGGATATTTTTCCTGGCTGCAAATGTTAGAATGTTATACAATCTTTTGTTGACTGCTGCTTTTAGGTGGTCACTTGGAAAACCTAGAATCAGGGATATGGGGTCCATCTCTATATCAACGTGGAAGATTCTCCCCATTTCACCTATAATTTCAACCCAATATCTTTGAAGTTTATGACAAAACCAAAAACAATGAGTTAAAGTCCCCACATCAGTTTTACACTTGAGACACATAGGGGAAAGAGAGCGGTTGAAGAGGTGCCTGCGGTGAGGGGATATATATAATCTGTGTAAAATCTTAAATTGTATTGCTCTTGTCCGAGTACAAATTGAAATCCTTTTTGCAAGAGACCAGATGGTATCCCACTTTTCTTCGTCTATGGTTACCGACAGCTCCTTCTCCCACACACCTCTGACCCCTTGCGCATCAGTGGTAGACAAACCGTTAAGTACATGGTAAAATGAACTCAGAGACACTTTCAACTGTTGTTTAAACAAAATTTTCTCAACATCAGATATTTCAGGGTGTTCAATAAGGGTTGTACTATGAGTGATATAATGTCTTATTTGCAAGAAATGAAAGAAATCTTGTTTTGGCAATTTGTAACTGTTGGTAAGTTGTTCAAATGACATAAGTTTATCACCTGAGAAAAGATCGCCAAGATATTTAATGTTCTTATCAGACCATCGTTGAAAGCCGGGGTCTGAGGAACCCGGGGGGAAAGCAGGATTATTTATTATTGGGGTAAAGGTTGATGTTGTTTTTGATCTCCCCTCAAGACGGCGGACAAGTCGCCATGCTTTTAGGGTGTTGATTGTTACAGCTTTACGGCTTTAATTTCTTTAAAATTATTACAAAATAATAAATCACTTAGTTTGCATTGTGACAGAGCTGTCTCAATATCCAACCAGATTGAAGTTTTACCCTTAACCCAGTCGTTCACAAATCTTAAATGGGCAGAAAGCTGATACATTTTAATATTAGGTAAATCCAAGCCACCCATGGAACTTGGCAGATGTAATACTGCCATCTTGAGCCTAGGTCTACGCTTATTCCAAATGAAAGAGGTGAGCCATCCATTTATGTCCTTTAATACCCTTTTAGAGAACAAGACGGGGATCATTTGGATAGGATACAATAGCCTAGGCAGCACATTCATTTTGACCAGGGCAATGCGTCCTAACCAGGAGACAGGAAGTGACGCCCATCGCTCTAGGTCTTGTTTGATTTTACCAAATAAGGGTGTAAAGTTGGCTTTGTACAGTTGATCGAAAGATGGGGTAATAAAGATTCCCAAATACACAAACCCATTGGGAGACCATTTAAAAGGAAAGGAAGGAACAGTAGTTGGTATTGTTAAAAGAGTACCAAGAGGCATGGCCTCTGATTTAGCCAGATTGATTTTATAGCCAGAGAAACAGCTAAATCTGTCAATCACCTCAATAAGACTAGGTACGGATGTTTCAGGGTTAGTCAAAAGAATTAAAACGTCATCCGCGTATAAGGTTATTTTATGACACAGCTGTCCAATCTCTAAACTACGTATTGTGGGCGTCACCCTTATGGCCTCAGCAAGTGGCTCTATGGCCAGAGCGAATAGAAGGGGCGATAAAGGACAGCCCTGCATCACTCCTCTGTGAGTGTTGAAGTAATCAGACCTGAATCCATTAGTCAGGACTGCTGCCTGTGGACTATTGTAGATAATTTTGACCCATTTTATAAAATTCTCCCCTAATCCAAATTTGCCCAGTGTATATAATAAATAAGACCACTCAATTCGGTCAAATGCTTTCTCTGCATCGAGAGAAAGCACCAGGCCGTTAATAGATTTTTGCTTAAAAGCTAGAATAGCATTTAACAAACGTCTAACATTGGCAGCTGAATTTCGACCCTTTATAAAGCCTGTCTGGTCCTCCCTTATCAGTACAGGTAAGAGGTTTTCTAAGCGAGAGGCTAAGATTTTAGAAAGTAGTTTCCTATCTACATTTAAGAGGGCTATGGGTCTGTAGGACCCGCAAAAATCAGGACACTTCCCCTTCTTTAGAATTAAGGAAATGTTGGCCTCCCTCAGTGTCTGCGGGAATTCACCTGTAGTGAAGGAGTGGTTGAACATATCAAGAAGAGGTTCTACAAGAATATTTTGAAACTGTTTATAAAATTCACAACAGAAGCCGTCAGGCCCTGGTGACTTTCCATTTTGTAATGTTTTAATCGCCTTGATCACTTCAGTCTTAGTTATGGGACTGTTAAGGGCAGTCTTCTGTTCTTCTGACAAATTTGGTAAGTCGAATTGTGTAAAGAAATTGTGCATTAGTTGCTCCCCCTCTGGAGCTTGTTGGGAAGAGTACAGGTTTTTGTAAAAATTCTTAAAACAGTTATTTATCAGTTTGTTTTCATAGACCTTGTGGCCTCCTTCATCAGATACCGCTGCGATGGTATTAGATTCTGCACGCTTCTTAACATAGTACGCCAGACATTTACCTGCTTTATCTCCATGCTCGTAAAACCTCTGTCTAGTGTATTTAATTTTCTTCTCTGCATCTCTGGTAAGAAGGCAGTTCAGCGCTGATCTGAGTGTAGTTATTTCTTGCCACAATGGTGGTGACGGGGAGGCAATGTATGCTTTTTCTTTATCCATCAATTCACTCTCTAAAGATTTTTGTTTCTCCATCCGTTGACGCTTCTTTGTTGCAGAGTACGAAATAATTAGCTCTCTCGCATAAGCTTTGCATGTTTCCCATAAAACAGAGGCATTACTGGCTGATGGAGTGTTGATATTCAAGAATGCTTTAAGTTCAGTGGAAAAGTTAGAAGTAAATTCTTCATCCTTAAGAATAGTGGTATTAAGCCTCCAGTGACGAGACTTATGAAGCGCTGTTTTAAGATTAAGATCCATAATTACTCTAGCGTGATCTGAGATAATTATACTGGTTATGTCGCATGATAAGACTGAACACAAGTCAGTTTTTGGCGGAAAAAAGTAATCAATTCTAGTTTGGCACTTATGCGGAGCCGAGAAAAATGTGTATTGTTTATCAGAGGGGTGAGTACATCTCCAAGCATCAATGAGCCCAAACTCGTCGCATAGAGCATGGAGCGTATTGGCCTGAGGAGAGGGGGATGCAATGCTATGTGGAAATTTGTCCATAAGCGGATTTAATATTAAATTAAAATCACCACCAATAATAATGGTAGAGTTAGGAAGAAATGGGGCTAAATCCAGAAACATTTTGGACTTCAACCTTGCAAAGTTCCCTTGACTATCACATAACGACCCTTCAGATCTTTAACACAATCAGATACTAAAGATACATTTTTCCTAATCAACACTGCCACTCCCCTACTTCTTGTAGTGAAGGATGAAAAAAATACTTGTCCATATGACCCTTGTTGTAACTTTAAGTGCTCGTTGTCATCAAGATGTGTCTCTTGTAACATAGCAACATCTATACCGTCCTTTTTTAGACAGGTAAATATTTTTCTCCTCTTAATAGGGCTGTGAACCCCACGTACATTCCAGGTGCATATTCGCAGCTTATTCATTGTTAGTCTTATTCATGTATCATACAAAGCATATTGAGCCAAAAGATTCACCACACCCTGGTTAAAAATAAAACAATAAAATGAAAAAAGAGCATGAAAGAGCTGTGTGATAGAACATTCAAAAAACAGTAATTTGGCAACAACCCTACTGAACCACCTGGTTGCTTATAAGCAGCGGGAAAGAAAAGGGATAAAGTCACACACGCCTGGATTCGGCAGGTACTCACACTGGTTCATAAGGCACAGTCCAGGCACAATGTAAATAAAAGGAACACTCCGGTGGTTACGGAGATTCAGGGCAGCGACTCCGCGTAAAGCTTGGTTTATAGTCGTCCGCATGCGTCGAAACACAATGACGCAGATCCCGCTGCGTCCTTGCGTTGTGCTTGCGGCGTGCTTGCGTGCACCTCCCCAATTTTTTAACTATCCGTCGTTTCGACGGAGTGCCGACGGAGACCGCATCACTCTGATTGGTCCGCCGGAATTTTACCTCATTTCCGGAATTTCATGTTGCCGGTAGTATTCCCTCAACACAACAACAACACCGGCATTTTCATTGAAGAATAAACGACGAAATGGACAACATTGAGGAACATGTTGCAGAGGAAGTGAGGAAGTACGAACACTTGTACAACTCTACTTTAAAAAATAACAAAGATGGCCAAATGGCACGAGATTTCCCTTAATGTGGAGCTCTCTGTGGAAGACGCCCCCTATTGTTCTGCCGATGAATTGCTTTGCAACGTTCCCCAGCCGACGGAGAACTTCGAAAGGATTCGCCTCTGCGTCAATCCGTCTGCGTCATCACGCCGTACACCGTCGGAGAAGCGTAATTTGCCCTTAAGTCGCAGCTGCCTCCGGTGTGTCAAATCTCTTCTCCTTGCCGTTGACAGACAGCTTCAGTGTAGCGGGATATAGAAGCGCATAATCCACATTCTTCTTCCTCAGGCAGCTCTTCACCTCGTCAAAAGCCTTGCGTTTCTTGGCTACCGCCGCCGAATAATCATTAAAGAAGGAAACTCTGATCCGGTCTGCTGGCTGGTTTGGCTGTGTAGCAAGGCGCCGGGCTGCGGCCATCACTCGTTGTTTATCAGCAAAGTTGTGAAGTTTCATGATGATGGGTCTGGCGCGTTGGTTGGTGCCCGGCTTCGGTGCTAGGGAGCGGTGAGCGCGGTCCAGCTTGATCTTCCCATTTTTAGTTGTGAGATTGAGATAGGAGGGGAGCCATGTCTCCATGAAAGTGACAGCATCATTTCCCTCCATGCCCTCGGGTAGCCCGACCAAGCGAAGGTTACATCTGCGGCTGCGGTTCTCTAAATCATCCATATGGTCTGCCATGTCAGTTACTTGTTTTTCGAGTTGTGCCACTTTTGCCTGCAACACATCTGCCGTGTCTTCCACGCCTGAGATTCGTGTCTCGGCATCACCAATCCGCGTTGCCAAGGCCTGGATCCGAGATGTCTGTTCGCGGATTGCGGCCAGCACGGTATCAACTTTAGCATCCAACGAGGTTGTAATGCTGTCAGTTATCTTACTCAAAGCCGCGAGGATGCTCGGGTTGATGTCACTCCCAGTTTCCTCGGCGACAGCAGTGGCTTCTGTGTCGCTAGCGTTAGCTTCTTCAGGCTCAACCGCAGCAGGATCCACAATGTCGCTAGCTTGCACAGTCGAAGCTGTCTTTTTCTTAGACCTGGCGTTAGGCATTTTAGAAAAATAGTCGTCCAAACTCATTATAGAGTTACTCCCACGCGCATTTGTAACGTTTCACCAGGTGAACACGTATTTTAGACGGATAATCAGGAAACCTCACCGGAGCTCAACAAGACAGGTGTTCACGCTACGACGCCATCTTGCCAATCTCGGAACGGGACTGTTATAGCGTTAACAGCTCTTGGACGGTACCGTAGGACTGAAGTGCTTCGGTGGGATGCAGATTCCATTTTGGTAGCTGTTAGCGGCATAGACATACTATGGTCTATGGCAGCAGTTCCCAAACTTTTTTGGCCGCCCACCCCCTCCAACTGCGCTGACCTTACCAGAACCCACATATATAACAAAATAATCACGATCACAACAACGCGCTCTCGCTTTTGAATTAAACTGAAACACTGTAACATTTTCAATATAATGAAACAAAGTTACACACAAGCTTCACTTTTAAGAGCAAAGGGGATGATGACATGGCTCAGGCTGAGGCTCAGAGGCAGAAGGAAGGAAATATGAGGAAATATGGAGAACATTTTCAGCTAACACAACCGCGTCATCATAACACAGCGGTTATGGAAATAAAATTGGGACGCCAGTAATTAGAATTAAATTGTAATAAAGTTACACACGACCCACAACATAAATAACAAAGAGGCTAGGCTCAGGAACAGATAAAAAAAAAATCCATCTGACGATTTTCAAGTGCAGCACAGCTGGCTCAGTTAGTTGCGCATATAGGGTTCGGTGCGTAGAAGAAGATAACTTCTTCTCCACCATTGCATTTTGCATCTCGCCCACCCCCTAGAGGCAGTTCACACACCCCGAGGGGTGGGCGCACCACACTTTGGGAATCCCTGGTCTATGGTCAGCAGTTAGCAGAGCTCTGACGTGTGCATCATTGTAATCAGTGTACCAGGAAATTGTGCACCAACAAAAGTTCCGCGATGTTTGGAACGCAAACTTCGATGAGAGACAAGAGCCAATTACAGTAAAGTCACTCGCCACCAAGTGATCAGGGGTGTGAATTGCAATCTGTCAAAATGACGGACGGCCACTTCAGGTCCTGGGAAAATGTGGACCCTAGGAACATGAATGAATCCACTGTTGGGACTGTCCTATTGAGGATTGTGAGAGGAGGGGTTGATGGGGGACTCTTCCTGAAGTCCACTGTCATCTCCACAATTTTGAGCGGGTTTAGCTCCAGGTGGTTCTGACTGCACCAGAGGACCAGTTGTTCCACTTCCCTTCTGTAAGCAGACTCGTCTCCGTCCCGGATGAGTACAAGGATGGTGGTCCTGCAATCTTCAGGAGTTTCACAGAAGGGTCCCTTGAGGTGCAGTCAGTGGTGTAAAGGGAGAAGAGCAGTGGGGAGAGAACGCATCCTTGGGGGGCGCCAGTGCTGAGGGACCGGGTGCTGGATGTGAAGTTTCCCAGTTTCACCTGCTGCCTCCTGTCGGTCAGGAAACTGGTAATCCACTGACAGGTGGAGGGGGGCACGGTGAGCTGGGACAGTTTATGGTGGAGGAGCTCCGGGACGATGGTGTTGAACGCAGAGCTGAAATCCACAAACAGGACCCGTGCGTAGGTCCCTGCAGAGTCTAGGTGGTGCAGGATGTAGTGGAGAGCCATGTTGATTGCATCATCCACTGACCGGTTTGCTCTGTAGGCAAACTGCAGGGGGTCTAGCAGGGGATCCGTGATGTCCTTCAGATGGGCCAGCACCAGTCGTTCAAAGGATTTTATGACTACAGATGTCAGGGCGACTGGTCTGTAGTCGTTTAATCCTGTGACAGGGGACTTCTTGGGAACCGGGATGATGGTGGAGCGTTTGAGGCAGGAGGGGACCTCGCACAGCTCCAGTGGGTTGTTGAAGATCTGGGTGAAGATGGGAGCCAGCTGGTCAGCACAGACTTTCAGGCAGGACGGAGACACTCCATCGGGACCTGGGGCCTTCCTAATCCTCTGTCTCTGAAAGAGTTGACACACATCCTGTTTGCAGATCATCAGTGCAGGCAGGGGGCTGGGTACGGGGGTGGTTTGGGGGTGTGGCTAGTCCTTTTGTGATGGAGATGGTGGGGGAAGTCCACCATCTCCATCACTCCGTGATCTCTACTCCAGGTTCAAAAGGACTTTTGAACCTGGAGTAGAGATCACGGAGGTCCTCTGCCAGGCGGGGGCTCCCCACAGGGTGGGGGATGGTCTCCTGTAGTTGGTAATGGTCTGCAGGCCTTTCTAAACTGTAGCGGTGTCATTGGCAGAAAAACGGCCCTTCAGCTTTTCGGTGTAGATCCTCTTTGCTGCCTTGATCTCTTGTATCAGCTTGTTCCTGGCCTGCTTGTACAGATCCCGATCCCTGCTCCTGTAGGCCTCCTCCTTGTCCTGGCGTAGTCGTCTCAGTTCTGCGGTGAACCATGATTTGTTGTTGTTGAACGTGCAGGTAACCCAGGTTTTTATTTGTCAAACAGCGTTTCATTAATTACATGGGACTTTCTGCTGTTAGCTGGGGGCTGGAGCTAACTAACTGTTAATACCAGCAGTGATGAATACTTACTTTCCTGAAAAACTTTCACATATCTCAGCCCCCCTAAAACAGGCCTAACGACGCCACTGGACAAGACAGAAGACTATTGGGACAATGTTTAGTGGACAGATGAGACGAAAGTAGAATAGTTTGGTTTAAATGAGATGGAACAACACTGCATTCCAGCATCAGATCCTCATCCCTCAGAGGAATGGGCTAAAATATTTTATTTGTGTGATTGAGTTCTCTTTGTCTACTTTCAAGACTGGTGTGAAAATCTTCTGATGAGTGAGTCACTTTATGCAGAAATGTAGAAGAATGTAGAAGAAGGATGCAAAAACCTTTCAGTGTCATTTCTAGTCTAGTTCTGCAGCTCTACACAGAATATCACCATGATAGGAACTTGTTGAGGAGTGAGCCTCTAGTTCAGTTACTATCTATCAGAGGGTGATAGTGCATCATGGCAGCCTCTGTTATCAAATAGTGTATTAACATGTGTCTTCTAATTCCAGACTAACTGACTGTAAATTATCAGAGAGCAGTTGTGCTACTCTGCTCTCTGCACTTCAGTCCAACCCCTCCTATCTGAAGGAGCTGGACCTGAGTGGAAACAGTGTGAAGGATTCAGGAGTGGAGCTGCTGAGTGCCGTGCTGAACAATCCACTGTGTACACTGAACACTCTGAGGTGAGACTTCACTGCAGGGCTGTTTGGTTAATTGGGAATTGGGGCCAGTTCATGAAACTGAGGCAAACTAAGGGGCCAGAGAATAAACATAATCACAGTAACAAATGAAGAAATTACAACAACATACTGAAGGAGTCAATGTATTCTATTTTGTAAATGCAGAACAACACATGCACAAAGGATTGCCAAGCCAATTGCAAGCAACAGTACGACCAATGAGATGAGCGGGATTCTCACTGTCAGCTCATAGGTCACAGTGCAGGAGAAGTCTTGATATAAAGCGACATAAATTGTTGATGAAGACTGATACAGTTACTTCTATATGAACTGAACTCCGTGCTGGCCGATGAGTCCGTGGCCTGGCAGAGCAGAGGAGCCGCTTCACCCTCCACGTGTGAAGGAAAGATACAGAAGGTCTTTCCTTCCTGCTGCTGTTAGGCTCCACAACGAGCACTACACTTTATGGTGTAATAATACACTTTATGGTGTAATAATACCAGTCTGTGCAATATGTCATCAGTGAGTCATTTTCTAAACCCGTTTAGTCCTGTTAGGGGTCACGGGGGTCTGCTGGAGCCTATCTCAGCTGTCATCGGGCACACCCTGGACAGGTCGCCAGTCCAGGTCGCCAGTCCATCACAGGGCCAACATTCACACGGGCAATTTAGAATCACCAATTAACCTAACAAGCATGTCTTTGGATGGTGGGAGGAAGCCGGAGTACCCGGAGAGAACCCACGCAGACACAGGGAGAACATGCAAACTCCACACAGAAAGGCCAGCCGGCCCATGGATTCGAACCGGTGACCTTCTCGCTGTGAGGCATCAGTGCTAACCACCTCGCCACTGTGCCGCCCCCGTCTGTGCAATATGTTTATCATCTATTCTATCTCTGTCATTTCTGCATGCTGTTGCAAACTGCAATTAAAGCTTTTCTTATTCTTATTCTTATTCTTAGAGCTAAACATGTGATGATATCTTCTCACTTTAGATCTTCCACTTTTCACTTCAAATGGTCCAAAACAATAAACTCCCACTAAGATGCATGATGGTTCATTTGGAGATATCCTGTTAAGTGGTAACTCTGCCATCTGTTGGCTAGCTGGCACTGCCAGAACCCGTCAGCAAACAACACATTTGGCCAAGATTTTTCGTATAGCTAAACTGGCTCCCGTAATCCAGTATTTTTGATACAACATTGCCAACATGTGGGTTCTTCCACCGTGGCCGACTTATTTGTGCACTTGCCTTAGAATGAGGTCAGAAATATGCAGGTTTTATCGGATGCTTTGACTCTTCAGGCACGGCTGCCCTAATGAGCCTCCCACCGACTCTCAAGAGTCTTTGCTCAGAACATCCTTCTGCTCCCTCTCATCTGTGACAGCAGTGCCTTGACCTCCTTCCTCTTCTCCTAGAGACTCAAGTGTCTATTTTAGAATCTCAAGACCTAACACTTCACTCTTTTCAGATGTTTTCCATGATGAAGCACGGCCAGTCATTTGAGTTAACTTCTTCTTTGGCTGAAACAGCATTAAGAACTTCTTGTCTCCTCCATTTCCTGCAGCCTCTCCTACTCTACCTCCTCCAGCCTCTTCTCCTCCATCTCCTCCAGCTTCTCCTCCATCTACTCCTGCTTGAAACCTGTATCACGCTGGTGACCAAGAAGGGCAAGGATCCAGTGGATTGTTCCTCCTACAGACCTATCTCCTGAATGTTGATGCTAAAACTGTTCATTCTCACCTTGACAGCTGATTACAGATAAATTATTTATTCTTATCCCTGCTTTCAGCTGTCCTCTCTCCTCTAAACATTACCCATTACTTCCAGCAAAGGTGTGTTAATCAGCAGAAATAATCTGCTTCCTACTTGTAAATGAACTGGGAAGCAGAAACTTCTTTTTCTTCTTCTTCTTCTTGACAACAACAACCAGCATCTCTCAAACACCCCATCTATTTCCTCACTTTTGATGTCCTGCCTTCTACAATAAACTCTACCACACGTTGACATAGTCGTTGCAGCCCTAGTATTCAGTCTAAATGAATAAAACTGAATTTGTATTTCTGTTTTTTATTCAGATTATGTTCCTGTGACTTAACAGCAAACAGCTGTGGTTCTCTGGCCTCAGCTCTGAAGTCCAGACCTTTTCATCTTCATGAGCTAGACCTCAGTCATAATCATCTAAAAGACAGAGGGATCATGCTGCTCTCTGATGGACTGGAGAGTCCTCACTGCAAACTGGAGACTCTGAGGTAGACAATTTATTTTCATCTCTGAGTTAAATGTGAAAAGTGTTTTTGTGTTTAAAGTCTCGTCTCTGTGCAGGTTGAAGTCTTGTCTGCTCTCAGACTCTGGCTGTATCTATCTGGTCTCAGCTCTGAGGTCCCAGCTCCCTAATCTGATGGTGGTGGACCTCAGAAGAAACAGGCTGCAGGACAGAGGAAAGGAGGCCCTGCTTGAACTTGTGAATAGTCCAGGATGTAGAATGAAATCTCTAAGGTCAGTGGAAGGTTGGATTCACTGTCACCTCAGTGCTTCCTTTGGGGCTTTTATGCTCTGAATGCTGTAGAGCAGTGGTTCCCAAGCTTTTTTGGCTGTGCACCCCCTTATATGTCACAACCACACTGATGCACCCCCAGTCCCGCACACCTTAAAAAACAACAATAGACCGTATTGCAAGAAACCTGTTGGGCTTGTAGGGAGTCATCCACAGATTATTAGTTCACATTTCAAGCAGTTTACTGCGGTGGTTTGTGAAATATAAACTTGTAGTCGTTGTGGCGCCTCCTACAGGCCACATTATACGAAACTCGGCATGATTCTACGCAAGCATATTATAATGAAGGCTGCTAAGTTTTATAAGAATTGGGTGAACACTTCAAAAGTTACAGGCCTTAAAGTCATATGAAATATAGCCCTGTCACCTGTAGTGCCCCCTGTTGACGTCATGTCACGCAACTTGATGGGCGTCTGCACAATATTTTACAGATTGTGTACGTCAAATTTCATGATATTAGCTATTGCAGTTTTTGAGATGTTGCTTTTGTAGCGCTGCCTAGAAGTTGGGTACATGTACAGAATCATATTATTACCAATGATATGAAGTTGTATTAAGTTTGGGTATGTACTTCATAAAGTATTAGCTTTGGAGTTATACTGTGCCACGCAGTAAAAATTAATTAGCCATTAAATTTATAATTAATAACCCTGATAAAGTTCTTTGTAAGAATGAATGTTCATAACCTTTGTCTAGTGCTGGGCGATATGGCTGAAAAATGTATCACAATATAAGTGTTTCATATCAGTTGATATCGATAATTACTGATTAATTTTTTTAACCTATTCTACTCAGACTTCTCATCTGTGCTAAGCTGCATCTGTTATTTCTTTTTATCACTTTGATGTTTTGTCGCGTGGCTCTGCTGCAGTGCTCTAGACTTTTTCGTTGTCTGGCATTTTGACTGACAGGGTCATAAAAATCCCATCATAACCCATTTTTATCCGTCATTTTAATTATTTTTTAATGATAACAATGACATATTCTATAGCATTTAAACAATCATTTCAAAAAGATTCAGTTCATATAACCGTCCATCAAAGACGACTCGTGAATCATGAATCTAGAGTCTATTTAAGCGGCTCAGTTGAGTCCTACCACGTTTGATTGATCATCAATAAACGGCTCCATTCAAACATCTTCCATCTCACTCTGCAGAGAAACTAAACGTACGACCAGACTGGACCAGCAAACAATACGCAGAGAAACCAAACTTAACCGACTCATAACCGCTGCTCGTGGATCCCTGATTAACCGAGTCAGCAGCCACTCACTCGGCCGCAGAGAAACCAAACTTAACCGACTCTTACACGACTAATCAAGAGAGACAAGAGCCAGTTAATCTGCTCACTCACCACCAAGTTAGAGACAACATCGGTCTGACTCATGTCTGACTGAAAATAACCAGAATATTAACAAACTGGTAACGTCATCTTTAATGTTTATCTACAGTTTCCTCTCAAGCTGTCGCTCTCATATTCTCCTTTCACTCCACGTCGTTCATTGTTGTTGTTGTCTTAGCTGGGCCGTGATAGGTCGAGAGGCTTAAGCTCTTCCTCTGCCTACATCCCCCATAATGCCTTGCAGTTGTGTCTCTGGGTTTTCTTCCTATTTTTCTCTAACGGAGTTAAAGTGAAATTATCAAACATTCTATCAAACGTATTTTCTATTGATATCGACCACGTGTCTATCGCGATATATATCGTATTATCGCCCAGTATTTCTGTGCCATCTGAGGTTGAACATACATTTCTAATGCTGAATGTTTTCAGCATGAAAATCAGACTTTGAACTTCAAAATCATCGAATTTCTAGCCTTGAGTTTTTTTTTTAGTGTTAAAAAAATTCAACCTCAAAAAATACAACCAAAAAAAGAAATTCAAGAACAAGAAAATGTACAAGAAAAACGGTCAAACCGGGAAAGACTAAAAAAGTTTCTTTAGGATTGCCAATGTGGCCACCTACAATTTAAAAAACTGATCAAAAGCAGCAACAAACTTGAGTGAAAAACGTCTTCGGTCCACGTCTTCAGTCAGGGAGAGTGGAGTCCGACAGCGCCTGTGTCTGCGGTGACGACTTTGTGAAAGGTAAGGCCACAGTAATTAAGCTACAAGGCTGTCTGAAACTGTCAAAATTCAGAGCAGGGTATTATAATGTTATTAGAAACATAGCTGTATATATAGCTATACATTTGTGATTGCCCTCTGGAGTTCTAACGTTAAGCTATGTGGCGATCTCTAGTGTCTTTGTTTTTACCATTACTAACGTTAGCTATCACGACCAGTGGTTCTCAAATTGATGCCATTGTCTGTTTATGTACAATACAGGCTTGATAGTCTGGTCAGAATCATCTAACAAACAAATATTGACAAATCTGTGATTGAGATGGCTCTATGGACGGTGGAGAATTATTTTATAGACTAATAACATGACATAAACTGCAGGTATCCCTCCTTACTCTCAGTACAGGCTGTTCATCACATTTATTTTATCTAGGCTGCTCAAGTGCTGCCACAGATGGAAACTCTCCAGACTGGTCTCCTATGTTCATCTTGGCTACCAGAGAGATAAACCAGTGGCAGAGGCATCACGTCAACGTGAGGAAAGATTCAGGGCCAGAAAAGCACATCATACCAACGATGATGCAGAAGAGACCTGCACCAACAACACAGATGCATTGCTCCACCTTGGTGAAATACAGGATAATACATGGAGGCTGCATGGAGCCATGTTACATTAACTGTTTTGATACGTATCATACCTATGTATTTGTTTACCTCAGAATTCATCCTAAACAATTACCACCATCTTGATGGTGGACAATTTGTAAATTGTACAACTAACGTATCTTCCTCCCTCTCGCCCTCTTTGCCAAATATATTCTATATATGAAATTAAAATGTTTTAAATGTTTTAATACTATTACTTGAGTAAATTAATTTTAGTCTTTACACAAGTATCTGTTCTTACAACTGAGTATGTACCTTTGGCACCTCTGTACATTGTACATGTGTTTTTATATTTGTCTTCTTACTGATAGGTATTAAAAATATTTCATACTTTGTTTAAAAACTGTGCCATAATATCCCCAAATGACCCTGATATGCTTCCAGTGAAAGATGATAGACAATATTGAGTTATCACCCTGTCATACTTAATTCATAAGTTATTTAAATTGACATCACAAAGTGGCCTTGGCATATTTCAGAAACTCATTTATTTTTTTGTGATGAGATTTTGACCTGTTGTGGTCACATTCCATGAAAACCTGTGGACATACATGTATAGACATGAGAACATTTAAACTTTTGCACTTGTCTATAGTACAAGTTCTCCACTTCCTGCCCCTCATCTGAATTTTGCGCATGATCAGAATTGCAAACCAGCTATTGGCGGGACATTGGGCGAATTGAGACAGAGATCGATTGCTTCTCCCTGGTTACCTGGATGTTGAGTCTTGAGGTTGATTTTTTTGAGGTTGAAATTTCTGAGGTTGAATTATTTTTTTGAGGTTGAATTTATTTTTAAATATTGAAAAAAAAAAACTCAGGGCTAGAAGTTTGATGATTTTTAAATTTCAAAGTCTGATTTTCATGCTGAAAAAAATTCAGCATTAGAAAGTTATGTTCAAAATGGCTGGAATAAATGGCTGGAATAAATGGCTGGAATAAATGGTCCTTTAGAACCAGAGCTACATAAGGAATCAGGGGAAAAAAGAATTTTGTTTCTAATGCACACGGTTCTCCAGATATGAGCCAAAGTGTGAATTGGCTTGTGTTGAATTTAAATATCTATGCTTGAATGAAAGTGACTATGACTTTAGTTAACCTTGTAACATTCAGCATAACCCTAAACATAATTTATTATTTATTTAGTTAAAACAGGAAAATAAAATACCCACATACAACATCTTTTACAGCGTGTTGACCCTCTGCTGATCTTCTGGAGTAAACACTATATATATCATAGACTATACATTTACTACATTGTGGTCCCCTCCCTTCTCTTAAGGTGGCCACAGGCCCACTAGAGTATTAACTGTCTTGATTTGTACACACAGAGTGGGTAAAGGACAAAACATGGTTAAACCAGGTTATAAAGGTGCGTATTCACAAAACCATCTCATTCATGTGGTAGCTCCACAGCCATGATGAACTGCACCTTTAGAAAATGTGCAAAAAGATCAAATACACATATTTTTCACATATATTCTCATCAGGATGGCTGTCTGCTTTTCTTGCCAAACGACGCAATAAGTCTAAAGTGGACAAGAAAGATTCAGCAGAGCTGCAGGTGAGAGTTGAGCACTTCCTAACTTTGTTTAGTGGTAGTGAGTTTGTGTTTATCTGGAGCTACTTCTTATTCTAAAGAAATCATCTAATTAACTGATTAAACCTTTGAAATAAACCTGGAGGTATTTTGACTGACGTCGTCATCCTGTATAAGTGTGTGAAATGCTGTGTGGTAATGTTCTGGTTGAGTTCATAGCTCTTAACTGAAATCCTACTGATTAAGACTTTTCTTTGTTTCTGAAATCCAGGGACCATCAGATACCAGAACCACAGACAGGTAATAAGTCTGATGCTGGAATGATGCAGTGTTGTTTCATCTCATTTAAACCAAACTATTCTACTTTGGTCTCATCTGTCCACTAAACATTGTCCCAGTAGTCTTCTGTCTTGTCCACATGATGTTTAGAAATGTTATCTTGGAGAGCAGTGTCTTTGTCCATCACACCATGGTTGTTCAGTGGATTCATCAACATCAGCTTTTAGTTCTTCTTGTTCTCTGTCTTCTTGTCACCATCCAGACACATGCATGGTAGATTAAGTGGTGATTCTGTGTTACACTGGTAACTACTGTCATATTAACTTTCAGTTATTCTGGGAATGTACCTGGAGTTCAGTTCCAGGGAGGACCTGCATGTAAGTGAAAAACATATTTATAAAAGTTTGTATTGAATAAGATTTGTGTGAAGTGAACCTTTATGGAATAAGCAAGTGACAATTGTTTGAATATTCACATCTCTTTTTCAATAACACAAATAAATAGAAAATGGAGAATGTACCATTTATTTTATATTTGCCATTGTGGAGTTTAATGTTGTACGTTTGTTTCTCTTCATCAGTTTTTGGATCAGCAAGCAGAGGGCCTGAGTTTTTGGAGGTGAGAGCTGAGCAGTTTGTAATCATTCATGAATGTGACCCATTGTAGGTGATGGACACAGCTGTAATGTAGATTGTATAGAACTGGAGAGTTGTGTTCCTACTTTAATAGTGAGGCTTTCAGCAGCATTGTGTTCTCACTGCACTCAAACTGTTTTACCTTCTCTCAAATCCAGAAATCTCCAGTTTTTACAATAAAGAAGATTTCTTCTTGGCCTCAACTCTGGTGAGTATATCATGAAATGATAATAAATTATAAATTATGTAAATTGAGAAGTATTGATAAAATGTATGGAAGATATGACATGAATACTGGGAAATATAGAGGCTGCCATGAGTTTCACATTTTTTAATCAGACAGAACAATTACTATGAAATCGAGATACCTTTGAAACAAGGTTCTACAAAAGAGGATTAAACCATAGTGTTACAACTTAAAATGACAGTTGATATGAATTTAGTTAAATTATGAGTTGAAACAGGTTTTCTTCAGGTTGATTTTACTCACATTTTTAAGGCAGCAGGTGAACTTTTGTTTCCACGTTTTACTGACTTGAAATGTTTTACAGTGTATTGTTATGGCCCTGGGTGGCACAGTGGTGAGGTGGTTAGCACTGATGCCTCACAGACACCAGAAGGTTCTAGGTTCCTCCCTGTGTGTAGTCTGCATGTTCTCCCTGTGTCTGTGTGGGTTCTCTCCAGGTTCTCCAGCTTCCTCCCACCGTCCAAAGACATGCTGCTTAGGTTCATTGGTGATTCTGTCTCTCTGTGTTAGTCCTTTGATAGACTGGAGACCTGTCCAGGGTGGTTACAGAAAATGAAAGAAAAAAACAAAGTTTATCAGTTTGAACATTAAAATATTTGTAGTGTATGTAATTTAACATGTGTTGAAAACGATTTGCAAGAGTCTGTTGTGCGTGATCTTTGTGTTAAGGCACAATATCAAAGACTATCATAGTAACTGTAGTGCACAGTAACTTGAACTGTAGATGTAGTAGTAGTGTTGTGGCCCCTTCCATACGTCCTCTGTGTTGTACATTTAGTAGCCGGTCTGCAGGTGTGTTCCAGTGTGGATTGACTGGACTGATGTTTACAATGACTCGGGATGGTGAGCTGTCGTACTGGATCACCCAGTGGAACGAGAACCTCCTCAGCTCGGCTGGAAAGTCTCCTGCAGGTCCCTTCACAGGACAGGAGTTACATTTTAAGTCTAGAGCACTAATGCTTTTGTTTCTACGTAGATTTCTCATCTTATCTAACGGCAGGTTTTAAAGTTTACGTTAACTTCAGATTCATCTCACATCTCACCACAAATTTAATATTTATTTCATTTAGGTCGTTCAGAGAGGAAGACATTAATATTAAAATCAATCAAAAACAGAAACTTTGGAATTTATTCCCAGTAGAGAAACTGCTTCTATTGCGCTCATGGTGCCAATGTTTTTGCTGATGTTAAAAAAAAATAAAAATGTGGTTTAATCCTCTTTTGTAGAGCCTTGTTTCAAAGGTATTGTCATTTTATAGTAACAGTTCTGTGTCTCCTCCTCTTCCTCCTCCTCCTCCTCCATCACTTTTTCCATCTCAGAACTTAAAGACATGAGTTAAATCAGTGGTTCCCAAACTTAATCTTTTAATAAAATCTTCATGCCCCCCCCAAAAAACAAATTCTTTTCAGACTCCATTGTAGTTTATTTCACACATTGTAATTAATACAAACCTCAACCTTTTTTGAACAAATAAAAGTAAACTTTACTGTGTAATTATGTTCAGTCTAACAGGTTTGTGTTTGCATGGGTGCCTGTCAAAAACTTCTCCATCTCATCACTAGCAGTGTCCTTTATTGATTCATTCATTCCATATAGAGGGTCACATGGGAATCAACTGTCTCTTCCATGCCACCCCGAGCCCACAAAAATACTCCCGCCATTTCCCAATCACGTGACTGCCCGTCCCGCAAAATCCCTAGAGAAAGACAGAATCCCGTCCTGCTCCCTGTGTTGTTGTCTAAAGTTGGCGGCCTCACCATATTGCAGCGTCACTTTTTAATTTAATCTCTGCCTCCGTCCCGCTCCCATTGATTATTTGCTCTATCCCGCCTTATCACTTTACTTCCACACTTTGTTCTGTTGTTTATGAAATGCAAGATGACATCTGAGGCAGGGCTCCGACTAAATGGCTTTGTTATGCTTTGCTCTGCCCGTTATTTCACAGGCCGTCTCATGGTAAACTCTCAGAGACTCACTATGAAGAGCTGGCATCAGCACTGAAGTCCAACCCTGAGCTGAAAGAACTGGATCTGAGGAGAAACACTCTGAAGGAATCAGGACTGGAGCTGCTGTGTGCTGCACTAGAAAGCCCCCTCTGCAGACTGGAGACCCTGAGGTACGACCGGCTTTGTTTGGTCATTCCTCATAAGAGTATCACGTCAGTATTAGCCGTATGCTAATGCTAACATGCATACAGAGGTCACACCTTAAACTAAAATGATGGTGTCTTCTCTAGTTCTTTCATCATGTGTAGAGATGTGATACAAGAAGACTAACAGATGAATTGACTCTTTCTCGTAGACTGAGGGGCAGCGTCTTGTCAGAAAGAAGTTGTTCTTCACTGGTCTCAGCTCTTAAGTCAGACCCGTCTTATCTAAGAGAGCTTGACTTGAGTGACATCAAGAACCTGACGGATTCAGGAGTGAAGCTGTTGGCTACAGGACTGAGGAGTCCACACTGCAGACTGAAGACTCTGAGGTCAGTTTCTCATATCATTTATTTTAAAGCATATTTCTCATTTCTTTTGTTGGAGGATGTGGCCTGAGACAGTTGTGCATCATTCCCACTGGTCTGTGCTCTGATAAAAGGAGAGGGATCAAAACCATCAGGCCAGAACGTAGACAACGAGAACCCAATCAAAGACATAAATATTATACCTGTGTATTTGTTTATTCAGCAAAATGAGCCAATATTACATATCAGAGGGTGATAGTGCATCATGGCAGCCTCTGTTATCAAATAGTGTATTAACATGTGTCTTCTAATTCCAGACTAACTGACTGTAAATTATCAGAGAGCAGTTGTGCTACTCTGCTCTCTGCACTTCAGTCCAACCCGTCCTATCTGAAGGAGCTGGACCTGAGTGGAAACAGTGTGAAGGATTCAGGAGTGGAGCTGCTGAGTGCCGTGCTGAACAATCCACTGTGTACACTGAACACTCTGAGGTGAGACTAGATCCTCATGGATGTGAATGTCTCCTGGCATCTTTCAGTCTGTGTTTTAGCTTTATGACAGCACCTACTCTGGGAGAACATGTCCACCAATGCAGACATCCATATCATAAACCCAACTGTGTTTCCACCTGTTTTCTATGTTGGGGTGGTCCTAGAGTGCTTGTGTGCAGCGTTTAGTGTATTTGTTTTTCCAGCCACTTAGAGCTTAGTGGAATTATTTTCTTATCTTTAAAGATCTATATGTGCAGAAACAATCTACTTCCTACTTGTACATGAACTTGGAAGCAGAAACCATAGACATACAGTATATACATAGACGCCTCATTGAGCGGGTTGGCCCGCTGCTGCGATACGTCAACGTCACCGCCATATTGGGGGAGGCAACACTGCCCCGTGAACCAATATGAGTCAATGGAGAGAACTTTATTAAGTGTCTGCTAGTAGGTGCTAAATTAATTCCTCTCATTTACACATTCACATACGGACGTATATATTCAGAAAACTGTTAGGAACCTAAAACAACGTCTGTAATGGTCTCTGATGATTATAAACGTGAACTATTCTTGATATGTTCAGTGTACAGGTCGGCATCAAACCACTCGATGTATTTTATAATGTTTTCACGAGTGTTTAGCTGCTACTGTAATGATACAAAATACTGAATCTGTGTCTATAATAACCACCGGACATGGAAATGAGACATCTGTATTAATAAACAGCACCAGCATTTACATGGTACTGATTTTGATTAATCGTTTTTATATTATAAGATTTCAAGATTTCAAGATTTAAGATATAACGACTTATATTGACAATCATTGGGACAATCATTGGGACAAAAAAATAACAAAATGAACAAAGTCTGCAAATCATAATAAAATAAAATGAAATAATAATAATGGCATAAAATACTGCGATTGCCTTGTCTAAACCATACTCTGATTTATTTTATTTTTAGAAGGAAACAGATTAAAGAACATATATACATACTTATATTTATACAGCAGTATGTGCAAGGAAACAGATTAAAAAACACATATATCAATCCAGCTTTATTCATTTATTTTCTATACCCAGTTATTCCTGTTAGCCACATGCTAAATAAAAGGATAAAATATTGTAATGATCTCAGAGTGTAATACAAAATACATCAGAGTCCTTTTATTATCACTGAACAAGTGTACATCAAAATTCTAGCACAACATCCGAGTATTACACACAACATAAATAGAGTAAAAAGTACAACAGTGCAAATGTAAGTTCTGTTCTGTCAAAGTCCTCCGGACTAAAATACTCACTGCAGAGCCTGGATGACGGGCTAGCAGAAAACCCTTCCCTTCTCAAAGCAGTTGGGAAACCTACATAGTATGAGAAAAGTTAGCTAATCAACTTTGAACACTCCGAGTAGTTAGTTCGGGGCAATTTAGTTAAACACAGCAGCTCCAGGACTGGAGCTGCTGTGTGCTGCACTAGAAAGCCCCCTCTGCAGACTGGAGACCCTGAGGTACGACCGGCTTTGTTTGGTCATTCCTCATAAGAGTATCACGTCAGTATTAGCCGTATGCTAATGCTAACATGCATACAGAGGTCACACCTTAAACTAAAATGATGGTGTCTTCTCTAGTTCTTTCATCATGTGTAGAGATGTGATACAAGAAGACTAACAGATTAATTGACTCTTTCTCGTAGACTGAGGGGCAGCGTCTTGTCAGAAAGAAGTTGTTCTTCACTGGTCTCAGCTCTTAAGTCAGACCCGTCTTATCTAAGAGAGCTTGACTTGAGTGACATCAAGAACCTGACGGATTCAGGAGTGAAGCTGTTGGCTACAGGACTGAGGAGTCCACACTGCAGACTGAAGACTCTGAGGTCAGTTTCTCATATCATTTATTTTAAAGCATGTTTCTCATTTCTTTTGTTGGAGGATGTGGCCTGAGACAGTTGTGCATCATTCCCACTGGTCTGTGCTCTGATAAAAGGAGAGGGATCAAAACCATCAGGCCAGAACGTAGACAACGAGAACCCAATCAAAGACATAAATATTATACCTGTGTATTTGTTTATTCAGCAAAATGAGCCAATATTACATATCAGAGGGTGATAGTGCATCATGGCAGCCTCTGTTATCAAATAGTGTATTAACATGTGTCTTCTAATTCCAGACTAACTGACTGTAAATTATCAGAGAGCAGTTGTGCTACTCTGCTCTCTGCACTTCAGTCCAACCCGTCCTATCTGAAGGAGCTGGACCTGAGTGGAAACAGTGTGAAGGATTCAGGAGTGGAGCTGCTGAGTGCCGTGCTGAACAATCCACTGTGTACACTGAACACTCTGAGGTGAGACTAGATCCTCATGGATGTGAATGTCTCCTGGCATCTTTCAGTCTGTGTTTTAGCTTTATGACAGCACCTACTCTGGGAGAACATGTCCACCAATGCAGACATCCATATCATAAACCCAACCGTGTTTCCACCTGTTTTCTATGTTGGGGTGGTCCTAGAGTGCTTGTGTGCAGCATTTTGTGTATTTGTTTTTCCAGCCACTTAGAGCTTAGTGGAATTATTTTCTTATCTTTAAAGATCTATATGTGCAGAAACAATCTACTTCCTACTTGTACATGAACTTGGAAGCAGAAACCATAGACATATATACATAGACGCCTCATTGAGCGGGTTGGCCCGCTGCTGCGATACGTCAACGTCGCCGCCATATTGGGGGAGGCAACACTGCCCCGTGAACCAATATGAGTCAATGGAGAGAACTTTATTAAGTGTCTGCTAGTAGGTGCTAAATTAATTCCTCTCATTTACACATTCACATACGGACGTATATATTCAGAAAACTGTTAGGAACCTAAAACAACGTCTGTAATGGTCTCTGATGATTATAAACGTGAACTATTCTTGATATGTTCAGTGTACAGGTCGGCATCAAACCACTCGATGTATTTTATAATGTTTTCACGAGTGTTTAGCTGCTACTGTAATGATACAAAATACTGAATCTGTGTCTATAATAACCACCGGACATGGAAATGAGACATCTGTATTAATAAACAGCACCAGCATTTACATGGTACTGATTTTGATTAATCGTTTTTATATTATAAGATTTCAAAATTTCAAGATTTAAGATATAACGACTTATATTGACAATCATTGGGACAATCATTGGGACAATCATTGGGACAAAAAAATAACAAAATGAACAAAGTCTGCAAATCATAATAAAATAAAATGAAATAATAATAATGGCATAAAATACTGCAATTGCCTGGTCTAAACCATACTCTGATTTATTTTATTTTTAGAAGGAAACAGATTAAAGAACATATATACATACTTATATTTATACAGCAGTATGTGCAAGGAAACAGATTAAAAAACACACATATCAATCCAGCTTTATTCATTTATTTTCTATAGCCGGTTATTCCTGTTAGCCACATGCTAAATAAAAGGATAAAATATTGTAATGATCTCAGAGTGTAATACAAAATACATCAGAGTCCTTTTATTATCACTGAACAAGTGTACATCAAAATTCTAGCACAACATCCGAGTATTACACACAACATAAATAGAGTAAAAAGTACAACAGTGCAAATGTAAGTTCTGTTCTGTCAAAGTCCTCCGGACTAAAATACTCACTGCAGAGCCTGGATGACGGGCTAGCAGAAAACCCTTCCCTTCTCAAAGCAGTTGGGAAACCTACATAGTATGAGAAAAGTTAGCTAATCAACTTTGAACACTCCGAGTAGTTAGTTTGGGGCAATTTAGTTAAATACGATTGACTTCTTGGTTGTTTGAAGGCTGGTTTTAACGCGGGACTTATATTCTGATCTCAAAATGATGTTGTAATGATCAAATACAATCAAAAGTAATTGTTCTGTCTTACTTGTGAAAAGTAATCCCGTGGGATCGGGTTTCGCTTGTCATTCGACTGAAACATTTCCAAGCAGCACAAGAATGAGGCATCTTTCGCCGGGTGATAGCTGCAGTTTGCCTCCCCCAATATGTCGGCGACGTTGACGTACTTCTTGGATTGTGATTTAGTGGAAGCATTACTGCCCTCTGCAGGATAAATCTATTTACTACAACCAGCATCTCTCAAACACCAGGGTCTCTGTTCCATCTATTTCCTCACTTTTGATGTCTAGCCTTCTTCAATAAACTCTGCCACATGTTGACATAGTCGTTGCAGCCCTAGTACTCAGTCTAAATGAATAAAACTGAATTTGTATTTCTGTTATTTATTCAGATTATGTTCCTGTGACTTATCAGAGAACAGCTGTGATTCTCTGGCCTCAGCTCTGAAGTCCAGACCTTTTCATCTTCATGAGCTAGACCTCAGTCATAATCAGCTAAAAGATATTGGGATCATGTTCCTCTACAATGGACTGAAGAGTCCTCACTGCAAACTGGAGACTCTGAGGTAGACAATTTATTTTCATCTCTGAGTTAAATGTGAAAAGTTTGAGTGTTTTTGTGTTTAAAGTATCGTCTCTGTGCAGGTTGAAGTCTTGTCTGCTCTCAGACTCCGGCTGTTTCATTCTGGTCTCAGCTCTGAGGTCCCAGCTCCCTAATCTGATGGAGGTGGACCTCAGTGGAAACGAGCTGCAGGACAGAGGAAAGGAGGCCCTGCTTGAACTTGTGAATAGTCCAGGATGTAGAATGAAATCTCTAAGGTCAGTGGAAGGTTGGATTCACTGTCACCTCAGTGCTTCCTTTGGGGCTTTTATGCTCTGAATTCTGTAGAGTATCTTGGAACAATTAGGGATTTTAATTGATGATGTAAAACTAAAGTTGTGTTGAATTTAAATACCAATGCCTGAATGAAACTCACTATGACTTTAGTTAACCTTGTAACATTCAGCATAACCCTAAACATAATTTATTATTTATTTAGTTAAAACAGGAAAATAAAATACCCACGTACAACATCTTTTACAGCGTGTTGACCCTCTGCTGATCTTCTGGAGTAAACACACTATATATATCATAGACTATACATTTACTACATTGTGGTCTCCTCCCTTCCCTTAAGGTGGCCACAGGCCCACTAGAGTATTAACTGTCTTGATTTGTACCCACAGAGTGGAGGAAGGACAAAACTTGGTTAAACCTCGTCGTGCTGGTGCGTATTCACAAAACCATCTCATTCATGTGGTAGCTCCACAGCCATGATGAACTGCACCTTTAGAAAATGTGCAAAAAGATAAAATACACATATTTTCACATATATTCTCATCAGAGCTGCCTGGTGTTCTTGCCAAAGTGCGCAAAACGTCTGAAAGGAACAAGAAAGATTCAGCGCAGCTGCCGGTGAGAGTCGAGCACTTCCTAACTTTATTTAGTGGTAGTGAGTTTGTGTTTATCTGGAGCTACTTCTTATTCTAAAGAAATCATCTAATTAACTGGTTAAACCTTTGAAATAAACCTGGAGGTATTTTGACTGACGTCATCATCCTGTATAAGTGTGTGAAATGCTGTGTGGTAATGTTTTAGTTGAGTTCATAGCTCTTAACTGAAATCCTACTGATTAAGACTTTTCTTTGTTTCTGAAATCCAGGGACCATCAGATACCAGAACCACAGACAGGTAATAAGTCTGATGCTGGAATGATGCAGTGTTGTTTCATCTCATTTAAACCAAACTATTCTACTTTGGTCTCATCTGTCCACTAAACATTGTCCCAGTAGTCTTCTGTCTTGTCCACATGATGTTTAGAAATGTTCTTCTTGGAGAGCAGTGTCTTTGTCCATCACACCATGGTTGTTCAGTGGATTCATCAACATCAACATCAGCTTTTAGTTCTTCTTGTTCTCTGTCTTCTTGTCACCATCCAGACACATGCATGGTAGATTAAGTGGTGATTCTGTGTTACACTGGTAACTACTGTCATATTAACTGACTTTCAGTTATTCTGGGAATGCAGCTAGATTTCAGTACCAGGGAGGACCTGCATGTAAGTGAACATTTTTTATAAAAGTTGTATTCAAGTGTATTAAATAAGATTTGTATGAACTGAACCTTCTTTGAATAAGCAAGAGACAATTTTCTGAATATTCACATCTTTTTTTCAATAACACAAATAAATAGAAAATGGAGAATGTACCATTTATTTTATATTTGCCATTGTGGAGTTTAATGTTGTATGTTTGTTTCTCTTCATCAGCTCATCAATCAACAAGGAGAGGACGAAGACGAACGTTAACAGAAACCCCTGCAGCCACTACTGCACCTATTGGTAAGTGTCCCCCATAGGTGAATATGAACTTGGTAGAATATTTCCTAAAATACTGTACTCTGGTTTGAGTTTTTGGTATTTATCCAAATATTTCCATTTAATATCATTATTTCTATCAATCACTCAATGTGTCCATCATTATTTTCAGCCTCAGACTCATTAGATGACTCTCATCTTGCTACTGTGGACCAGGTAAATGTGAGAGTTTACAGTTTGTCGTTTTATTATTACCTAACTGCATTGATTTTAGTCTGTGGTTCTGTGCATGTTCATGTGTGTTCAGTTCTCTGATTAAACCTCAGATAAACGGGAGGAAAACAGATGAATGAGCAGTTAAACGTTCTCCTTGACCTGATGAAATGTGTTTAATGAATTATTTATTATTAATGTTCTCTAATAACTGATTGCTTCTTTCTAAATCTAGGCCTACAGACTCTTTTCCCCTGAACTCTTCAATGAACATGGACGTATGTCATACAGGTAATTCAGACAAATATCTTCCACTTAAATCATTATAAATGCAGTCAGCTGAAAAAAATAAATGAACAGGAACCAATACAGAGTCCATCAGACACAGTCACAGTCCTATTACACTAAAATAGGTCTAAGTTTATATTAAGTACACTGTAAAACATGTGAAGGTTTTTCTTCTAGTTTCAACTGAATACAATACAGAGACAAATTATAGTCACCTATTTTGAATTCGATGCCAGCAAGACAATGTCCAGAGACATTCTGTATGTATTACAACAGTGTTGACTTGAAATAAAGCCCTCCCATTGAAAATGTGTGGTGCATTATGAAGTATGGAGACACCAGAGACTGTTGAGCAACTGATCAACAATTAGTGTCATCAGACATTTATCAGTCTGAACATTAAATATCTTTGTCTTTGTAGTGTATGCAATTAAACATGTGTTGAGACTCTGTGTGATCTTTGTTTTAAGGCAGAATATCATAGTAACTGTAGTGCACAGTAACTTGAACTGTAGATGTAGTAGTAGTGTTGTGGCCCCTTCCATACGTCCTCTGTGTTGTACAGATTTAGGAGCCGGTCTGGAGGTGTGTTCCGGTGTCGATTGACTGGACTGATGTTTACAATGACTCGGGATGGTGAGCTGTCGTACTGGATCACCCAGTGGAACGAGAACCTCCTCAGCTCGGCTGGAAAGTCTCCTGCAGGTCCACTCTTTAGCATAAATTGTCCTGAGCGTGCTGTTTCTCAGTTGCACCTCCCACATTGTGCAAATCTACCTGGTGAGTATGTCCAGTATGGAGCTTTAAAATAAAGCATGGATTATCTTATCTTTATTATCTTATTTTATTCTTTTAAATGACATGGAGTCAGAGGACCCATGAGATTGGTAAATGGTTCTCTGTGTTTTACAGCTTTGCTTTTGCTTTTGTTTTTCCTGAAGGCCTCTCCGTGGTCCATGTTAGTGATGATGGAATGAACATCCTGGAGCCTCTGGAGATCACAGCCTCTCACGTGGTCGTGGATGTGCCTCACTTCTCTGCCTTTGGCTTGGTGTGGGATTTCATCAAAAGTCTTCTAAACTTCCAGATACCAATATGTGGACAAGTGCTGTTGTTCCACCGACCGTCGTACAAGAATCAAAGCCAAAAGCTCAATGTGTTTCTGCTGCCAGAAAATGTGCCAGTGCAGGAGGTGAGAGCATTGAAGATGCAACCTTCATTTTAGGTACTGACTGTAGGCCAGTGTGTCTCAATTATTTTCTGTTACGGCCGCCCTAGGAAGACGATAACATTTTGCCCCCCACCCCGACTTTCCGCGGCTACTATAAATCGTATAATTTGTCCATAAAATTGTTATAAGTATGCCTCTGCATAACACTGTATCCTTATTAACCCCTTCATGCCTAGTGTTGCGAATTTGCAGCACACTGTTTTCTGCAACCGAAATAACCCATGTGATATTCCAGTGTCGATTTGTGCACAATCAAAAAAATAAAGGGCGTTAAAATTAAGAATAGCACTCGCCAAGCGCTACATATGATTCATCGTATCTCCTTGTCTCAGCTTTCGGGAGACTTTCGGTTGTTTCATTATCTCTCTCTCTCTGCCTTTATTTTCATCCCTGTAAAATATTTTTCCATGGTGATTCTTGAGGGTTTGTTCACTGCACTTCATATTTCTTGCTCTATGCTGTGTGTGCGCGCATGCTCGCTGCAAAAAAACAAAAAACAAAGCATACACCATAGAGCCAATACTCTGACAATGCGATTGCCACTGCCACCTACTGTAGTGGATGTACGATTACACTTTATTCTAGTTTGGCAAAAAAAAGCATGATCCCGGAGTGGCCCCACTATTTGAGAAACACTGCTATAGACATATAAAGATGGATGGTAGAACAGCTCCTTTAAAGTGAAAGCAACTAGAGCTCCCCCTGGTGTCTGGCTGCAGTACAGGTCATAAGCTCCACCTCCTCCATGTTAGTGGGCGGGGCCTGGGCCAAACTAAAACACTAAAATGGTTTTAGGTCATTAATATAATGTTGCTGAATGTTCAAGTGTGAATTCTTTGGATAAGTTTCATTTCAGTTACTTACAACAAGTGTAGTGTATTACCCAACATTTCCTTGTAACAGGTGGAGGTAGAGCAGAGTGTAGTATTAATTAAACTAAAACATGAGTGAGTCTGGAGGAAGAGTGGGTGGGGCATCAGTATCACGGCTCCACGTGGCTCCGCCCTCTGACCGTACTGATCAGGTTGTTGAAATTCCTTTTGTAATAAAATGAGCAGGACACACCTCTGTACCTGTGACCTGGCTTTCAGTCAGTTCAGGTAGGATCTCGTCCTCATCCTGATCCTCGTCCTCATTGTTGTCCTCATCCTGATCCTCGTTCTCATTGTTGTCCTCATCCTGACCTTCCCTGCAGTCACAGCATCACTGTGTTCACTGTTCATTTCTGAACACATCAGCTGTAGAAATGAAACAACCGTATTTGGGTGATACATTGAATCAATGTCCAACTAAATCCTGTCCCAATTCTACTGAAGGTCAAACACCAACAGGAAAAGGCAGTGCACATTGAGGCACCTTCCTCTTGTTGCCTCACAAGAGGCCAGTTTTACAGTCTGCACTGTCCTGAGGCCGTCAGAATACAGCCTGGGGTGAGTATGTCACACACAGCTTGTATAAAAGGCTCCAAGCTAATTCAAAAGACTATCAAAGACGTAGAACATGAGTGGAGGGTGGAAGATGATGCATGGCAGACAATCTGCAGCCTGTAAGGTCAACCACCGTTCACTGAATGCACATCAATGCATGACTGTAAGCATTGATGGAATAATTTAAAGCAGTAAGTTATACAGAAATTCTCCCCAGTGCAGTTGAGTCAATGGAGAATCAGCTATGAGACCAGTATGTTGTAATTTTTACACCAGGATGTCAACATGTTTGTTTCTGCTGCTGTAAAGCTTTTATCCTGCAGGAATCTGTTTTAGAGCCAGTCTCCAGTGACCATTTGAGGATCAGCAGTTTTAGCTGTTAATTATGTTCATTTGATCACAGTTAATTAACTTTTCTGTCCACTGTTTGGTAATGAGTTGGTGATAATTTAATGGTTTCAAACTGAGTCAGCTGGAAACTGGATTCCTGTTGTTCATTAACAGCATTGTTCTGATTTACAGCGTGCTCCATTTGACCTGAAGTATGGACCAAACTACCACCCGACATTTGAGATTCGAATGACTCCGATCACAGAGGAAGTGACTGTGACTGTCAGAGACAAGGAGGAGAAAGATTTCTGGGAGTATCATGTTGAACTAACTGGTAAAGAAGGTTTGACTCTATTACCATTAGCTACTACACCAACCAGCCACACCATTATGACCACTGACAGTTCAGTGTTCTGCTGGGAAACTTGTGGACCTGGCTTCATTCATTGGTGTGGATGTTACTTAGACATGTAGCACCCACCTAGACCAGACCAGGCACCCCCACCCCATAGCAATGACACTCCTTGATGGCAGCAGCCATCCATCAGCAACATCCTGTTGTGTCACCATAAGGGAGACCTGCACCATCGGTGTATTTAATAATGTATTTAATGCTGGCTGTCCTTCTTTCATGTCTGTCTTTCTAGTAAAATTGCTATAAAAATTAATGGATCTTCTATTAGCAGCCTTAAACCTGCAGCAAGAAGGTTTTAAATTGTTTGTAATTTTAGTTCAAGTTGGAGCCTTTCACATATTTTAGCCTTGAAAGTTGTCACGTACATGTACATACTGTATGCGGTCTCTTTCCCTCAGACTGCATTGTTCACAGTCTTGTGTGTTGGTATTTATTTTATGGTTCAGGTGTGATACTAGCTTCAGCCTTCAGTGGCCTGTCAGTCCAACCTCTAGCCAGTGAGCCAGGATGGTTCCCGGTCACAAGTGAAGGAAGAGGTGAGCAACTCTGTTAGAGATTATTGTAGATGATAGAGATTCTGCAACGCTGTGTGGATTTTCATTTCAATGAGTATCTCTACTTCCTGTCTTTTGTTTTTGATCATGCAGCCTACAGTACATAATTATACATATATATATAAATAACAAGTTCCAGAAGGTACAGAGTGCAAAGTTGTTTTGGATCAGTAAAGATGGAACACATGGAGGAAAGGTTAACTGAGGAGGTTCAGAGATACAAACATTTGTACGACTCGTCACCAATGTTGAAAGTGAAGCAGGACGTAGAAACAAAAATAAACCCGACTGACAAAAAAGACACAGCGCTGATTGAGTCCTGTTTTTACAGAGCTAGCCAGATTAAGGAGAGTTCAAGTATAAATAGCTCACACCAGCTTAAACCACATACATAGGTTACAGCGTCTACGTCCTGCAGTACAATAAAAGAGCCTTGAGTTTTACAACACGCTGCAATCCCTGTTGTTCTATTGAAAAAGAGAAAGATGACATAAACATAATATAAATGAGGCGTTTTGTCTGCTCTTCTCTGATTCCCTTGAAGTGTTGCCTTTGATTCATTACATGAAATCTTGTGGACAGGTCAGCAGCAAAACATGTCTTAGCTGTCTCAACCAAGGCCAACCTAAAAGACTAATCTATATCAGTGCTACATTACATGTTAAAGTTTTAAAATCCAGTATCGTTGATTGAATCAAACATATTTCTCTGTTTTTCTTCCAGGCCTTTTTTCCAGCAGCCAGTCAGAGAGTTTGTCAGAGCTAGAAGATAAGAAGCTAAAGTCTGTTCGGGGGCAGTTTATTACCAGAGTGTCTAATTCTGTTCTGAATGATCTGCTGGATGTGCTTCTGCAGAATAACGTTATAAACATCAGTGAACTGGAAGAGATGCAAGCCAAGCCCAGGGCAGACAAAGCTAGAGAGCTGATCGACACTGTGCTGAGAAAGGGACCAGAGGCTTGTAAAATCATGACTGATGCTTTCTGTCAAATAGATCCATTTGTTTGTGAAACGCTGAAATTAAAATGAGCTCCACATCTGTGTGTTTCTAAAACCAAAGAACATGGACGTCAGTAATAAGCATCTGTAATTCAGATCATTACATGTTGTTAATGATCTGTCAAATGACTTTTTTATTTGTAGATAATACCTGTTGGATATTTTTTAAGTTAAATGACAAATATGTCTGTTTGTAAAGGATGGAATACATTTATTATTATATTTTACACTGATCTTTGTGTAGTCCGTATTACTTTTACAACCACTGTTCAGAGAGTCGACCACACGGTTACTTTTGAGTACATTTTAAATTTCAAACTCTGAGTTTCAACCTTTCAAAATATTCTTTTGCAGTTTGCTCATGCTTAGCTCAGACTTAACACGGATTATGCTGAGTTTTCTGCAAACACATCAAAGTCTGTCGATGCTTTACGACGGAGTATTAGGGCCACATTGAGGGGAACAAAATATCACAAACTTCGAGAATAAAGACATCATTTCCAAGAATAAAGTCGTAATTTATGAGAATAAAGTCGTAATTTATCCGAAAAAAGTCCTAAAAGTGGAGTTGTACTTTAGGATAGGTTTCACAAACAAGGAGATATTTAATGTTTTGGCACATCAGCATCACATCATCATAAATATTGGGACTTTAAAAAGAGTATGCAAGAAAATGCATCTTTTCCGGAGAAAGCGTCTCTTAATTCTCATAAATTGCGACTTTATTCTCATAATATTACGACTTTATTCTCGAAGTTTGTGATTTTTTTCCCCCTCAATGTGGCCCTTATACTCCGTCGTAATGCTTCACTGAAGGTACTGAAATATTTAAAGTTTAAATTCTGCATTACTTTTCCTGTAATGTGGCCTATACATTTCAAAGAATAATATTCATCATATAAAAGTCAGTTCTTTTCTTTTAAGCGTAGTACTTTTATATAAAGTAATTCTCAATATTCTCAGTACAGTTGTTAATGTCCATGTTTTTCATGTTAATGTACGTTATAACTAGATTTTTACTTTTTTTTTTTTTAAACTTTTTGTTTGTTTTTATTCTTCTACTTCTACAGCACCTACGGGGCACCTCAGGTCACCATAATGTCATTGTACCTGTACAATGACAATAAAGACATTCGTTCCATCTCTGTACATTTATTCATACACTAATTTGTACATTTTTGCTCATAATATTTTTATTTTTTATACTTTCATTTCATTTCATTTAATCTTTATTGCGCTTGTGGTTCTTTTGGTTGTTTGTTTGTTTGTTTTTATGTGCAACCAAACTACTGTGACCAAGCAATTTCCCTTGTGGATCAATAAAGTTTATCTAAGTCTATGTCTACTACTGTCTCTATTACTTGTACATTTGTTTCTATGCTAATATGCTTATACTATTTTATTGTATTTTTATTTATTTTTACTTTCACGTGAGGTTCTAGTTCACGTGTTTTTAGTCTAAATATCAATACTTTTATAAAATATTGTACTACTCCCACAGTATTTGTATGTAGCAATAGCTTATAAGCGACTGTCTTTTGTTTTTTTATTTTTTTCATATTTGATTTTTAACGGAAAGAAACGATCCAGACATCTGCCATCGATCAGTTTAGTCTAGCGCCTTAGCCGGCCTGTCAATCAGGCAGAAATAGCAGATCAACGATAACCATCACTCATCAAAGCGAGAGCGGCGAGTTAGCCTGGTTAGCCTCGTTAGCCTAGCATGGTTAGATGGAGGCTGAGCTGGGGGCGGACAACCACGATGGAGCGGTAACGAACGGCAGCGGTGTAGTTTCAGCTGGAAGCGAGAGTGCGTTTGAAACTTAACCGGCTGGCTTCAGATTAACCGAGGACGGAGAGGAAAAACAGCACGATATGCAGTGAGTACACGACCACAACCGGAACCGAATTAATCCCGCTAAAAGTTTTGAAGCCGCCAGGGCCCGTTGCTAGCAGGTTGCTAAGTTAGCCGGTTAGCTCGGTGCTTGCATCCTCTAACGTGGGCACCTGACAGCTTTAGGATTGGATTCATTTACGGCTTTGGGTGTTTTAAACTTTAACAGTAGCTGACATTAATATGTAAAGAGACAATATTGGAGTTTGTAATGCTATTTTATTGTTGTTTGCCTTAGTAAACAAGCTAGCTCTGCATTGCTAGCTTGGGGAGGATGCTGTGCTCAGGAGAGTTAGTTTTGTTTTTGGACAGTAACAGAAATGCAAAAAACATGTAAATCTGCCATTTTTTAATAACTTTTGATTTTAGTCCAACAATTTACCAACTATTAGGACCAGATAAATAATATGTCTCCTCTTTGCTGAAGCATGACAGGTGTGTTGTTTGTGGTTGTCAGGTCATGAAGCGGGTTCGTAACGATCAGATCCAGTATGCCGTGGCTCAGTACCTGAAGAGGAGGCAGTATGTGGACACTGATGGCTCCCTGAAAGGAGCCAAGCTGTTCCAGTCAGCTGAAGAGATGGCTGCCAGCCTCACAGGTGAACACGCTGCAGCAGTTTACACAAGACAGACCAAGTGAAGCCACTCGGTCCTGAGACACAAAATATAGTGTCCTACTGTTTTACACGTTGACAACATTATAATGCTGCTTGCATTTTAAAGCAGTCACAGCTCTTGTTTATTATATATTTAACGTCTCATTGAGGTCATACTTTCTCTCACATTGTCATATTCTTACTCTTCATTTCCTCTCTCCCCCCCCTGAGCAGTCCAGACAGAGTCGGGCTGCACCAACGTCGTCTCTGCTGCGCCGTGTCAGTCGGATCCGCAGCAGTACGAGACCCAGTACTCCAGGCTGCGCACGTTTCTCTTAGGTACGTCATCCACGTTCCCGCCGCTCGCTGCAGACGTTGACGGCGTCCAGAAAGTCTTAATGCAGTGGTTCCCAACCTTTTTTTGGGTTGGACATTTCAGACGACCCCAAGGTTGAAAAACACCGTCTTAATGTATTTACAGTGACGCCTAAAAGTCGTTGCTTCCTTCAGAAACTTCTGCATAAAATTGACTCAGAACGTCAGAGTTTCACACAAAGAGAATCCAGACTAAGAAATGAAACTCAAATATTATGCTTGTGTATGTTATTACATATTTGTGAGTTTATTTCAAGGCCAAACAAACAAAAAATTAAATAGGACCAAGTGTTTAGTTTAAAAACAAAACAAAACAGGGGTTTGTAAGGAGCTCAGAGAAAGAGTTGTTGTTGCTCATCAGGCTGGAAAAGATTATAAAATCATCTCTAAAGAGTTTGGAAGCTAATGTCCTGCTGCATCTGGACCAGGACGGCTTGTCATCACTGATGGACCAACAAATTCTTCCAGCTGTGACTGGTCTAGAGGGGGGTCCACCCTGGACAGGTCTCCAGTCTATCACAGGGCTAACACAGAGAGACAGAACCACCAATGAACCTAAGCAGCATGTCTTTGGACGGTGGGAGGAAGCTGGAGAACCTGGAGAGAACCCACACAGACACAGGGAGAACATGCAGACTACACACAGAGAGGAACCAGTAGAACCATGGATTAGAACCTAGAACCTTCTGACTGTGAAGCATCAGAGCTAATTCTAAAAGAAAATGATTCAATTCCTTTTGAAGAATAAATCAACAAGTATAATGGGTCTCTTTTTTTGGTTGGGTTTGTCTCCAGTGTCTCTTTGTCTCCTTTTGGGACTTGTGTTAATATCTGCTGATGTTTTTAATCATTTTTATGCAGAAATGTAGAAATCTCTGAAGGAAGTAAATACTTTTACTGTACTGCGCCGTCCATATACGTCCTTTTTGGTTGTTGTCTGAATGTTTTCTGTTTCTCCTCCAACTAGAAACAGAAATATCCTGGGCCAAAGAGGTGAGCTGCATCCTCTATCCACTTTTCGTCTACCTCCACCTGGACATGGTGCGCTGTGGCCTGAAGGGGGCGGTAGATGGCTTCTACACTCGTTACCATGGCGCCTTTCTTCAGGACAGCGAGCAGCGTGCCACCGTAGAGCAGCTGCGGCACGTCCTCAGCGCTCAGGACGTCGCAGGCAACTCCAAGCTGAGCGCTTTCCTGGAGCACAAGTACGTGGTCCACCTGACGGAGCCGGCCTACAGCTACCTGCTGCGCTACCTGCAGAGCGAGGACAACAGCGCCCTCTGCAGGGCCCTCAGCACACATCTGCAGGTGGAAGTCACTGCCTCCAGGCGCATGGACTATCAGCTGTACGGGGCGGCCAGCGGCGCGACAGCCGCCCCCAACTCCACCTCCTCCTGGGCGGGAGTAGACGGGTCCGAGGGTGGGGATGGGCTGGAGGTCCCTGCGGGGATCCCACAGAGCGAGGCGGCTCTGGAGGCGCTTCAAGACTGCATCAAGAAAGTGCGCGAGGGGCCTCCGTCGCTCACCACCGTCTGCTTTTACGCCTTCCACCACACGGAGCAGATGCTGAACACCGCAGAGGTGTCGGCCGACAGCCGCCTGCTGGCCGCCGGCTTCGACAGCTCCACGGTGAAGCTGTGGAGCCTCCGAGCCAGGAAGCTGAAGGCCAAACCCCACAGGGCTGACGTGTCACACATCCACCTGGCCTGTGACGTACTGGAGGAGGAAGTAAGTAGACGACTCTAATTTTGTCTGCTTGTTTTTGCACTTGATCCAATTTTGGTCTAAGAAGGAAGAGAAAATTCAGAAAGGTTGAGTTTTTGGTCTTTGAAAAATTGTTGGAAGCAAAATCTTTTAAGCAGCTCTTTTTACCTTTTTGGTTTCTGTCTGATCGTCCACCCCTTGTGTCTCCTCAGGTGGACGAGGAGGACGGCTCCGGCAGTGAGATAAAGACCCTGCGCGGTCACAGCGGCCCAGTGTTCCGTACAGCCTTCCTGACCGACAGCTCCGGCCTCCTCTCCTGCTCCGAGGACACAACCATCCGCTACTGGGACCTGGGCAGCTTCACCAACACGGCGCTGTATCAGGGACACGCGTATCCGGTGTGGGACGTGGACGTCAGCCCCTGCAGCCTTTACTTCGCCAGCAGCTCCCACGACCGCACCGCCCGCCTCTGGACGTTCTCCCGCACCTACCCGCTGCGGCTCTACGCGGGGCATCTCTCGGACGTTGACTGCATTAAATTCCACCCAAACTCCAATTACCTCGCCACGGGCTCCACAGACAAGACTGTACGGCTGTGGAGCACCCAGCAGGGGGCGTCCGTTCGCCTCTTCACAGGCCACCGCGGCCCGGTGCTCTCTCTCGCCTTCTCTCCTAACGGGAAGTATTTGGCCTCGGCTGGTGAGGACCAGCGGGTGAAGCTGTGGGATTTAGCATCGGGGACTCTGTTTAAAGACCTGCGGGGACACACGGACAGCGTCACCAGTCTGTCCTTCAGCCCTGACAGCAGCCTGGTGGCGTCCTCGTCTATAGACAACTCAGTCCGGGTGTGGGACATCCGTAACGCTCACGGCGGGACGCCAGCCGACGGCTCGTCCAGCGAGCTGGTGGGACTGTACACCGGAAACACCAGCAACATACTGAACGTCCAGTTCATGGCCTGCAACCTGCTGCTGGTCACTGGGACGGCGCAGGAGAAGACGGAGCAGTGACCCCAGCTGTCTGGATTTTATTTATGTTCCAGGGGAGGAAGCGCTTGAACGTGGCCACGTCCCAGAAGACTTTGCTTTCCTCGTTAATTCTTGGTGTAGAAATATGTTTAGTTCATATTCTTCAGAGCTGTCTAGGTTTACTATCACCAAAGCAACGTTGGTTAGACGTCAGTATTAAAGAAAGCATCAGTGTCTCATGTTATTAAGGCTGGGTTAAATAAAATAAGAAAAGATTTTCCCGTTTAAATCTGGATTTGAAAGCTGTGAGGGAGAACTGAAACACGACAGAAGCACCGTCAGACCTGACAGATGACTGGATTTAACGAAAGGTTTGACGACAGAGAAGAGCTGGACGAAAAGAAACTAGAAGAAACGATCTCTGCTACACGGTGACGACATTAGTCTGGAGATCTAATCCAGCTGATCCTGAGAACCGAATCCATTCAGGAAGTCCATATCGATGCCCGGCCCCTCATCGTTAAAGCAGCATTTTAAAATGAGTGTTAAACATTCATTTGTATTGTGAGAAGAGAAACTCGTTTGACATCCAGCAGTTTGTTGAAACGTAAATGCGTTTAAACGCTGATTAGTGGTGTGGGATAACTTCCTGATGTGTATATATTCTCTGAGCTCCTCTTCACACAATATCCATCACACGCGCAGTTTGAGCTGGAAAACCACCTGTTTCTGGTCTGAAACGTAAAAACTCTGCTTCTCAATGGCAACCATGTCAAAAGGATGTAAACTCTTGTAAAAGCAGCACTGGAATCGTCTCCTGCCGCCCTGCACTGAAAACTGTCAGCCGAAAACAGGGAATGCACTTTAGGGTCATTTTCATCCATGAATTGCTGCGGTTTGTTGCTTGCACACGTTGTTTCTGTGATAAATGTTGCACTTTTGGGTCATTGTCGAACAAAATTGTATCGCTGAAACAACGCAGCCGAAACAGGATGATGCAAACAGCAACTGAAAGTGGCCTGAAAGTTCATTTTCATTTAGTTTTTGGTGCATCCCTAACCCTCCTCCATGCTCCCTATGCGTCTGTCCATTCACTTGGGTTCCCAGAGACCCCAAAGGAAGCACGGGGGATAAAAGAAACACTTTGGAGTTGAGAAGTTATCGCGTTTCTCAGCAAAGATCATTCAAATATTTGTTAGTTCTCAGATGTGACGATGAGCTCGCTACGTTAAAACATCTTAGCTGTCGTGTTACGGACAGAATGGTTCGTTTGTCATTAAAATAAAATGGTAAATAAAGACTAGGATGCGTTTACAGGAGACATCCACTCTACGCTGAGGTCGGTCGGTTTGCGTCAAAGCGTCGAGGACGTTTCTGTTAAATCCTTTCTCAGTCGGTGAATGTGCACAGCTCCCAAAAGTGTAAAAGTTCCAGAAAAGATAAAAACTCATTTGTTCCTGGTTAGTTTTCCTTCAAAGCTTCTTCTTTTTTTTTTTTTTTATAAACATTTCACTCATAAATTGTTCGGGACGTTCTTTATGTTTGTCTGTAAACTTTTTTTTTCATCCTGTCGCCTGAAAACAAGAAATAAATAAGAGAATTTATTTGAATGATTGCTCCCTTTTTATCCACCGCATCACCCACTGGCTTCACGGCGTCTCAGCTAAACTCTATTTGTCTTTATTTGTTTATTTAAATTATTAACCATTTAGATTGTTGTTATTTTGGAGACGGATGTCCTCAGATCACCTCGGTATCTACTCCTGTACTCTACTAACCTGCAGATGCGCCGGCGTACCTAATAATGTGGCCGGTGAGGTGTGGAGTTTGTCCCGTGGACTCGGAGGAGACGCTGCTGTGTCTCCACCTCCTTTCTGTTCAGATGGAGGTCACACACTCATGTGCAGCTATGACAGGCATCCAGAGACGGGACGGCAGGAATGTGGACGTCGTACCGGACGGAGGCGACGCCGTCACGCCTTGAATGTTCTCTGCAGGGCTCAGCGGGGTGGAGGGGGTGGAGGGGGGGTTGACCATGAACGTGTCGCACCGGTGCAGTGACACAGATGTTGTGTTGTCGTTGTTTGTGCTCTGGGTGCAGCTGTTTGACTTTTGTGTCTCCACGTGTTGAGTTGACACGTCTGCAGTCGTCCCTGGAGTCACATTGTTTTGTCATTTTTGCATCTTTACTCAGACTTGGGTAAACTTTATTGATCCATAGAGGAAAGTGCCTGGTCACAGCAGCTTAGTTACACATAAACAAGAGTAAAGTAAAAGAAAAGAAAAACGGTGCAAGCAAAACTGTACAAATTAGCATCTGAATGTGTGTTTATTATTCATATTTTGTGTCTTTGTTCAGTCAGAACGTGTCACTTTACATCTGTGTGTGTTTGTTTTGTGTATTTATTCGTTCATAATTCATCTCTTCATGTCTCTTCATGACAGCTGGATGTTTCTCTGCCGCTCTTCTCCACTTATCTTTTTATTTCCCTGTGTTTTCTTATTGTTTGTGTGTATTTCTACTGCATTTTCTATTTTTATTTGTGTTCTCTCGTGTCTCTTTATGATAAATAATTTCTTCCTCAACTCATTTTGCATCTCCATCTAATCGTTCTGTGTATTTCTTTATTCGCTGTCGGCGTTTTTATGATCGATCTCTGTGGCTGTTTGTCTTATTTAATATTGTTCTATTCTATTTTGATATTTTTATTTAGTTTTTGTCTCTTTGTGATCATTTGTGTCTCTCTAGCTTCACTTTGCATCTTCGTTCAGTTGTTCTACGTGTTTATTCATCCGTAATTCATCTTTTATAGATAGATCTACGTCTCTTTAAGACTCTTCTCTCTGTGGCTGTTCGTCTTATCTTCTGGGTGGTTTTTAATCCCCCTGTGTTTCTTTCTTGTGTACATTTAGGGATTCATGTGACGTGAATTCTTAGCATGTCCAACAGGCCAAACCCAGAGAGAGAGAGAGAGATAAGAGGCATCAGGGGCGAGGTTCACCGCCACAGGAGGATAAACCAGTTTGGAGGGTGTGCACCTTCCAGCCCTACCCACACAGCACAGGAGTTTCTCTCCCTGCATCAAACACTCAGCAGGCGACGCTCCCCATCACACTTCAAAACTCAACGCCTGCCCGATTCTGCACCGCCGCCGCCGCTGCTGCTCGCCAAAGATGCCCATCCAGTCCACGCACACGGGCCCCGTCCGGGCCGAGAGCACACAGTCTGACGGGAAGTCGTTTGAAGAGCTGAGGCAGGAGTGTCTCCAGAAGGGGGTCCTGTTTGAGGATCCGGATTTCCCCGCCACCGACTCGTCACTCTACTACAGCCAGAGCGTCCCCGTCCAGATTGAATGGAAGAGGCCCAAGGTACGTAGGCGCAGGGCATTTAAAGGTCGGGTGGAGAGGGCTGAGCAGGGGAAAGGTTTTCATTTACTGCCGTTTAAAGCCTCAATCAAAACTGTCTGCGACGTTTAACTGTGCTGGCAGCAGAACCAGGAACATCAAACTGTGACGCTCAGTAAACTCAAGTGAAAGTCTGTCTGAGCTTTACTTTTTATTTCTCTCTTTACAAACAAAAATGAATGAATTAATGTAGCAGCAGCAGCGAAGGGAAACCAGTTCTGCAAGATACCTGTGCAAATAGGAACAAGTGCAAGCGCCGTTTCCTGCGTCCGAGCAGACTTTATCCCCACACGCCTCCGTGTTATCTGTCGTGAGGTGGTGAGGGGTGGTCTGCAGGAGCCACTGATCAGATCATTTAACGTTGTCTGCGTTCAAAGTGACATTTCCTCTGTGATTTAAACGCCTGAACCTGTTAAACACCTGCAGAACTGACACGCTTAGAGCAAACTGGAAAACTCATCAGTCATCGCGTTGGACACAATTACTACACATTTCTGTCCTGGGCGTTCCTGCAGAGTGAATGCTTGGGCTGCCTGCGTCTAACGTAGGATTTTCAGACTGATTAATATGCCAGGAATGTGAACACACCCACCGAAAGGGAACCGGTGACACCTCCGACCTGTCGCTTTAATCAACCAAACCTGTTTCCTGTCCTGTTTGTCCTCTCTGGTTCAGGAGCTCTGCAGCAACCCCAAATTCATCGTGGGCGGCGCTGACAGGACGGACATCTGCCAGGGACAGCTCGGTTGGTTCTTAACTTATCAGTAAAGGTTCTTTTCCTACATGAACACGTTTCACTTTGTTTACGAGGCGACGTGTTTGTCTCTGCAGGGGACTGTTGGCTCCTGGCAGCCATCGCCTCCTTGACAATGAAAAAAGACGCCATGGCCCGAGTCGTGCCCCCCGACCAGGACTTTGACCACAAGTACGCCGGCATCTTTCACTTCCAGGTACGACGCCGGGGTCTGTGTCCCCCTCAACATCTAGAGTGACGGCGGCAGCGTCCGTTCAGACGAGATGAATCAAAGGAGAGGAGGGAGAGAGGAGAGGAGAAGAGAGGAGAGGAGAGGAAAGAGAGGAGAGGAGAGGAAAGAGAGGAGAGGAAAGAGAGGAGAGGAGAGGAAAGGAAAGAGGAGAGGAAGGAGAGGAGAGGAAAGGAAAGGCAAATAAAGAAAAGAAATGAAACGAAATAAAAGAAAATGAAATCGAAGGAAAGGAAAAGTGAGAAGAAAGGAAGGGATGAGAACTCAAAGGAGAGAAAAGGAAATGAGAGAAGATTTTATTTTATTTTTTTATCTTATAAAACGGGAAACCAAAAGTGTAAACGTGACGAGCATCAACAGACTTGACAGTCTGAGTGTGGATGTTTCTTCTTCTTCTGACTCATTAGATGTTGAGTCGTTGCTCTGCTCCAGAGCTGGATTAACTAATATCACTAGAGAGAGAGGGAGGGAAGAAGCTCTAAGAAGCCCTCAGCGTTTCCTCACATGTTCTCTGTCCACCCTTCAGTTCTGGCAGCACAACAAGTGGCTGGACGTGGTGGTGGACGACAGGCTGCCGTCCGTCAGGAATAACCTCATCATGCTTCACTCCGCCTCCAACAACGAGTTCTGGAGCGCCCTGATGGAGAAAGCCTACGCCAAGTAACGTCATCATTGTCTGCCTTCACCCTCAGACCTTTACACTGTTACACCTTTAAATCCTCAAACCCTCAAACCCTCAAACCTTAAACCTTAAACCTTTAAACCCTCAAACCTTTAAACCTTCAGACCTTCAGACTTTCAAACCTTCAAACCTTTAAACCTTCAAACTCTCAAACCCTCAAACCTTCAAACCCATGACTCTGATGTTTCTTTGACTGATATCTTTGTCTTTACCGTGATTGTGTTTATTTCAGAATTCACGGCAGCTACGAGGCCCTGAAGGGCGGCACCACCATGGAGGCCATGGAGGATTTCACCGGCGGCGTGGGGGAAATGTACGAAACCAAGAAAGCTCCAGAGAACCTGTTCTCCATCATGAAGAAGGCCCTGGACCGAGGCTCCATGATGGGCTGCTCCATCGATGTAAAGCCCTCTCGAATCATTACTGAATGCTTACATCTGTCATGTATGAGGTTTAGTGGCTGCTCTGGTTCTTAAACTCTTCTCCGGTTGGTTTGGTTTTCTCCAGATCACCAGCTCTGCAGAGTCTGAAGCCAAGACGAGCACGGGGCTGGTGAAGGGACACGCGTACTCCATCACAGGCCTGGAGGAGGTAAGAGTTAATATTTAACCAGGTTTGTCCCATTTAGATCAAATACCCCTTTTACACGGGACACGTGGACAAGAGTGAATTAACATAAAAACATAAGACCCAGAGCTGCACAACATAGAAAATGAGACACAGGACTCAGCAGATGCATTTAAACTATACCAGGATATCAGGCTTTTAAAGTGCAGGTTAGTTCATGCAGCGGGAGCAGAAAAAAAAATTAAAAGACGTCTTTCCCCATTCAGTACGTACACAAGAAACTTCAAATTGCTGTATATCCTTAAAGCTGAGGCTGTGTTTTCCACATTTCAAGCTTAAAAGAGAAGCTAAACATGTAGGAATCATGCCAAGAAATGGATTTGTGAATTAATAACATGCCAAAGTCTGGGGTCGGTTCACTTTTAAAGATAAACTTGGAAGCTCAGTTTTAACTTTTCATATAAATGTGCCTTAAAATATAATTAGTCATCAGTCAACTTAGATCAAAACCTAAAAATCTTCATGAGGCAGTGACACATAGACTCATCCTGGTCTGGTTTCAGGTGAACTACCGCGGCCAGAAGGTCCAGTTGATCCGGATCAGAAACCCCTGGGGTCAGGTGGAGTGGAACGGCCCCTGGAGCGACAAGTAAGACGCTTCATGCTTGACTTCAAAAATGCACAACTCATGCACAAACAAACGTTAAGCAAACCTTTAAACAAATGATGAAGCAGTGGTTGTTTAGCGTTTCTCTTTGCATCCCTGCTGTCCTGTTTCCGTGTCTCTGTTGGACACTCATGTCTTCTTCATCTCTCTGTGATTTGTTTCATCTTGTTGTTGATCCTCTGTGTGCCTTTATGCGTATGTCACATCTAGTTTCCTTCTGTAGTCACGTCACTGACTTGTGCGTCCATTAATGAATGAAAAGGTTTTCCATGCACGGTGAACGCCGCTCATTGAGTATTAGAAACGATTCAATGAGATTTAAAGCAAAGGCGACAAAAAGTGAAGTGATGTGGATCACTCGTAGCCTTAAGATGAGATAATTTTGTCTCGTCCTGATTGGTGCATGATGAGCTTTCTTCTCTCTGTTACAGCTCCAGAGAGTGGACGTACGTCGACAAAGCGGAGAAAACACGCATCCTGCAGAACTCAACAGACGACGGTGAATTCTGGTGAGTGCTCATTAAAAATGTCGCTAAAAAGTTGTCCACCAGTTTGTCTTCGCAGTAAGACAGCAATTGCATGTAGAGTCTGAGTTGCAAGGACGTCTCATGAGTGATGGGACGAGTAGAGACAACACACGCACACAATGACAGATAAACAAGAGAAGAAGACTTAAAACATCTGTATCTGCTCATCCACTGATGTTCGTCCCTTCAGGATGGAATTTGAAGACTTCAAGAGGAACTACGACAAGGTGGAGATCTGCAACGTGACCCCGGACGACCTGAGCGACAACACAAAGCGCCACTGGGAGGTCAACGTTTTCGAGGGACAGTGGATCCGTGGCTCCACTGCAGGAGGCTGCAGGAACTACATCGGTTAGACCAACAAATCATCATGCATCTGTCGCGCACCCTTTGTTGTTACAGTATTTAAAAGGTTCTCTAAAGCTCAACGTCTTTGATCTGCAGACACATTTTGGACCAACCCGCAGTTCAAGCTGCAGCTGGAAGACGCCGATGACGACGACGACGTGTGCAGCGTGGTCATCGCCCTGATGCAGAAGAACAGGCGGAAGCTGAGGAAAGAAGGCCTGGACCTGGAGACCATCGGATTCGCAGTGTACGAGGTCAGTAGGTCAGATCCCGGAACAAAACTGAGCTTTGGACTCGTCCTCATGTGTGTTTTCTGTTCATTTGTAATGTAGTAAGCCGTAATAAGGTTTCTAATCTATATATCATTTACCTGAAAGTGAGGCAGAATGAATCATCCTTTACTTTTTATTCTAAAATTTACTAAAATACTAAATGCAAGCAGTGAGTTAGCGATTTAATATTTTGTAATTAATGCTGTTTTCACTGAGATATTGTCGCTTATTAAGTTAAAACTTAAAATCATGTTTGCGTAGTGAATTCATCCGTATTTCACTGAGATCAGTCACAATATAGAAGATAATATCATCAGCATAAAGCTGGATATCGATGTTAGATATGTCAAAGTAAAAAGCAAGGGACCTAACACTGTTCCCTGTGGAACGCCTTCATCTGTAACTGCATTTTGAGGCCATCTGCTTGACCCAGCTCTAGACAGAAACATCGGAAGAGGGTTATTTTTAACCGAAATCATTTGTATTATTTGATTTTTCTGTTTACGTTGTAGGTTGTTAACAAGTTTCTAGTGTGACTTCAGACACATGTTGTCAGGATGAATTAACTTCAGGTAGTAGATCGCTCTGCAAAAAGCGCAGTCTGGTGTTTTGTTTATGATATTAAAACAACTTAACATATTAAATATAAGCAAAATGACTGTAACTCCAGGTCCATTTGGTAGCTATTCTAGTTACTTCATTCAGACTTCATTAGCTGACTGAGTTGAAAATGTTAATCTAGCTTGCACAAGAAATTTTCTTCACAAAATTTGAGGGAATTGATGAAATAAAAAGTTTCAGGATTCCTAAAAACCTGAATCTGTGAGCCTTGGATGCTGTCAGACTCCCCTTTGTGACTTCATATGTATAATTTGTTATTAATATATTTAACATGAAGCATAATTCATTCTGTCTGAATGAGCATTTTTAATTCCCAGCCCTTTTTCTTTTCTTTTGCCGTTCCTTCAGGCTCCGGATGAAGTGGACCAAGTGGGGAAAGATTTCTTCCGCTACAACGGGTCCAAGGCTCGCAGCAGGACCTACATCAACATGAGGGAAGTGTCGGAGCGCTTCACCCTGCCTCCCGGGAAATACCTGCTGGTTCCCACCACCTTCCAGCCCCATCACGAGGCCGACTTCCTCATCCGTATCTTCTCTGAGAAGAGGGCCGGAGCTCTGTGAGTGTCCAGTTCTGGGTTTGTGTAAAAACTCTGAGACTAAGAATCTGAAATAATAGTTTGATGAATTATGTCATAAAATTAGATCTTTAGATCAGGTTTTATCATTGGAATCAAATAAACAGTCACATTAAGACAAAGACACAGGTTTAATAGATTAAAGATGAAACACCTGAGCATCATATTGACCTGTCCTCATGACTCCACAGGGAGATGGGCAGCAACGTCGACGCCGACCTACCAGAAGTAAGTGTGTAATTATTCGATCACTAATAATAATAATCCATCAATGAGTCACGTCGTCTTGTTACTGACTCTTTGTTGTTTCCCCACAGCCGCCCATGCCCAGCCCCCCAGAGGAGGAGACGGATGAGGAGAAAGGCTTGAGGAGGCTGTTTGATCAACTGGCCGGCTCGGTAAGAAAGCTGCAGCTTCACCTTCGCCGCTCTGATATGAAATTAAATGTTGTTGTTATCAAGTAGTCCAGTGTACGAGTTGGAGGTGGTGAAGATAACAGAACATTTAGCAAATCCAACAAAGGTTCAAAAAAGGCAGCTGGACTTGTAGAGTAGCTTTTTCAGAACTGAAGAAGCTGCTCGGATGAGTGATGAAACATCTCAAAAAACTCTACAAGTCCAGTTGCCATTTAGCAAACATATTTCTCTGGTGCCGGTGGAGACCAGTCTTGATTCCAGATGGTTGGATGTTGGGTTAATGCAAGAATAGTCTCCAAAGACTGTTTAGGAAGCTTTCATACTGTGTGATAAGATTTAAATAATAGCAGAATGGAAAATGTGGATTTGAGGAGAAACACTAAACTCCAGGGTTTTGGTGATAATAATATTTTTTAGGGGTTCACAGCTCGGCAGACGTTATAATTTCTTTGATAAAAGGTTTAAGGTTCTGCTGGACATAGACGATGTAACCTATGTACATAGCCTACACCCATGCTTCTCTTTCAACAATGGCAACTGAAAACTTTCACTGAAGACGAGTCGTACAAATGTTTGTATGTCTGAACCTCCTCAGTTAACCTTGTGAGTCCTTGTGTTCCATCTTTATTGATCCAAAACAATCAATTAGAAGCTTGTGGAGATGAAGAAGCAGCCAGAAATACTAAAGCAGAGACACACATTTGTACGTCAGGCTACGGCGTTAGGGTCTGCAGGGAACTTAACCCAGAAGTCTAAACCACCTATAAGTTTTCCTTTTGTTCCTGCAGGACAAGGCTATCTCTGTCAGAGAGCTTCAGCAGATGCTCAACGGCGTTCTCAGCAGGAGTGAGTAGAAGAATGGCTTCGGTCACTTTTGTCTTTTCTCCTGCTAAAGATTCTGTCAGAACCTTTTCTTTTAAAAAAACATTTTCCAGATCTTGCATAAAAACAACAACTGGGATTTACATGATTTAATTTAAGCTTTAATACACTTTGCTCTGATATAAGCAAACACACAGTATCTTGTTACGCCTGTATGCAGATGATGAACCGTTATAACTTTCACTTCCCGTTAATTACAAACAGCACTAATGCTCTTGTATTTATGCAGCTCTGTTCTGTCTGTTGGTTCTCAAAGTGCTCATGGACACTTCCTCCTAATGTCCTGATTCTCTGGCCTCCTGATATGTAAATTAACTCAACATATTGGCATGTTCCACCCGACACAGACAAAACTAAAAAAGCTTTGCATGCTACTGAATATACGTGCTCAGACCAAGTCTCTGTTACTGTCAGAAAGCAAAATTTCTTGTGTCCCATCCTGCCTTTTGATGTTCTTCTAATTTTTATGCAGCACCGTTGCAGATAGTTGAGTCTCTATTTTTATCCTTTGTCTCCAGGAAGAGAGATCAAATTTGACGGACTGAGTCTCAGCACCTGCCACAGTATCATCAACCTAATGGACGTATCCTTTCACATTAGGGGCTAATCTAGAATCACCAATGAACCTAAGCAGCATGTCTTTGGACGGTGGGAGGAAGCTGGAGAACATGCAGACTACACACAGAGAGGAACCAGTAGAACCATGGATTAGAACCTAGAACCTTCTGGCTGTGAGGCATCCGTGCTGACCACCACGCCACTGTGCCGCCCCCAAGCCCAAATCTTGAGGGTTTGAATGCAGTAGTGGATGTACACCAATCAGCCATAACATTATGACCAATATTATGCAGGTCCCCCTTGTGGTGACTGATCAGAGAATGGACATGGTCCTTCTGAGGGTGTCCTGTTGTTAGTGGGGGGGTCTTTGAGGGGAGGGGCCTCTGTGGATCAGTTTGGGATCTAGTGAATGTGGAGGCCAGGTCAACACCTTGTGCTGTTCTTCTTCCTAAAGTGTTTTTGTGTCTGCATCCTGCTGGGGATGGCTGCTGCCATCAAGGAGTGTCATTGCTATGGGGTGGGGGTGCCTGGTCTGGTCTAGGTGGGTGCTACATGTCTAAGTAACATCCACACCAATGAATGAAGCCAGGTCCAGAAGTTTCCCAGCAGAACACTGAACTGGAGCAAGATGCTTTAGATGTTAGTCACTTCACTTGGTCATAATGTTGTGGCCAATCAGTGTAATACTCCAATACTGTGTTAAGAAGAATTCACCAAACTACTGGGAAAAACATTTGTATTAACGTTTTGTCACAACCTGAAAACACATTTCCATCACGTCAAAGCTGTAACTAGGGATTTTGTACATCTGGTGACTGAGCCTGTGGCGAGGTCCAAGAGCGTCTTTTAAAATAACCAACACGCCACAGTTTTTCTTGACCCAGTGAACCAGGTGGACAACACAGGGATGCTGGAGTTCCAGGAGTTTAAGGTGTTCTGGGAGAAGATGAAGAAGTGGATCGTACGTGCTGATCTCTGTGGTAAAACTGTAAACGGAGGCTTTTCTTTGAGGCTCCGGTCGCTAAAGACTTGTGTCGTTGCAGATGCTCTTCCTGTCCTTCGACACGGATCGTTCAGGGAAGATGTCGTCGTACGAGCTTCGCATTGCTCTTAAAGCTGCAGGTGAGAGTCGACTAAATGCAGACAATTCATTTATTTAACGTTTTAACTAATGCAAGGGACAATGTTGTTCATCAGTACTTTCAGACTAGAACCACTAACTTAGTGGCAAATGAGGAAACTATTCATTAAAGGCAATATGCGATGCCGTTTAAAAAATTTCTACATTTCTGCATAAAAATGTCCTGAAAATAGACAAAGAGAACCCAATCAAACATATTTTACTTAGTTTATGTAGATTATAGGTTAATTGTCATATCACATGACTGTGGGTTTGGTAGGGCCTCTTAGTCGAACAGGGTCTCTAAATGTGTTTTAGCTTTGATATTGGAACAATGGATTGTAACATCTTGTCCAGTGTACTACTAAATGATAATTAACATAAATATTATACCGTTATTGGTGTATTTGACTGAATAAACAAATATGCAGGTATAATATTTCTGTTTCAGGACGTTTGTTAAAAACTACAGGAGTTTTGAACAATGTTTTTGTAGAAATGTAGAAACTTCTGAAGGCTGCACAAACTTTTGTTCTGCACTTATTAATGTGCATTACAGACGACATGTTTAATCTGTTGTGACTATGTGTTTACTTGCAATATACAACAGAACACACAGATTACTGGCACATATAATATAATATATCCCAGATATTTTCACTTTTTGAATTCATACTCACATGTGTTCATGTTGTATTTGATTTATTTCACAGGTTTTAATACCAGCAGCTACATTTTCTTTCATTATTATTGTTGCTGGTATTAATATTAGTGACATATTTGTTCTGCTGCCTTGTTTTCCTGCAGGGATGCAACTGAACAACAAACTGCTGCAGCTGATCGGCCTGAGGTTTGCAGACGACAACTACGACATCGACTTTGACGACTACCTCACCTGCATTGTCCGTCTGGAGAACATGTTCAGTAGGTTAAAATAAAAAAACGTGTGCCTTGAAATGCTCAAAGCAAAAGATGAGTTTTATTTTCTGCTTTATTCTGACTGAAACCGTTTCTCTTTCCCAGGAACTTTCCAGGCCATGGACCAGTGCAAGAGGGGGCGCGTGAACATGAACATCATGCAGGTAAAACCCACATCCACATCTGATACAGTCGATCTTGTTATATCATCATTATATCATCGTTTTGAACCGACTGCACGTTCTTCCTCTTTGCCTCCCAGTTCCTGATGTTGTCGATGAACGTCTGAGGAGAAGCGGAAAGCGAACCAGCACAAGAACAAAACTCAACAGACAGTCCTGGATGTATTAAAAATCAGACCATATTTTCCTCTCGGTGATTCTCAGCCTCTGTCCAGTTTCTGTGACATTATTTGAGCGAACAATGTGACGTGCTGTCTGAGCTAAGGTGTTTGAATGTGGGAGGGACGAGCGGGGCGAGCTAAGATGTTTCCTGACTTTAAACGTTCTGCTAAAAAATGTTTATTTGCTTTCACTGCTGCACAAAATGGAAATCTTTTTTTGTTGTTGTTGTTGAATAAAATCTTTGTCTTTCCTCTTCCATTAATCAACTCAGAGTCAGTTTCACGGACTAGTCTGGACTATAATTATATATTTAGAAACAGCTCTAACTTCAGCAGCCACAGTCTAATTAATCTTAATCTAATTATGCTAAAATAAACCACTTTCTTCTAACAGATAGTGTTTGATAAGAATCTTGAACATGCAGAATATCTTAAACGTTTCAGAACCAACACTAAAGTGATCGCTCTGACAGTAAAATAATATTTATTTGCACTTAAGAGGTGTTGTTGTTAACGTTAATGTCTGTATTTGTCTTAGAGACACAGTAAACAATGAGCATTCCTACAGGTAAACACTCCCCAGCTTCTTTATTTGCTTTCAGGTAGATGTTGAATGCACCTTTTTCTTTTCTTTTTCTGTAAGAAAGCCTTCTGCAGACTGCGTAATAACAGGTTTGCTTTGTTTGGAGTCCTGCCCGTACTGTAGGCGTGGGAGGGAATGAAGGTGTGGATCCACTCATGCATGTGTGAAATAAAGGACTGAGGCACTTATGGTCTATATTTCTGCCAACAAATCAAGTGAAGGGACTCGAGCCATCAAATAACTACTAGCTGCTCAATCCTCCGTGCCAAAGAGCTGCATTGTTGTCTGAGGACTATCAGAAGGTGATGCCATTAACACACTCACTGGAATTTAGTTTTTTACTCCTCCACATGCCTTCCTGCCCCAAATAATCACTAGAGCGCCAAACGTGGATTAAACTGCTGATGCAATATTATTCTGTTTCAGATAAAATGAGGGAAAGGGATCAAATACTGCAGCCCTGCAGAAAACAAATAAAAACAGAACAATATGGCCCATTATTTTGGGGACAAAAGAAAACAGTGAGACGGGTTAACCCACTATTGTGTAGACATTAATAATAATATAAAATGACGGCAGGCATTTACTCTGAGACACTAATGACAATGACCAAAATGGAGAGTTAAGTATGAAAGAGGTCAGTAGAGCAAGATGTACTTTTTACATATTTTTTTCTAATGTAAAATAATAATAATAATATTGTTACGTTGATAATATATTGTAAAGTTGATAACATTTTGCGTGATAATTATATGTAATAGTTTGCTTTTCTTTAACTTAAATATACTGTCGTGTGTCTAGTTTATGAATAAAGTTATTCAAAAACATGGTTTGTGGACTATACTAAATCCACAGCGGAGGGGGAGTACATCCACCATATAAAATAGCATTACTAGCATTGTAAACCTACGTATCCGGATTAAATAATCCACAATAAATATCATATTGTTTGTTTTAGTTTCAAACAGAAGATTACTGATCCCTAATTTCTGCACGGGGATAAATAAAGTCTTATCTCATCTGACTGTCACCCACCCGTTGTTCTTCGTGATGGTTCTTTCCAGTGATGGTGGCAGCAGCAGCATGGTGAAGGAGAATCCAGCGTGGATAAACAACAGAGACAGTTTGGGGATTTAAACGGTTTTTTGGATTAACAGCTTCTCGTAAATAAAGTTTTGTGGAGATTTGATCCGGACCTGTCGAAGAAACCCGTCAGAGATTCCGTAACAAGATGGTAAGACGACATTAGTTAGACTTAGCTAGCATCGTTAGCTAGCAGCGGCTAACGTCGAGAAACTATCAAAGTACAGGACGATATTTAAAAAGAAACCGTTTTATGACAATTATATAATTATTAGACAGTAATGTTACTTTAATTAAAAGTTCACTGCCGTCATTTGTGATTTTATAGTTGTCTAACATCTTTCTCCTTGTAACTGTTATGTGTCTTATTGTTGATCTGTCTAAATTGTCTGTTAAAAGTAGTGGCTTGGACTGGGTTTACTTAATAATGTTGTCCATATATTACACATTTCCATCGTCTAAGATAATTGTTATGGATACAGACTCCTAAATAAAGCCTTAAATGATGCTGTATGTTATTATTTTGGCAAAAGATGCTGCAGTTTACAATAAAAGCCATTGATTGGTCAAAAGTGTCAGGTTATTCGTTGATCTGATCTGCTCTGTAAAGAAGTTCAGCCGTTCAGTGGGAAGCGGCTCTGCTGTGGTGATTATCAGCGGACCAAATGCTTTTCTTTGTCTTTTTCCAGCCTCATCGAAAGAAGAAATCGTTCATCGAGAAGAAGAAGGCTGTGACCTTTCACCTCGTCCACAGAAGTCAGAGGGACCCGTTGGCCGCAGATGAGAACGCCCCACAGCACGTCCTCCTGCCTGCCTTAAAGGTACACGTTTACTCTGATCCACTCTAATAACTGGTTTTACTCTCTGTTGATAGCTGCTGATAGATTCGCTTCCATGGCTCAAAGCACAGAGAGCAACAGAAACGTTTAATCCTCTGACATAGACTACCTGGCCAAATAAAAAGTCTGGATTTAATTTACCTGATAAGCAGGAGCCTCCTACTGGATAATTACTCCATGGGTGATTCTCTTTCAGCTGGAAACAAGTTGGAAAAGGTGTTAGTCTGTTGGAGAAGGGTCAAATCATTGGCATCAAGCAGAGAAAACATCTAAGGAGATTGTAGAAACTACTAAAACTGGGTTAAGAACTGTCCAAGGCATTATTAGAAACTGGAAGGAGAGTGGAGAAGCATCAGGGGAAGAAGAGAGGCAGATGAAGTGATGCAGCCATCATGCCTAGTGTCTACTGTACAAGCCTGTGCTATGGGGCAGTGCTATGATCTGGGTCTAGGTTCATTAGCTGACTACCTGAATATACTGAATGAGCAGCTTATTCCATCAATGGATCATATTCCAAGATGACAATGTCAGGATTCATGGGGCTCAGATTGTCAAAGAGTGGTTCAGGGAGCATGAGATGGATTGTTCCACCACAGAGTCCAGACCTTAACCCCATTGAGAATCTTTGGGATGAGCTGGAGAAGCTTTGAGCAGTGGTCAGACTCTCCATCATCAATACAATGAATGAGACACTGGATGGAGACAAATCTGGAGACATTGGAGAAGATTAGAGAACACAACAAAGCCCTTAAAGCCCAGAGTCAGCTGTCTGGTTTTGAATCTTCTTGTTTTCTTCGTTTGTGTCTCTCAGGTGGAAGCAGACAAGAGGCGCGCCGAACAGAGGGAGTTTGGAGTTTTCTTCGACGATGACTACGATTACCTGCAGCACCTGAGGGAGGCGTCCGCCCCGGCTGAGCTGGTGGCAGCCGGCCCCTCGTTCCCCGACAGAGATCAGATCCACCTCAGCAATGAAGACGAGGAGGAGGAGAGCGACGTGAAGAAGGACGTTTCTGTGAGTTCTCATCTGCCGTGAAAGACGGATTATTAACTTCAGATAGTTAGATATTATTCAATAAGGAAATCTGGACTGTTTCCTGTTAAGTCTTTTTATTCTAAGAAAAATAATTAATAATAATCAGAGAATTAAAAGTAAAAGGATCCTTCTTCTTTCCGCTGGAATAAACTGACGTGTTCACTGCGTTTTACTGTAGATGGTTAAAGTAGTTCTAGTTAAAAGCTGCAAACGTGAACTTTAAGCTCTGGTTTATTTTTACCGTTGGTTTGTGACGTTTCTTTAACATCTCTGCTCTGCACAGGCCACCACCATCAACCTGCCGTCCTCTGTGTTCGCCTCAGAGTTTGAAGAAGAGGTGGGACTCCTGAACAAAGCCGCTCCTGTCTCAGGTGAGCGACCTCTGCTGGTGGACGGCGTGATCTGCAGCAGGCGGCCTGGCCTTGTGTTCCTCCACCTGTAAACTAGTTAAATGTGAATATATCAAGAATTTTGCAGAGACTCCTGACTTAAGATATAACACTTTGAAAAGATATAAAACACCCTTAAAGAAGAAGAAATGGAAATATAGTGCAGCTTAGTGCATGTTGGTAACATTATCCGGACGGTAGTTTCTGAGGATGACTTTTTTAATAAATGTTTAAAGAAAGTGTCACGAGGTGGAAAAATCAGCACCAGCTTTAACACCAGGAACATGAAAAGTCATTTGACACAAACGTATGAGGACGCCAGCGCGGCTTTTGCTCATTAGTCTTCCTCATCTTCAGGTCAGGAAAAGTTATCGTCCCTAGTCCTAAGAAAGACAAGTGAGCATGTTGTTGCTTCACATTCAAACTAAGCTAATGAATGCGTTATCATTACTCTGCTATAAGACACAGAGACTTTACTGTCACTCAGGAACACACGTAGCGTCTGGTAGCCTCTCGTAGCCTCTCGTAGCGTCTCGTAGCCTCTTGTAGCGTCTCGTAGCCTCTCGTAGCCTCTCGTAGCATCGCCTCAGCTCTGTTAAATCATCCCTCAGGACCCCGGCTGGACATGGACCCCGACATTGTGGCCGCTCTGGATGAAGACTTCGACTACGACGACCCCGACAACCTCCTGGAGGACGACTTCATCGTGAAGGCCAACTGTGCTGCTGGAGCTGTGGACGCAGAGTAAGGACGACGCCTGTAGCTGGCAACTGGTCACTAGGTCCAGGCTCCGGTCGCCTTGGTAACTGTCTTGTGTGTGTATGGGGCGGAGCTAGTACCAGCGACCTTCTCTGCAGTCTGTCCCGGTCAATCAGACCGTGTAGGTCAGGACTGACTGGATTATTGCAGCGTAGATCAGGGACGTCCCGAAGGCGACCGTGCATCTGGGGCAGTTTAATTAACCCAAAGGCTTTGTGACCTTAGCCAGTATAGCCTCCTATAACCTGCATGCATGACCCTAACCATGACCCTAACCATGACCCTAACCGTGACCCTAACCGTGACCCTAACCATGACCCTAACCGTGGCCCGTAGAGAATTAAACGAAACTAATGCAAACAAAGCAAAAAATGTCTCTAAGAGGGACGATGCGGGAAAGGGATGTTATTTTTTGAAGCCAGCTCTACGTTAAAGGTTCATGAGACAACATAAATACTCGTCTCCTAAAGGTAACTGCATCTTCCTCCAGTTTACACATCTTCACGTCTGATTGTAATTTCTCGTCCGTGTGTCAGAGGAGACGATGACGACGATGATGATGAGTGGGAGGATACGGACGAGGAAGGCGACTTTGACTCCGAGGGCGGCTTTTCGGGCGACGAGGACATGGACGGGGACGCCCGCGGCCGCGAGTTCCTCTTCATGGACGAGGAGACGAAGAGTCGCTTCACAGAATACTCGCTGACCTCGTCTGTGATGAGGAGGAACGAGCAGCTCAGTCTGCTGGACGACCGCTTCGAAAAGGTGATTGGTTTAGTTCCTGGAGCGCAGCGCTCCACCGTCAGGTAGAGGCCAGAGTTAGTTTAGATTTAGTTTTAGTCGTAGTGTTTTGACGAAAATGTAATTTTAGTTTTAGTCGACTAAAATTTAAAGTGTTAATGATAATCCTTGTTTTTCTGAAGATAAAACAAAAACATGTGTTATGGGATGATATGAATGTTTAAATGTGCTTATTAGCATAGATTTCATTCATTCTATGTGAACAAACTGCTATGGCTAACATGCTAACATGCTAACATGCTGAGCTACAGCTCGTTAACCAGAGTTGCTGTTCAATCTGAGCCTCAGTTGTATTTGTGATTGATGAACCAAAACTAGCGATGGTAGCATTTCTTAACTTAAAACACTGAGCAGCACACAGTAGTAGATGCTAACGAGCTAACTAGCTTAGCTTCGTATAGATTTCAGTATAACTCTTTTGCAAGTGTCGCTTCAAGTTTGTTGTGTTTTTCCCGGCGTTAGTGGGTCCACATGGTTTGTAACGCGTCTTGTTTCAGTCGTGGTAAACTGGAGATGAGTCCATTTATCCTGCCTCTGTTTTCTCCCTGGCTCTGACACATCACAGTGTTTATAAAAAAAAAAAAACTGTGAGTGCATGTAATGACCCTCGTAGCAGTCTACTGACCATCACTGAGCGTCTTACCGCTCTCCAGAGTTTGATCTGATTGGTCGTCTTTCCAAATCGTCCAGCTTCACCATCTAAAGTCGTTCTGATTGGATTATAATATTTTAGTCTCGTTTTTATTCGTCATAGTTTTTTTTTAGTCTTTGAACATATTTTTTATTTAGTTATCGTCTCGTTTTCGTCGGAGAAAAAAAGCTCGTTGACGAAAACACATCTTGGTCGTTAACCTCAGGAAGGTTCTGCTGCGAATGAGGAACCAAATAACTGTAGAGTTAATAAAGTCGTCTCAGTTCATGCCTCATGCTGCTCATCACAGGAATCTCTATTCAGCTGTCTGACCGACGCGTTCTTTCTCCAGCTAATCAGGGTCACTGAAGCTGGATAGCTGATAGACAGTAGAACAAACATGACCCTGCTGTCCTGTGGAATAAGGAGGGAACACAGACTCCTTAGTTGAACGTCTGGAGCCTAATGCAAGAAACAAAAACCAGCCTTGACCTGCAGAGCTGGTTCTGCTGCTTGGACCTTTTGTTGTCCTGATAAAAAACAACAAACAAGCGTCTGATTGGTTGATGTCCATCTGTGGTGATACTTGGCTGCTGACGCCAGCGTACGTAGCATGTAAGGGGACGGTTGGTGGGACTTTATCTGGGGTCCCGGGGCTGATACGTCCAGCTGCTCTGGTCCAGCGACCGGAACGTCTCTGTGTGAACGTCCTGCGTCGCCTCATCCGCCGTTTTCCACTTAACTTTATTTATGAAGCGCTTCAAAAACAGCACGGTCGGCTTGAGTGCTGCACACAGACACATAAAGGAATTAGAAACGAGGTGGAGCAGTGACTGATGATGAACGGAGCGCCGTCATTTTTACAGATGAACGCACAGCAGACGGTCATTAGAAGACAAAAGTATGGGTGGATGCCGAGTGAACGCCGTGATCCGACGGACGCGGTCGATTAAAACGACCGGCCCACATCTGAAAATAATAAGAAGCCGCATCTCCCACAATGCTTAGCGTGTGTGACGTGTGCTGGAGTGGGAGGAGCCTGTGAGGACTTCCCTGGAGTATAAATCATTTGTTCTTGCTCACCTCAAGAACAAGAACACATTTCTCACTTCTTGAGGAGCTTCTTGTGCATCGGCTGCTCTCATTGGCCGTCGTCTCTTGGTACCTGCCCAGTTTTTCTTCCATCGTTCATTCACTCATCTTTTAAAACCACTTGTCCACCAATGAACCTAAGCAGCATGTCTTTGGACGGTGGGAGGAAGCTGGAGAACCTGGAGAGAACCCACACAGACACAGGGAGAACATGCAGACTACACACAGTCGCCCCAATCCATTAGAACCTTCTGGTTTCCGTGAGGCATCGGCGCTACACCACCTCATCAGCCCGTGGCCTCTTGTCGTCTGAGCGCTGGCCGTCTCTTCCTGAGATTAATGTGCCAAAGTAAACTCATGGACTAATGGAAGAGACAACCAGAGGCCCTGAAACTGAAACTGTTTTTAGAGCCGGGCTGATAATTCGTCATTAATGTGCGTGTCTTTGTGTCTCTGCGTAAAGTGAACACCTGACTCCACTGTAAACACAAACTGTCAGGGTTTTCCGTGCCAAGCTGAAGGCCGTCAGGGACCGTGACGGACAGGAAAACCGTTCAGCCGCGACACACGACAACAAGCTGAGCGACCGACGGCACAGACTCACGATGCACCGTGTAATCAAAGCAGCAGTAAATGACACCAGTGGCATTTAAAAGGTCCAGACTGACTCGGGTTGTGCGAGAGCAGACATGTGGAGTAAAAAGCTTTACGTGAGCGCTGAACATGAACTGACTCGTCTGAATGTAATGATGGCTGGTGCTGTCATTTGTGTGGCGGCAGGTTGATCAGGTCTTCTGTCGTATCAGGGATTTAAAGACAGACGCTGAACCGAGGTCAGATTTAAATTGATGTCACTTCTTTTTTGAGATTCTTCAGTTCTGAAACTATTTTACTTAAAACTAAAACTAATGTTCTCATTGGTTCTACGGATGATTTGTGGTATTTCCACTATATTCTCTGACTTTTTAAATCCGATCATCTCCAGAGTCGGAGCTTCATGATTTAGATCTCCCTCGCACATCGTGGACTAATCTCCTTCATCGTCCCTCGAGACGATGAAGGAGATGCTGTTTTATTTCGTCAATCAGTATCAGACCTTTCAAGTTGAGATCATTTTGAATCATGAATTGAAACGTCCTCCCCTGTGTCTTCCTAAAGTCTGTCCTTGTCTTCCTCGTCTTCTCCTAGAGTTGGTCTCCTGCGTCTTCCTAAAGTCTGTCCTTGTCTCCCTTGTCTTCTCCTAGAGTGGACTGGATTCAGTCCAGTAAATCTTCCAGTCAAAGTTAATGTAGTGTGGAGAGGGTAGCTGGTACCTTGTGTCCTCTCCTGCCATAAACTCCCTAACCCTCTCTGGAAGATGTTTCTCTTCTTCCACTTTGATTTTTAGCAGCTTTGACGCTAGACAACCACTAAAACAAAGACTTTTTCATAGACATCACTGACTTTTCACAGGGACGTGTTTGTGTTTCATAGCAGAGCTAAAATAAATAACTACTAGAGATCTGATCGTTTTCATAAATGCCTGCAGGCTACACTCTGTGTCAGTCGTCCTCTGGGACAGTGGTCTGACTCAATTTGAGCTCTGCTACAGTGAATCCAGTCTGTTTCTGTTGGTTGTCGTCCCATCGTGGGACAAACACTGGAGACGATGGAACAACTGAACTAAATGTGTCCTGCAACGTTGAGGATGTAAAACCAGTCATTTTAACACTGATCTGATGTTAAATGTCCTAGAGTTAGTCTCCTGTGTCTTCCTAAAGTCTGTCCTTGTCTTTCCTTGTCTTCTCCTAGAGTTGGTCTCCTGTGTCTTCCTGAAGTCTGTCCTTGTCTTCCTTGTCTTCTCCTAGAGTGGACTGGATTGAGTCCAATAAATGATGACGAAACTTTTCTCTTTTGTTAAACGCAGCATTTTCCAGAGAAACGTTCTTTCACACAGCAGACATGTCTAGTCATGCGATGTTGGTTCCTCTTCTGTGATTTGTCATTTGTCAGCTTTGCAGAAGAAGAAGTTGTAGTCCTCCTCCTCTTCTTTATCTTTTCTGATGCTCGCCAACAAAGAGGAGGAAGACGTTCTGTCTCTGCAGGGCCGTGGTTTTGGTTTATGGCCGACCTAAAACGAGTAACCGCTAAATACCTGCCGTGTCCGTTTCAGTTCTACGAACAGTTTGATGATGACGAGATCGGCGCTCTTGACAATGCTGAGCTGGAGGGCTTCATCGAACCGGACAGCGCTCGCCTGGAGGAGGTCATCAAAGACTACTTCAAACAGAAGGAGAAAGAGTGGGTGAACCTTCCTCTGATTCAGACGTCTGAACTTAAGTTTTATAGCGGGTCATTGTTTACCCCCACACCACGCCTCAGCACTATGGGTGCCCGAGCCTTCAGTTGCTCCGCACCCAAACTCTGGAATTCTCTCCCCCCACACATAAGACAATCTGACTCCATCACAACCTTCAAAACCCAACTTAAAACTCACCTGTTCAAACTGGCATACTCACTATAATCATACACCCTGTACCCGTTTCTATCGCTTTTATCTTGATGTTTGTTGTGTGCTTTTACTTTATTAATGATCTTTTATGCCCTTTTTTGTAAGGTGACCTTGGGTGTCCTGAAAGGCGCCTCCAAATAAAAAATGTATTATTACTTTGAGTTGTTTGTGGATCAGGTACCTGAGGCCTGATGATCTGGGTCCCAAAGAACTTCCTGTCCTGAAGGAGGAGGAGGAAGATGAGGAGGAGGAAGAGATGGAAACTGTCGTTATTGGGGCTCCAGAAGAGAAGTGGGACTGTGAAACCATCATCAGTGAGTTTTATTTACTTGTCTTACTTGTCTCTTTAAAGATTTTTATTGACCTATGACACCACCCTGCAGCCCAGCCAACAGAAATCAAAGGTTATTGTTGTGTTCAAGAAGAGTTATTTAAACACAGCATGAAGTGATAGGTCCATGAGAAGAGAGAAGTTTGTTCTTGCAGCTTGTTCTCAGCACATCACCCAGGCAGAACTTTATTCTCGTGTGACTACGGACAACTATTCTGTGAGTGGACGTAGTTAATGCAGAAAAGAAGACTCCCCAGAGTTCAGCACAGAGAATAAATGATATTGACCAGAATGAACTTTGTTCTTGTTCTCACAGCCCTAAGAGCAAGAACAAATGTCTCGCTCCTTGCGGAGTAACAAGCTTAACATACGCAACGAGAAGTGAGAAATTTGTTCTTGTTCTTGAGGTAAGCATGACAAAGAACAGTCTACACAGGCCTCCCACTGCAGTACACACGCTAAGCATTGTGGGATATGTGTGTGTCTGACCAATCAGTTCTGCTCGGTTGCTTTAGCCTCCCAGCTAATAGTAGCTCATCTTGTTTCCTCCTTTGAATGATGAATACAGACTACTGCCACCTGCTGGTACCAAAGCTGGGTTCTATGTACATTTTATTTATATTTTTTTATTTGAGAGACCTGATATAATTTCTTCTTCTCTGATTTATTTATTTTAAACACACGCCATTCACTGCATCCTCTTGTTAGATGTGAGAAAGATAAACTCCAGCTCTGAGGGCGTCGTCATGACTGAACGACGAAGACGATAGACAAAAAGTTAATCTCAGTCTCTAGAACCAATGACGACACGTTATCCATGATGAGTTTGTGTCTTTTTTTCTTTTCTCCAGGTACATACTCTAACATATACAACAGACCCAAAGTCATTGAAGAACCAACAAAGGTATCAAACATCTTAATATACACTACCGTTCAAAAGTTTGGGGTCACCCAAACAATTTTGTGTTTTCCATGAAAAGTCACACTTATTCACCACCATACGTTGTGAAATGAATAGAAAATAGAGTCAAGACATTGACAAGGTTAGAAATAATGATGATTTGTATTTGAAATAAGATTTTACATCAAACTGCGCTTTCGTCAAAGAATCCTCCATTTGCAGCAGTTACAGCATTGCAGATCTTTGGCATTCTAGCTGTTAATTTGTTGAGGTAATCTGGAGAAATTGTACCCCACGCTTCCAGAAGCAGCTCCCACAAGTTGGATTGGTTGGATGGGCACTTCTTGCGTACCATACAGTCAAGCTGCTCCCACAACAGCTCAATGGGGTTCAGATCTGGTGACTGCGCTGGCCACTCCATCACCGATAGAATATGAGCTTCCTGCTTCTGCTCTAAATAGTTCTTGCACAATTTGGAGGTGTGTTTAGGGTCATTGTCCTGTTGTAGGATGAAATTGGCTCCAATCAAGCGCTGTCCACTGGGTATGGCATGGCGTTGCAAAATGGAGTGATAGCCTTCCTTATTCAGAATCCCTTTTACCCTGTACAAATCTCCCACCTTACCAGCACCAAAGCAACCCCAGACCATCACATTACCTCCACCATGCTTAACAGATGGCGTCAGGCATTCTTCCAGCATCTTTTCATTTGTTCTGCGTCTCACAAACATTCTTCTTTGTGATCCAAACACCTCAAACTTAGATTCGTCCGTCCACAACACGTTTTTCCAGTCTTCCTCTGTCCAATGTCTGTGTTCTTTTGCCCATCTTAATCTTTTTCTTTTATTGGCCAGTCTCAGATATGGCTTTTTCTTTGCCACTCTGCCCTGAAGCCCAGAATCCCGCAGCCGCCTCTTCACTGTAGATGTTGACACTGGTGTTTTGCGGGTACTATTTAATGAAGATGCCAGTTGGGGACCTGCGAGGCGTCTGTTTCTCAAACTAGAGACTCTAATGAACTTATCTTCTTGCACAGTTGTGCTACGCGGCCTCCCACTTCTTTTTCTACTCTGGTTAGAGCCTGTTTGTGCTGTCCTCTGAAGGGAGTAGTACACACCGTTGTAGGAAATCTTCAATTTCTTAGCAATTTCTCGCATGGAATAGCCTTCATTTCGAAGAACAAGAATAGACTGTCGAGTTTCAGATGAAAGTTCTCTTTTTCTGGCCATTTTGAGCGTTTAATTGACCCCACAAATGTAATGCTCCAGAAACTCAATCTGCTCAAAGGAAGATCAGTTTTGTAGCTTCTGTAAAGAGCTAAACTGTTTTCAGATGTGTGAACATGATTGCACAAGGGTTTTCTAATCATCAATTAGCCTTCTGAGCCAATGAGCAAACACATTTCACCATTAGAACACTGGAGTGATAGTGGCTGGAACTAGGCCTCTATACACCTATGTAGATATTGCACCAAAAACCAGACATTTGCAGCTAGAATAGTCATTTACCACATTAGCAATGTATAGAGTGTATTTCTTTAAAGTTAAGACTAGTTTAAAGTTATCTTCATTGAAAAGTACAGTGCTTTTCCTTCAAAAATAAGGACATTTCAATGTGACCCCAAACTTTTGAACGGTAGTGTACACTTTGACTTTTATTGTACTATTCATGCACATTAACTAAAAATGAACAGCAGACTTTCTTACGAGCTGATCCATCCACTCTTTTTCTAATTTTTTGGACCCTTCTTGTCCCCAGTCGAAGCCGATCCGCGTTTCCACTAAGACCGGCATCCCCCTGGACGTCCTGCCCGCCAGAGGGCTGACGGCTAAGCAGGCGGAGCGCATGACGAGGATCAACGACTCGGACCTGCCCCGCGTCTCCACCCTGCCCCGAAACAAAGAGGAGAGCAAAGAGGAGAGGAGGGCGAGGAAGCAGGCCGTCAAGGAGGAGAGAAAGGTGAGACATATGACATATTCTCACCGTGGGGAACGTTTTTGACGATATATCGTAAACGATTAAATATTGCACCCCGGTCCCGCCCACTGACATGAAGTGGGTGGAACTTATGACCTATACTGCAGCCCGCCACCAGGAGGAGCTCTCCTTGCTTCGGCTTCACTTTTGATGAGCTGGTCCGTCGTCTATCTTTCTTGGTTATTAACCTGTGAATAAATTCTTTGTTTGTTCAGGAGAGGAGAGTCGAGAAGAAAGCCAACAAGGTGGCATTCAAGGAAGAGAAAGTCCGACAGGAGAAGCAAATGTTGAACCTGAAGATAAATGTTCAAGGCCTGAAGCTTTAGAAGCCGACCGCCGGCTCAGACTCTTTACCCTTCAACGGTGGACGTGGCTGCTCTTCACTTCAGTGGAGCTGGACAGGATGCAAGAGGACTTAACGCCACTTAAAATAAAGATCATGAATGAGACGAGCTCAGGACGATATGCTCTAACAATAACACCAGCTGGGTGTCAGTGTGTACTGAAAACCTGTTTATCTCAAGTTGACCGCCAGTGTCTTATTTTCTGGCACAGCGGCTCATTCATAAACCACATCCAGAGAACATTTTGGTAAATGTTTGTGTTCATGCTGAGAGTTGGATCAAAAAAATGTTCTCCTGCTGCTTAATTAACACATTTAAATACATATAAATGTGTTTTTTAAATCAATGAGCCGTAATGTGTTAATTGGTGAACTTTAAGATTCAAACATGCATTTCTTATTTTGGTTATTCTATACTCTACATGTCTAAACTAATTTCACCATCCCTCTGATAAGCTGACATTATTACTTGTGCAACTTTTTGGCCCCGACATAAGTAAGTTCTTTCAGGTTCAGGCCTTAAATTCAGGTGTTAATGACTAAACGTAGAGAAAACTGCTATTGCATAATTGTAAATGAACGCTCGGTAACTCTTATCTGACTCATCAGTACCGGGAGGGAGCGTTTAGATTTTATCAGGAACCTGTCAACGTAATCAGACAAATCTACAGAGATTGGGTAAAAACCTGTTAAGAAATCCAACTATTTCCAAATGTTTTTGTGCTAAGTCGACATCCTGCCGATGGGTTCTCATGTTCAACAGACGGATGATTAGTGAGTCTCAACTCAAAGCAGAACACATTAATGTTTAAGAAGTTTCTTTTCTACTTTTAAACAGTTGAGAGGTTTGGTGCAAAAGAAACAAGTTTATTCCTCTGATAACAACAGCATAATAACATGTTCATTATAAAAAATGAAGTAACTACTATTACAGAACATGAAAACCTGTTCTGTTTAGTTCTAGGCCTCAGTGTCATTTTTGCAAAATTCATCCTGGCCAGATTGGACCCTCTGGTGGGCTGTTTTTGGCCCCCGGGCCGTATGTTTGACACCTCTACTCTTAAGTAGTGGAAGTAAGCATATAGAATCTTCTATAACTTAATCTCAAATTACATTTTAAGCCACATTAATCAGAGCTGAAAAAAATCTGTATTATTTATTAAAAAACAAAACTGTTCCCAGCTAAGTTTGTGCTAAGCTAATGCTAACGTTGAACCGACGGACACGGACGCCATCAATCTGCATCTAAGTCTCGGCTTGAAGCAGAATTAGTGCACGTCCCTTAAAATCTTCATCTTTTCCGTCATTGTTGAAGTTGACTTGATTCAAAGACGTCCGGTGTAGAATTAACTTTATTCCTCTGTGAGGTTTTGGAAATAAAAAAAATATTGCAACTTCTATAACTTGGACCACATTAATTGGAGTTAAAACAAATCAATATCATTTAATAAAAAACAAATAAAACTTTAATGATGTTTTTGTGAGAAATTGCTCCTTTCCCACAGGTGATAACAAAAGACGTCGGACTGGAGAATCTTTGGCAGAGACACATGTTGACATTCCTTCCTCTCACGCAAAAGAAAAAAAAGTTTCAGGAACAAATAAACGATGGAAACTTTCCAAGTAAAACAATCAACCTGCATGTTCTCAGCGTGGCCAAATAAAAATACAAGATATTAAAGTTGACACGGTCGGACGTACGAACACACAAGTCATCCAGACGACAAGCTGATTTCTCTCAAAGCAAACAGGAGTTTAAATAAAATAATAAAGCCTCCCACACAGAACCAGTCGAGCAGCAGATTTTCCATCCGTCACAGACTCATGAATGAAGCTTCAGTTGTGTGGTGGCATTGTTTTTAGGTTTTATTGTAGGCGCGGCGTTCTCCGCACGACAGTGGAAAGTCCAGCTATGACCTGCCTCCTTATTAAGGATCCAACTTCAGTTTCAGGTGTGTTTTAGGAGCCACACCCTCCCTTCCCCCACTCCCTAAAACAATCTAATGATTACAGTCAATCACATTGTATGGCAGTTAAATCTATAAACACAGATTAGAACTTGATGTGTCTGTCATTTAGCTGGACTGATCAGACGGAAAACACCTGGAAGGCGACTGAAAGATCAGCTTCCCTGAGTTTCTTAAAATGGATCATTCAAAATAATATTAATCTAGTGGAGATTTTACAGTGGCGGTAAAGTCATCCTCTGTGGTGTTTCCTTAGGTTCTTCAGTACAGACAAAACAAAAAGACCTGCAGCTTTGATTTCTGCCATGTTGAATGTTCAGGTTCCTTTGGAGGAGGGTGCTGGATCCGTCAAGTTCTTGCCGGTCGCAGAAAGACTGAGTTCAGTTCAAACCTGCTCGTCCTGGATTTAGTCCATGTTTGGTACCCCCTTGTAACCCTTGACTATGTCCCCGTTACCCATGTCCTCCTCTATACGCTCTCGGCTCATGTAGTGGCTTTGGTCCTCCAAATCTGTCCCACATGCCCCCTCAGAGTAGTCTGTCCCACATGCCCCCTCAGAGTGGGCTATTCCACATGGCCCCCTTTCTTCCGGAACCCACTTGTCCACGTTGCTGCTGCCCTCTGGAAGTTCTCCTCCCTCGATGTCCACGACACGTTCACATATGTTGACATTACTGATTTCTTCGTTTGGCTCAATTAGAATCACATCCTCTTTGGAGTCGAACCTCTGTAATGGATTTATCAGACACTTGGGTTTCTCTGTGGTCCAGGCCTTTGTCATGCAGATGAAAGCTACTATCCCAGTGAGGACGAGGACAAAGATGGACAGCAGTACGCTCAACAGGATTATCATCTGGACCTCTGCAAAAGATAATAAAGAGCGTTATCCCGTCTTAAAACAATAGTCAGGAAGAACAAATAGAAAACAGTGGACATACAGTGCTGCTTTTGGAGTTCTGCACAAAAATGAGAAGTCCTGAAAGTAGACAAAGACAGAAACAATAATATTATACTGCATGTGTCTATTCAGGAAAATTACCTAATATTACCTAATATTACATATCTGTGAGTTGCAGAGGTAAGTGTTCCTCTAGGATTACAGCAGTGATTTAAGAACGACTGTTGGAAGAGTTGTTGTTGCTCATCAGGCTGGAAAAGGTTCCAGAAGCATCTCTAAAGAGTTTGGAAGCCACAAATAATCCACAGTCAGACTGTCATGGAGTGATCTTTGTTGGTGGACCACTCCTGTCGTCTTCAATCTGTCTGAGAGGAACCAGAGGAACCCAGGGGAACTTCTAAGCAGCTAAAGGCCTCTCTCTCATTGGCTGATGGTAATGTTGATGAATCCACTGAACAACCATGGTGTGATGGACAAAGACACTGCTGTCCAAGAAGAACATTTCTAAACATCATGTGGACAAGACAGAAGACTACTGGGACAATGTTTAGTGGACAGATGAGACCAAATAATATATAATATATAATCCCTCCATTGTGTCCTGGGTCGGCCTTGAGGTCTCCTACTGGTGGGACATGCCCGAAACACCTCTCCCAGGACTGGGAGGCGTCCAGGAGGCATCCTTACCAGATGCCCTAGCCACCTCAACTGACTCCTCTGAACATGGAGGAGCAGCAGCTCTACTCTGAGCTCCTCCCGTATGTCCGAGCTCCTTACCCTCTCTCTAAGGCTGAGCCCTGCGAAGGAAACTCATTTCGGCCGCTTGTATTCGCGATCTTATTCTTTCGGTCATTACCCAAAGTTCATGACCATAGGTGAGGACTGGGACGTAGATCGACCGGTAAATTGAGAGCTTCACCTTTCGGCTTAGCTCTCTCTTCACCACGACCAACCGGTCCGTCTGTTGATCTCCCGCTCCCTCTTACTCTCACTCGTGAACAATACCCCGAGATACTTGAACTCCTCCACTTGAGGCAGGACCTCCTCCCTGACCTGGAGTAGGCAATCCACCCTTTTCCGACTGAGGACCACGGCCTCAGACTTGGAGGTGCTGACCTTCATCCCAGCCGCTTCACACTCAGCTGTGAAGAGCTGGAGGTCACTGTTCGATGAAGCTAAGAGGACCACGTGATCCGCAAACAGCAGGGTCAAGATCCTCCATAAAGACTATGAACAGAACCGGTGACAAAGGGCAGACCTGGCAGTGTCCACCCCTCATTGGGAACAGATGCCGGCTACACGGACCAAACTCGCACTCCTTTGGTGCAGGGACTGAATGGTCCTTAGTAAAGGACCATCCATCCCATACTCCCGGAGCACCCCCACAGGATCCTCCTGGGGACACAGTCGTAAACCTTCTTCAGATCCACAAAACACATGTGGACTGTTTGGGCAAACTCCCATTATCCCTCCAGAAACCCCAGTGAGGGTAAAGAGCTGGTCCATGGTTGCGTCCGGCACAAAAAACGCATTGTTCTTCCTTGATATGAGCTTCAACAATCGACCGGACCCTCGTTTCCAGCACCCTAGCATAGACTTTGCCGGGGAGGCTGAGGAGTGTGATCCCCCTATAGTTGGAACACACCCTCTGGTCCCCTTTTTTTAAAGATGGGGACCACCACCCCGGTCTGCCACTCAAGTCAAAGTCCTGACCTTAATCCAAGAGAAATGTTGTTGTTGGACCTGAACCAACATCTCAGAACTGAAGTGGTTCTGTTCTGAGGAACCAAGCTGCTGGAGAACACGGATCAGCTGTTACCAGGAGGAGGACACAGCAGATACTGGACACCAGGAAGACATGACTTTAACAACTCAATGATATGAACTGAGCTATTGATTCACTTTCCTGAATAAATACATGCACAAGTATAATATGGTATTATTTGTCTACCTCTATATTGTTTATATAGAATCAGTGCATTACACCGACCGCACCCTTATTTCTATGACAGATCAACAGTCACATATTTCCCACTGATGCAGAACTCAGTACAGTCTATATATATATATTTAAAGGCTAACCAGTTAGAGGGGGGGCACAGATCTGGTTCGTCTTTCTGAACACAACTTCTTCAACACCGTTCCCGTCCAACAATACTCCTTTCAGCCTGACGCACTTCTCAAAGCCCTCTGGGATCGGTACATCATGTTTGCAGATGGGTTCTCTGTCGGTGCACTCAAACGACGTCTGAAAATGTACAGAAGACACAGTGATTAGAAGGTATTTAGACACTTTATTGTGTTGTTGATGTCAAATGAGCATTTTTTTCATAAGTCTACACACGACGGCTGAGAAAACACATTTTTAGAAAAAGGTTTTTGAGTTTTCTTTTTAAACTTATTTCATTTAAACGTTTTCCATTCATATCATTTTATTCTGTCATTTTTATTCATTATTATGTCTTTTTTTTTTTTTTTTGAGGGTGGTAGAAACCAGCATGTACACTGATCAGGCATAACATTATAACCACCTTCCTAACATCGTATGGGTCTTCCTGCTCGTCTGTGAGGGGAGCCTGGTGCCTGGTCTGGTCTAGGTGGGTGCTACATGTCTAAGTAACATCCACACCGTGTTGTGTCAACGGGTTTTTGATCTACATTTGCTGAATCAGAGGAACAGTCACAGGTTTCCTTTTGTTTCTCCTGTACCGATCTTTAAAAAGATCCGTTCCCAAAGCTCTGACAGCATTGATGACTAACTCCACTCCATCGTGACTAAAGCTTTATATGAGCGTCACATTAAATCTGGAACACATCTGTGCACTGAACAGGAACAGGAACCAGGCCTCGGGGCGTTTTCTTTTAGACAAAGTGTTGAATTAGTTTCCTTCCTCTGCGCGTATGCAAAGCTCCAACCTCCAAGCCTGTACTGTGTTCATGTAAAGGCTGTGTGCGATGGCGGCTGACTGATGCCTACCTCGTGTGCTTGGTCGTCTGTAACCATAGAGATGGTGGAACTGAAGGTGGGCATGAACTTGTCCTTCAGCTCGGGGTAGAAGTGGACAGGATTGGGGAAAGACACTGTGGCCCCGGAGTAGTGAGAATTTACGTCGACTGGAGGAAACTCTAAAGTGCCTGAGAAGACAAAACAAAGTTCTGTCCATGACTCAAAGACTCAAAGACCTTCTCGTCCATGTGCTTCACACTCTTAAAATATCTGCTTACATTTTGTGTCGACCGTCTTTAGACTGTTAAAGGAGAACGTGTTTGACTCGGCTGCTTTGGACTCTTCGTCTCCCTCTACAGCCGTTACCGTGACGTAAGAGAAGGCCAGGAAACGGTCCGTCGATTCCCAGAAGAACTGGGTCAGATCGTAGTGATGCTCTCTGGTTACTGTCACGTTATTCCTTCAAAACAACAAAAAAATAAACGACCATGACATGACGCAGGACATGTTTCACCTGACTTCACCTGATTTAAATGCATTCATAACAAACACTCAGACCTAATATTAACAGAATACGTGTCTTTCATTCTAACGTCTCACCATCCATCTCCATAAAACTTGATCTTGAAGCTGGTGTGTGGTTGGCTGTACACCCAGGTGAGTGTGATTTTAACATTTTGGCAGCTCACGGCCACATTTGTTGGAGGTGGAACTGTAAGAGAAGGATGTAAATAAGGGTTTACTGGTCTCAGAGGCTACTGAGGCTCAAATAAGCAAATCAAGGCGAGACTCGTGCACATTTACATCGACATCGAGAAATCTGAAGCAGCCGAGTGGATGAAATAAACTCTCTTCATAGCTAAATGAAACACCTTCTTGTCGTGTTTGTATCACACTCTAGACATTTTTTAAATTATAGAAATAATTCAAAACGTTCAGGTTGCAACTAAATCCAGTGAGGATCCGTAGGCAAGACCCTAAATGTACCAGGCCTACCTCAGGAACCTGCTAGGGAACCAGGGCAACCTGATGAGAAATGGGCTACTGGAACAACAACTGGATCCCAAACTGATCAAGTATCTGTGGGATGATCCACAGAGGCCCCTCCCCTCTAAGGGCCCCTCGTTTACAACATCGACACCGTCAGGAGGCCCAGGTCCATTCTCTGATTTCTCTTTTAATTTCTTCATGTCATTTGTGAACGTCTGATGCTGACTTTTATTCGTTTATTTCCTGATGCTTCATTTCATGAAGTTCATACTCTATCTGTGCTGCCGTTGTCTGGTCCTGCAGGTCTCTCGTAGTCTAACAGGATTTTCTCAGAACATGTTCCTGGTTTCCCCAGACGTCAACTTGACCTCCAACCTTCCTGCCATTGTCGTCTCTTCAATAACATTCTGACATGAGGAAATTCAAGCTATTTATCAAGTTAATAAAGACTCTGCGCTGAGCCAAACCCCCGCCCCGACTAGCAAATACTTAAAAGGTCTACACCTGAAGCAAACACACCTCTAGTTTAAATTAATGTCTAATCGGACTTCCTTCGCAGAAACACAGATTTGATTCCAGTAACGCTCCTCCACTACTCCACCCGTTGTCCTACGTCACATCGGACTGCAGTAAGGGAGCAGACGCATGACAACAGCAGCAGCAACAGGTGAAAGACAAAGCTGATCTTGTTGCTCTTCAGCATTCCAGCCGTCATTGTCTCTGAGCTCCTGCATGAGCTGCTTGCAATCTTTTAGCATTGCAGGAGTTCAAAGTGCTTCTTGAAAAACAAGAAATGAAACAAAGGTCTGGAAAAGAAATATCAGAAGCAGAGATCCCAGTTCAACCAGAAATAATTATATACGTCATCTCTGCACGTACAAAACCTGCAACACTTTCATCCTGATATTAATGAAACTGTTTTTATGCACCATCGTTAATAATCCTGAATTAAATCCAGAGAGCAGCACTAAGGCAACGGTGGTTGGGGAAAACTCTTTGAACACATCGTCCTCAGAGGCCGACCGGGACGAAAGAGAAGAGAGGACAATGATGTGGACACTATTTCACCCGAACAAAAGAAAAACAAAGCTGACGTCCTGTTCTACAAGCTTCATCTGTGGCAGAAATAAAAAAAGAACAATGACACTGCTAGTGCTGATGGATTGACACAGTGCATGCAGGATGACTAAAGGATCCGCCCGTGACGAGCATCTCATTCCAGTGTGACGAGCAAGTTTAACCTGTTTTCATTAAATAAAAATAGAATTCAGTCAGAGGTGAAGACTTTCCATTCACCTGCTTTAAACCATAGACTGTATATAAATATGGACAACACGTCTCCTCTTCCTCTCATTGGCTCATTGGTGGGGGATACGGGCAGCACGGTTTTGTGAGTTCTGATCCAGAGTCTGATCAGTACGGTCCGAGGGCGGAGCCACGTAGAGCCGCGATATCAATGCTCCGCCCACACTTCCTCCAGACCCACTCACATTTTCATGGCTTCACCTTTGAGGAGCAGTTCCACCGTCCATCTCTTTACGGGCTGTGGTTTAAAATCATCTGATTGATGAAGGACATTCATCCCACGTGTTAAAGACAGATGTGTGTTTGCAGAACTTATTGCGTGGAGGTTACACATCATGTTTATGGTCTGTGAAGGTTCTCAGTCATCCAGGTCACGGTGTATCAAAAAAGTTTTTAAAAAAAGGGCAACTGGACTAGTAGAGATTTTTGAGAAGACGTTTCCCTAACCCTAACCCTTGCTTCAACTGGTGGGGCGTTTGAGGCTTAATTAGGAAACAATAGGAAACAGTGTCTGGTCTGGTCTAGGTGGGTGCTACATGTCTAAGTAACATCCACACCAATGAATGAAGCCAGGTCCAGAAGTTTCCCAGCAGAACACTGAACTGGAGCAAGATGGTTTAGATGTTAGTCAGTTCTTCTGTCGGTGGTCATAATGTTGTGGCCAATCAGCTAAAGTAATTCCTGTGCATTAGATCCAGGTTCAGGCTGAGATGGAGCTCAGTGGAAATCCATTTCTTCCAGATCACTGCTGCCTAAAGGATCTAGAGAAGCAGGTTTAGTCCTCTAAGGTGGGTTTGGATCCCTTCTACGTTCATGGCTGAGGAGTCTGTGATGCTCCACATGTGACTGGTCAGATGGTTTTCACACAGAGAATGAACTCAGAGCGTTTATCTTATCTGAGGATCCCAGACCTCACCCGTTCTTTGACACACACAGATACGTGAAGCTTCGACCTTTGCTTTCATGGCGGGAGCTTCACAGCACCGTCGTCGTTCAATGCTGAACTCCAGAACCTGAACGGGTTTGGACGCAAGCGAAAAACATGAACGCAGCACGGCGGGCAGGTCTGAGGCCGCGTTTATCATCTACATCGTCTCGCCTCAGAGAAACCACCACTGGTCACGTCTGAACAGAATGATAATAAAAAAAACTGATTACACAACTGCTTAGAAACTGGACAAAACAAAAGGTGGAGCAGCGTGGACCTTGAACACATTTATATTTACAACCATCCACAAACACTTTTATATGAGGCACAGTATCGCTCAGAGTGATAAAACATATCTGCACTGCTTTAACTTTCTTTCTGTTCTCGCTATAAACTGGAACCATGATGACAAATGTCTAACATCAGCACAGAGCCTTCCTGATGGGACTAAAATAAAGCCGACTGTGATCTCAACCAACAATTCAAATAAAACAAGTTTCCCTGCAGCTGCAACCTGAATTACAGTTGGAACGTCAACGGTTTAAGCAATGCTCTACTTCATATGTTATTTAAACTGTCGTCCTTTGCAGCGTGTGCTTCTTGACGACCCTTAATAAAGGCCACGGCGCCTTCCTGCTTCTTTCCTCACGCTCCTTTCTGATTGGACAGAACCCGACAGTGTACCATCATTTCCTGTTTCTACTCGGCTGAATCCGTGCATGAGTTTTAAACACGGCCCTCTGAGCCCTGAAAGCACGGTCGAAGGAGTTAGGGCTGAGGAGACGGGGCAGCTACGTCCTCGCCGTGCGTCCCGTCCCCTCTGCCAGTGTCTTTCTGCGAGACATGCAGACACGTACTTCTTTCCACAACGTGGACAGGACATGTTGTCTGCTTTCAGACATTCACAGAGCGCCATTTCTTGACTGGCAGCGGAACAACCAATCACATCAGCTTATATTGCAGCACGGGTTCTGTCCAATCAGAAACGAGATGTGTTGTCCCTACACTTTCCGTAAACTGAAATGCCGTTGTGTTTTGACCTTCAGGGCCACCGTGTCAAAGGCCAGCATGACTGAGAACCTTTTCCAGAGTAGGACTGGAATTACATCAAACTCTACGTGTCCACTTGTCCTCGTCTAGTTATGATGTGAGTGACTGAGATGTGTGTCATCCTCACAGGATCTACCAGTAACAGGAAGAGATTGCACAAGTTTTAATTGGCGCAGGAGACGTGCCAGGACAAAAAGAAAAAAAAGCCTTTCCCGTTTAAAGATTATAGTAACGGAGCAGCAGCCTCTGCTTCACGAGCTCGTTCACAGACGCTGAGAAACACCATGGGGGCGGTAATGTTATGGTGTGGGCCTGCATACCACCTTTATCTGTAGGCATGTGGCTCCAAAGAGGGCCCAAACAAATCCAACAACCTCCATGACATGTACTTCCCCCCACATGGCTGCACGTACAAATTTAAAACTTTATCGTTTTAATTGTAGATTATAAATAACAAGCCATACTATTCCCCCTATCATTATCTTTTATATTTATAATTTTTAATAAACATGATTCTCATCAGTTTTATTACCTGACTATATTTATTCATTTTATATCTCATTCAATTCAATCAGATACGATCAAATAAGATAATATATATATATATATGTGCGTGTTAAAACAATAGGGAAAAAAAAGTATTAAAATCTGAAATAAAGAAATATAGAAAATATAGAAAAAGGTAAAAACGTTAACAGTTGTACGAAACTAAAGTTAAGTAGAAAAACAGTAAACGTGAATTTTAATTTGTTTTAGAAACTACGTGTTTCAGTTTAAGTTGACTTTTCAGCGCAAGGCAATGAATTAGTTAATTAGACAGTAAGTGTTGTTTTAAAAGGAGGAAACTCACCGTACGCAGAAACCCCGCTGACCAGCAGGAGAGTCAGGGCCGTGAACGCACCGTCTGGCCGCAGCATGGTTCAGGGCTCCGGGAAAAAATAAAATAAAAAAAAATGAATTAAACGTCAACTTAGTTTCATTAGAATTCACACATCTTCCAAAAACAGCCTGAGCTTCTCATCAGAAAAATCCCCACTCCAGACGAAGTCGTTGTAAAAAGGTGAGTCACATCTTTGAGCTCGAGGGCAGGTGTGTGAGTGGAGGAACCAGGAAGACGTTGCTTAGTTAGTTCACCAGAAAAACACACCTTATTGACGTCACCAGAGGTGGGCGGAGCATGACAGGAACAAAGGAAGACGTGAATAAATGTACACAAGAGAGAAATGAGCGGAAAAAATAAACCAAACCCTAGATTATTTTTTTTTTACTATCATTATTTTGCACAAATAAATCTGTTTATTGCACTGCCTTATGTTACACAAACCACTGCCATACAGAATGAATTTACTAGTGTTGTTATTTTTTGTACATTTCAAATTCATTATTATTTTTTGTTAATATTTTTGCCCAAATCAAAAATTTTCTAAAGTTTTGCCAAGGTCACTTTCTATGCATGGGATAAATAAATGTCTCAAAAACTGAAACTAGATTTAAATGGCATGGACTCGATTAAAGAAGTAAAACATATGCTTGTTTTAACTTTATCCATGAGCTTGTGGTTTTATGTTTCATGTTATTATGCTCTACAGGGGGGGATACAAATGCACATGAAATTCTGCAATAAAAAAATAATGATTAAGGCCCCGTCCAGAATCAGAATCAGAATCAGCTTTAATGGCCAAGTATGTACACACACAAGGAAGTTAACTCTGGCAGAGGTAATTGAAATTAAAATAATAATAAAATAAATCTCAATCTGTACACATAAAATATAGGATAATATATACACCAAACCAGGGTTATTGTACAGTGAGTATATACAACAGTGCAGAGTAATTGATTGCTGTTCATGTGGATGGACTCACACTCTGACAGCCCAGGGGAAGAAACTGTCCTTGTGACTGGAGGTTTTGACGTACAGTGCTCTGTAACGCTCTGTACCAAAACCAACTTTTCCTCCTCCGTTTTATCTGCCATCGTTTCAAAAATATCTGCGTCCACACGGATCCGTCTCAACAAAGCACTGCTTCATACTCCAGGCCTATAGGTGGCGCTGTTTCAGAGAGGAAGAGGCGGAGCATGAGCATAAAGCTTGAGCGCTGTTTACAGATCATCTTTAGAAGAAACCAAACTCAAGGAGAAATGATATTTAGCCCTAGTAACCGTAATAGGCTCAATATCTTCTCCAGTAGGAACACGAGCATGTAGTCCACCATTGTTGATGATGTTGTTAGGAGACGTCTCACGGGATATAAGAGGTGGAAGGCTGCTCCAGGGGCGTGGCCATGAAGTCATCAAAACGCTCGTATGCGTTTTCCCCGTCCACACGAAAACTCAAGAGCTGCGTTTGTGAATTTTTCCACCCTGGGACCAGGTTTCAGAAAAGTTCGTTTTAGGGCGTTTCCAGGATTCATGTGGACGATCGGACAAAACGATGAAAACATCTGCTTTTAAACCAAATAGCGTCTCCGTGTGGACGGGGCCTCAGTAATTAACATTAGATATAGACCTGTAAAGAGTAAATCACATAAAACATGATATATATGCTTGTATTTAAAATATATGTCTGCAAACAAAATAAAAGTTTACTATGAGTTGAGAAAATAATACAAATAATTATTTAACATATATCTAATGAACGTTTATGCACCACACAATGCTATGCTTTATTGACACATGTCTTATTTTACCGTAACTTTATTTATTAGCTTCTCGTTTTATGTCTTTATGTCTGCGTTGCAGGGGAAAACAAATGCACAGGAAATTCTGCATTAAAATTAGATTCATCCCACTGTGGTCTTATCTTATCTTATATTAAAACTAGATTGTAATGTCATAGGCTTCAGTAAATCACCTAAACACACAGTGTATATGCTTATCTGATTTGACCATGACCTTATTTAATAGCTGGTCGTTTTATGTAAATTGATTTTACGGTGTTGTAGGGAGCATGCTGACTGGTTGGCTGGTTCTTCATTTTTGCATTAATTCCCTCAGCTCTTACTCCTTCGTCAATTTACATTTCATGACCTGTCTGTTTGCAAATCAGCCCATGCAGAAGAATCACTTTCTCTTCCAAAAAGCAAGCTATAAAAAATAGAAAAATAGATAAAAAAATTAAGGTTAGATTAGGTTATACTGTATAAACTGTAAATCCTGTTTGTGTACAGTTTGGTTTGGTGCAGATCAGGCTTACTGGTTTTAGGACAGCCCCCACCCGTGAGTCTCTGCAGCGAGGTGAGAAATGGTTTCACTCACTGCAGTTTGACAAGAAACCAGTTTTTCAAGTTATTTTTTTCCACATGGTTTCATTTGAATAACAGTTTAAAGCTGTATAAAGTGCCTCAATGTTACAAGAGAGGAAGAAGTGTCTCTGCATGTGAAAAAACCTGAATATGAATGTGTCAAATGTTCATTTTGTTCTTATTTTTTTCCCACGATAAACTTCTCTGTGCCCCCCTGAAGGAGATCAACTCCAAGTCTGGAAACAACAAGAGTCATTTTATGTTCAGAGCCCCCTCATCAGTGATTTCTTCTTCTGTGGTACCCCTTAGATATTCTCTTTGGCTGCTGTTGCAGAGAGAAGGACACTAAACAAACTGACTAGTATCCTGGACAATGCCAGCCACCCTCTGCACACAATCTTCAGCAGCCAGAGAAGCACCTTCAGTGGGAGGATGCTCCTCCCAAGGTGCAGGACCAACAGACTGAGGAACTCCTTTGTTCCCCGTGCCATAAAACTGTTCAACCACCACTCACTTGGGGGGAGGAGGACAAAAAAGGAAGGGCCTGAATGACTTTTTTTAACTTAATCTACAATAGTAATGTGCAATATAAATGTACCCGGCATCTGTCTATTTATGCAACAACCATCTTTGTACAGTCACAGTATTTATTTTTATTATTTATCTTTTTTCTTACTGGGTGTTTTGGTATTTGGGTTACTGTACTGCTTTCCTACATGTATGTCTGACAGTGCTGTATGCGATGGAGATGTCAATTTCCCTGCGGGAACTTCCCAAAAGGATTAATAAAGTTGTCTATCTATATCTATCTATCTTTGCTCCTCTTGCCTCTCAATCTTTGTACAATTCTCCTTTACACTTTTTGTGTATATGTTTTGTTTTAATCATCATTATTATGATCATCTGTTTTGAAAGGCAAATGATCCACGATCCTCCTCTCCAGCTCTGCATGCTCAGACCTCACTCTGATTTTTCTGTCCACTCAGCTCGCCACGTGAGCAGTAATTACAGATGCCTTCTGTACGGCGCAGGCCGGTAATCCTGCAGCAACAAATCCGACACCACCACCACCACCTCCAACCCCCACCCTCCTGAAAACACTGAGCATCCCGCTGGGCCGACTCCAGACAGATGTTGAGTCCAACGGGTGGATTGTTAGAGAGAGTTTGAATCAGAGCATTATCAAGAACAACATCTGGAATCCAACAGTTAAAGAGCTGATGAAGATGAACTGAGATGAGATGACATGAGATGAGATAAGCTAAACTAAGCTAAGCTAAGTTAAGTTAAGCTTAGACAAGATGAGATGGCATAAAATGAAATGAAATGAGCTGGGACAAACAAACTAAGATGAGATGAGATGAGATGAGATGAGATGAGATGAAATGAGATGAGACAAGCTAAGCTAAGCTAAGCTAAGATAAGCTAAACTGAGATGAGATGGCATGAGATAAAATGAAATGAGCCGGGGCAAGCTAAGCGAGATGAGGTGCGATGGAACAAGCTCAGACAAGATGAGATGGCATGAGATGAGGTAAAATGAGGTAAGACAAGCGAAGCTAAACTGAGATAAGATGGCATGAGATGAGATGAGATGAGATGAGATGAGATGAGATGAGATGAGATGAGATGAGGTGCGATGATGAGGTAAGACAAACTAAGCTAAACTGAGATAAAATGAGATTAGTTGAGATACTCTAAGCTGAGACAAGACAAGATAAGATAGGACAGGGCAGTGGGTATTTATCCAGTATTTCTTAACAATCATGTATAATGTAAAACATTGGGCCTAGCACAGAACCTTGTGGAACTCCAGTCAAATACATGCTGAAGTTTTCATTTCAGTATGTCTTTTAAATTACTCGCTACTTTCTTAGCACTCACTCACTAATGTCGCATTATTATGATAACAGAAACACACAAAGTTATGAAGACTTGAACATCATCATTGATCTACTCATTGTCACTAAATTGGTATTTGAGCTGAGATAATCGCCCCACCTGCTCCTGGTCATAATCTGCATGTGATGGAGCACGAGGGCGTTTACCAGAGACAAAAACTACAACACAATAATGCTGTTTTGTCTTTGGATTAGACAACAAAAAAAGTTCCTGTTTCAGTAATAATCCATCTGTCCAATTATTCTAGAGCAGGTGAGTTCAGATTAACCTTGATTAAATGGAGCAAAATCATGCAGATATAATCCAGGTTGTAAATCTGTTTATCTTTTAATTCTTTTAATTTAACATTTAGTTTTAAATAGATGGATGAATGGATGGACAGATAGACCCTAACCCTAGATAGATAGATAGATAGATAGATAGATAGATAGATAGATAGATAGATAGATAGATAGATAGATAGATAGATAGATAGATAGATAGATAGATAGATAGATTTTATTTTATTTAAATAATTTCCACCACATTTCCACCAGTCTGTCACATCTTCACCACCCTGCACATCCCATCCAGCAGCCATCGCTCGGCTCTTGCTGTAAATCCCCTGACTGGAGGCATGTTGAGGATTTAAAGCAGAGCAAAGAGAGGATTCTGCTGATTTGTAAAAAAATCTGGGTTGAAAATCAAGACCTCAGCGGCCGGCAGAGTCCGTAGAGCTTCTTAAGCTTCTGTGTGAAATCTGATCAAGATTTTCTCATAGTGCTGCCAGGGCTGCTAGCATGGAGGACACTTACCCAGGCTGTACCTGTAGTGTTGCACTGAGGAAGTAAAGCTTCTCATGTTTTGCATCGTGTTTTATTTTTCTGTTATCTCTGCTTTTATTTTGTTAACTGTTTCCTTTTGTGTTATCGTTAGCTTGTCCTCCCTGCGTGTTCCCACCTTTGTGATTGTCTTCCACATCCTGATTGTTTTCACCTGTGCCTAATTACCCCAGCATGTATATATATTGCCTGTGTCTCCCTCAGTCCTTTGACTCCATCTCAGCCTTGTTCTGACCACATCATAATTTCCTTTGCGCGTTTGTTATTTTACCTTGTGTTGCATATTTTCTTTGAAGATAGAGATTTTGTGTTACTTTAGTATAAAGGCTGAGTGAATTTGAACGTCTGACTCGTGCATTGGGGTTCAAACCTTGTTAAGACGGTGAAGAGTCTAAGTGTTTTCATACAGATAAATAAGAATACGTTTGACATATTTTCATTTTGAGAAGACGGATTATTAAATGTAGATTGACAGGACGATTGAATGTATTATTAAATAACATTAAAACCCGTAAAACAACACATTTTAATTCTTTAACGTCATGTCATGAGTCTTAAAACTGGGAAATTACTTGGTCCCACGGTTGACATAAAAAAAATACTCTAGCGAACCACATGTAAAAAGATCAATAAGTGTAAATAGTTTTGAATGAAATAAATGAAATAAGCAAAAAAAAAAAAAAAAGCAGATTGAAATGATTTACATATGTATAAATATTCAAGCAACTATTTAGGAAGGATAAATAAGGTGCAATAATATGGATGGAAGAGCAACTTTTCTCTGCAACCACTAAACAAATCCCATATAATTCATTTGGGATTGAAATTATTTTGCAGGTTAATATGCTGACGTGTTTCTTAGATTGGATTAGATGAAATATGGATCTTTCTGATGATCAGGGAACGCATCTGATCTTCCAGTCACTGCAGCCACATACAGTAAAACGTTCAGATAAATCTCCTGGCTAATCCATCCCATAGGCGTTTCAACAAAAACCTGTTTGCAGGTGTGTGTTTTCTCTGCTTTCTTTCTTCTCATTGCAGTGAGGATTAATGTAAGGATGTGGCACGCCAGAGGCCGACTCATGCGTCCGTCCGTCTGTCTCACAGAGCTGCTTTTAGGTCTCACATGTGTGGAGACTCTTCCTAACCATCGACTGTAGGTCTGAGCTGCTCATACTGTAGATGAGTTACAGGGTTTAGGTTATTTCCATTATTAAACAGGAAACATCCTTTGTTCATGTTCATGCCTTAAGTCAGGTGGTCATTCATGTACTATCTATATGTTTTGGACATATGAATGAATCAGATTACACTTTATTATCTGATTTTATATATTTTAGAAATATTTATTTTCCTGTCGCTGTTAATGTCGTCATGTCAACCTTAAGAATGTACAGTTTTTATTCTATTTATTTAACAGAAGTCATCTGGGCAGTGAAAATCTCTGATGGATAGTTTTATTATAACATAATGTGTAAAATATGAGGTAATTAAAGGTTTCTTCAGTAACGTAAATATCCACATGGATATATTAGTAACAACATAAATGACAACCTTTTCAAAACTACGATTTCCCCAAAAACTTATTCATGAAAGCAGCCATTTTGGAAATGGCTGCCAAAAGCCTGTTACCGACTGCAGAGCATGAATGAATCCACCAGGGGGCAGAAGATGAATATCAAATTGTGGACAACAGGTTTTTCAGGTACATGTTGATGCGGAGTTGAGGTCTTAGAAACTCAGCTCGCCCAAACGAACCGACGTAGTCCTCACAAAGTTTTGGGGACCAGAAAAAAAATAAATGTCCCCACTAGGACCACATATCCTTTGGTCCCCACATCGCAGTAAGAACAAGAACACACACAGTGACACCACACAGATGTTGCTGCCACTGGGAGTTAGTTTATTCCTCGAGTCCACGTGCCTGATGTGCCTCGATGTAAAGACGCGTCACGCCTTTCACTGTCACCAAGCTGCACCGGCACGCGACGCGTGTCCATCCATACATACGACACTGTGTGGTCACTCTCTGTCTGGGATGTAGGGCAGCTGCACATCTGTAAATCCCATCACTGGCCTGAATCCTATCACTCTGCTGCATGTGTGAGCATGTGAGCGGCTTCTTACTCCGTCGCCCCGCCCTCCACCCACCCCCACCCTAACTCAGGCTGTCTGCTTTGTTTACAACCTCTGGACCAACAGCTTGTTGCTTTAGTTCATCACCATCCAGTGATAACACGTACTTCTCCGTCCTCCTGCCCCACCACATCACCTGGGCGTCATGCGGGTGCTACTGGACAGCAGCTGGATGAGGTTTGGACCGGCCGGCCGGGGGTCGTACGACTGGGTGACAGGATCCCCTTCAACACCAAAGCAGCAGCAGCAGCAGCAGCAGCAGCAGGTGTGTAGAGCTCCGGCTCGGATCAGTAAAGTTAAAAATTCAGTTTCAGTGTGTTTTAAATTTTAGATGTAATGATTTACGTGCGTCCCTCACGATGAACCCACACGTGATGAAGAGTTTATTTTTTTAAGCTCTTGCTCACATTACTTGGCTTCAATCAGCTGATTTGACATGAGACTGTCTACTCTGAGCCCTGGAGGTCACATTTAGTCCATGCTCGGTTCAATCTTTAGGCTAAATGTTCATCCTGGGTCTTGGATAATATCACCAACACTCAAACATATGGCCCGAGGGCCAAAAATGGGACCCGCCAAAGGGTCTAAACGGCCACAGCATGAAAATTACAAAAAATTGTGCAAAAACAGACAAGACAATGAAAATAACTGATATTCCTAATTTGTCCTCTGTTTTAGTCAGAGTTGTGGACAAAAGACAACACTTAGACCCAGGACTGAACAGCAGGCAGCAATGTGCCCAAACGGCACACATTTTTGTTTTTAAATTTTTTTTTCCTAATTTATTTGTTCTTCTTTGCACTAATGGAAAAAAACCATCAGGAGTTGTTGTTATTTATAGATTATTATGTCCAGCCCACTTCAGATCAAATTGGGCTGTATGTACACACATTTAAAGAAAAAAACTGAAACACAAAATCTGAAGAATGCACTGAACAGTATTTAATTTTGTAAATTGTGAAACAGCAGGGACAACAAGACACACAGAAAGTTTTAATGCGAAGAATTAAAGAGTCCTACAACAGATGGTCTGAACCTCAACATCATGCAGTCAGATTAAAAGAAGAGTCAGAAAAACAGTGAGACTAAATCTATTTAGTGAAAAGAAGAGAACTGAAACCGATTTATTGACAAAGAGGCGCTCACACCGAAGGTTGATTTGATTTAGTTTCTACGTTTACTCCCCTGTGTATCATGTTTGTCAGTTAATAAAATAGTTATTTCACATATGAACCTTGTGCACAGGTTTGTAGCTCATACTTTTACTTATAAAAATAAAAAAAATGAAAGTTCAGAAGTTAAGCAGAGATTTTAATGGATGCCAATAACTAGATATTTTACAATTTTCTGCATTTCTACACAAAAATAACTAAAAACAAGACAATAATATTATGCTTGTGTATTTATTTGTTCAAGAAAATCAATCATTTATAAATATAGTACATACATACAACTAAACATTTGTGGTACCAGCTGATCAGTGTTCTCCAGCAGCTTGGTTCCTCAGAACAGAACCACTTCAGTTCTGAGATGTTGGTGGGTTTCCTCACATCAACTGCTGCTTCAGGTCCAACAACAACATTTCTCTTGGATTAAGGTCAGGACTTTGACTTGGCCGTTCCTAAACATTCATCTGGTTCTTCTTTAACCGTTCTCTTGTAGAACCACTTGTGTTCTTGGTTCTCCTTGTCTTGCTGCATGACCCAGTTTCTCTTCACATTCAGCTCATGGACAGATGTCCTGACATTTTCTTTTAGGATTTGATGGTATAATTCAGAATCTTAAAAAACGTTCAGTAATTTAAAATATAAAATGTCAGCCCGTGTGATTATCAGGCAGCAGAAAGTGGGCCATTATTATTTCTGAGATAACCTGTCTACTCAGAGGGAACTAATATGAGGTGATCGTCATCACATTTTTAATAAACATTTAAAAGGCTGACCTGCCGTAGTAGTAGGACGAATTTACCCAAAACAAGCCTGAAAATACTTCGGCATTAATGACGAGGCGGTTTTTCTTTCCATTTAATCTCTGACTTTCAGGACAACAACACTTTGTGCTGAGAGCAGCCGGGCGACACTCAGACGGATTGAGAATTAGTCCTGCAGAGGTGCCGGCTCGTCCAGGCTGCATTAACTAATTGCTTGAAATAAAAACTGAGGCAGTGGGGGGAGGGGATTTGGGACAGGATGTGATGGGATGTAAGCGGCAGCGCCACACATGCCGTTGTCTCACAGCTGGCGGGGCGCAGGGTCACACTTCTTGTCTGGATCAAACACAGACTCAGGGTTTGTGAAGCGTGATGATCCGCTCTGCAGAGCTGCAGCTCAGATGAGAAAGAAACAGTCGTATGAACTCCAGGGAGGCCAGAGGGTTTTAAAACGTTAGAAGGTTTGATTTAATTCATGCAATCACTTGTTAAAGTTTTAATGGTTTGGAAATGAGAAGAAGAAAAGACCTGCAGAAAGAATTAAACTGAGCCCTTTATAGTGCAGCTGCTGGATGTGAGAGCGTAGCTGCTGGTTTAAAATACAGGAAATACAGCTATTGTATTGCACTGTGATAAGTTCAGCTGACACATTAAAGAGCATGTAAAAACGATTTTACTTCATTTATTATTTATCTTTTATTCTTTTTTAATTTTTTACATATTCTTTTATTTATTCTCATTTGTTATTTATTATTTTTTACATATATTTTATTCTGTATTTGGTATCATTCATTATTTATCACTTATTCTTATTTTTTTACATATTATTTATTGTTTATTGTTGATCATTCATTATTTTCTACATGTTATTTTATTTTTGTTCTTTCTCATTTATTATTTGTTTATATGGGCTCTACTCTTGGTCATAATCATCTACAGATCGATTCATTAGATCTGTAGATACATTTTGTCTTTTCACAATTATGTTGAAAATAAATAAAAATAGAACATAACACATTGTTTTGACGTACTGAAATGTCTTGAAGGGTTTAGCAGCAGAAGCAAAATATTCTTCAGGGGAGAAGCTTTTGTTGTTAAATATATTAAAGATAATATTAAGTATTAGGACATTTTAGAGACAGATTTTCTACCTGACTCTGTTTAAATGATGTGTTTGAACCTTTAACTTGGATCCACAGTTTAAAAGTATGACATGTTTTTGTAAATGAACTTTGTCCTTGGTCTCCAGGCCTACGACTGGACTGAGCTGGACCTGGGGGAGGACAAAAGGTTGGAGCTGGCGGTCTACATCATCCTCCCCGTGGCCTCCGTCCTCCTGCTGGCCCTCCTCGTTGGCCTGATGTACCGCCGCTGCTCCCGCGGGAAGCTGAGCCTGGCCAACATCATCGCCCTGGACCTGCAGGACGCGGAGAGCAGCGCCGAGATCCTCTCCTCTCTGACCCGGAACGCTGAGCGCCACACCAGCACCAGCTCCGACGGCTCGGACGGAGTCTTCGTCATGGTCTACCTGCCCCCGCCGTACGAGGAAACGCTCACCAAGATCACCCGGGCCGCCAGCCTGTCCAGCTCCAGAGACGCAGAGTCGATAAAGATAGAGGACCTGGAGGCCAAGCTGTGTCCTGAGCTCAAGTCCAGTGGTCGATATGTGTGACGTGGTGTTCATGCCACTGTGTGAAAAGACATTCTGATTCAAATATTTGTTTTTCTATGACTTCATGTGTAAAATATACCCATTTAATAACCAACTCTGCAACTTGATGAAGCTCTTTAGCCTGTTTTAGTTAATAATTGTAGTTGTAGAGATCCTTTAGCTGATCATGTCCGCACAGACGGAGACAAACAACCTCCGATAAGGACACAGACATATTTAGGACCTCACTTGTGAAGAAAGAGGAGCGTCTAACCACTAAAGAGCAAAACTGGAGCTAAAAGACACAACGATGACAGTGTTGCTCTGTGTCTATTTGTCTTTGTGTTCTCAGCTCGAACGCTGACGAAACAATAAAATGAGTCAGATTTATTTCATCATTCCATGAATAATAAATGAATTTAAAAACATTTAGGACTTGTGTGGTTGGAGAGGACACTGATGAGTTTAATGAGAAGCTCGTTATTTGTGGTCATTTGCTTCCACACCATGTGATATCACTGAGGATTTGATGAAGCTCATTTAAAAAACAAGATGATTTATTGTGTGCTAAATGTCTGGACCAGGATCTACAAACTTTTAATATATCTGACAGCTCATGGTTCAAGAACCAGCTCTCTGGAGGCCAGGTCAACACCTTGTGCTGTTCTTCTTCCTAAAGTGTTTTTGTGGCTGCATCCTGCTGGGGATGGCTGCTGCCATCAAGGAGTGTCATTGCTATGGGGTGGGGGTGCCTGGTCTGGTCTAGGTGGGTGCTACATGTCTAAGTAACATCCACACCAATGAATGAAGCCAGGTCCACAAGTTTCCCAGCAGAACACTGAACTGGAGCAAGATGCTTTAAATGTTATTCACTTCTCCTGTCAGTGGTCATAATGTTGTGGCTGACTGGTGTATAAACGTCACAGTAACTCAGTAACTCAGTATAGTGTGGCCTCTAGTGGCCACAGTGTAGAATAACAACAACACAGTTTTATAGTAGAACCTGTTTGTAGCATCACTGTAGTATTTTAGAAAATAATCTAAAATGAATAATAATGTTGTTTCTGACTCATATTGACGCCGTCACCCACAGAGACTCAACAATGTGCCAAGACTGAATGAAATGGAGTTAGTGTTTTGTTTCCATCACAGCTTTGATTGAAAAAGAACAAAACTCAGTAAATAATATCCTGTCACAGACAGACCAGAGGGGTATTGCACAAAACCAAGATAAGGGATTAAGCCGGGATATGTTGATTATCCCGACTGAATTTAGCCAATCAGAGATAATTTAGCCTTCAGATAATCAACATATCCCGGCTTAAATCCCTTATCCTAGTTTTGTGCAATACCCCTCAGGACCATGAACATTAAATATATTATTGATGTGATGCTGATGCAGTGTTTAAGAGACAACGAGACGAGACAGAATAAGACGAGATAAGACACTGCATGTTTTTAAACTCAGGTTTTAAACTTTTTGGCTTTTAATTTAACAGATTTCTTTTTTTTTGTCAATATATTTCTTTTATTTATTTAGTGTTGTAGTTAAGGGTCTAAACCCATGTTTTCACCGTGGACACAACGATCAAACATCTTGAACGCTGGATCTCATAAAACTTGTGACGTGTTGAATTATGTTTAGATATTATCCCACGTTTTCCCTGAAGCAGGTACCAGGCTGTGCCCTCATGAATCTAGTAGTGGACGCATTCTACTTAATAAACTTATTCTAAGGAAAGAGCAGAAACATGGGCGTCTGGTCCAGCCTTACATCTATATTATATCTGCTTGGGTCATTTACATCCCATTGTTATTAAAGGATCCCGAGTCTTTGCTCAGGGAGCTAAGTTAATTTGAAGTAGAGACACAATAAACGTACCAACACGGTGAAACATGCTTGGTTTTATTATTATCATAAGTCACTCTGGTGACTCATTTGACAGGGGGTTAGTTGTTCAAGTGACAGCTATGGCACAGAATGGATTGTTTTTCATTCAGCATTCGGCGAAGTACTCGGAGGCTTGCACATCTCTGCAGCGAGCCTGGAAGATGAGCCTGATCCTGCAAATAAACACAAAGCATCAACGTTACTGGAGGTCTTTAAGTGTTTGTTAGGAAACATGACTCCACCTGATCAATACGATTAAATCATTCGGCCGTAAGTTCTGTTGGGTTGTAAAGATAAAGGACTGATTTTATTGATCAAACTTATAGTTAGAGCTGGACTCAACTATCCCTTAGTTATTAGGAATCATGAATCAAGAATACTTTATTGTCATTATGTGAGAACATAATGAAATATGTTGGCCAGTAGCTCCTGGCTTAAATAGTGCAACACAAACATAGAATAAGCTGTACAGATATGCTGCTATGGGCCTAGGCTGCTGGGGGACAATGCACTGAGCACATGTCCTCTCTTCTCTTCTCGTCCTCTAGTTTCTTATCTAATTTCTTCTCTATTGCTAGTCATGCAGTTCTGTGCTACTACTGTATGGCATGCTAACTGCTGTCTGTCCCTCTCTCTGAGACAGTTTGTATTGTTATTGATGCTATATAAATAAAACTGAACTGATATGAACAAAGACGATCACTCACTCTCTTCTTAGCTCCTTCCAGTGGGGGTCAGAGAAGCCATTTTCACTGTGGACACATTGAGAACGTGAATATAAATCAGTTTAGTTGTCACTGAATCCACAAACACGGCAGTGGAAGATGAATTCAGATCATCTTTACCTAAAGTAACATGACCAACGTAAAATAAAGGTATGCATTTAAGAGATCAGATCTCTGAGTTGTCTTCTTCTGTAGCAGCAGTAAGTACTAAGCTCTTTGACTTAGGTCGTCATAACAGTCATCTTAAATGTCCTCCTGTCGTCTTCAATCTGTCTGACTGTGGATTATTTGTGTCTTCCAAACTCTTTAGAGATGCTTCTGGAACCTGGAACATCAGACTGAGACAAATCCTTGATTGATTGAAACTAAACCAGGACCTGAACCACACCTGAGTCTCATTACACTGATGGAAACACAGATGTACCTTGAAATGAACTTGTAATCCTAGAGGTGCACCTCATTGATATTGCTCGTTTTACTGGATAAACAAATACTCAAGTTTTATTAGTATCATTTTGTAAAGTAGGAAGTGGTTATATTTGAATATTTCCCTCTGTAAATACTAAAGGTCCAGTATTTAGTTTAGTTTCCATTTTTGCACAAACCACATGACTAGTTCCTACTGGGGAGAACTTACACGAGGCTGGTGAGGATCTTCAAAAGGCAGCTGACGTCGTCCGTTATGTCGTCATCAGTCAAGTCTGGAAACAAAGCAAAAGGAGTTTTATTGGTTTCAAGGCAAAGACTGAACCGAGTGAGGGGAATCAGCATAAACGTGAAACTGAAACTCACTGGCGCAGTCCATCCCACAGATGTTTGACGATGACGCTGTGTCGTTGACGTCGCTGCAGGCCAGCTTTCCACAGAACTGGAAGAGGCCATAAAGGGTGCAGACCTGGTCGTCGTCTTCACCGCTGTGGGGGAGGCGGGAGGGAATTGCGTGACGTCGCCCTCGAGCGAGGGGCTTTGCTGTGCTGTGTGGGCCTTCCTCCTCATCATTGTGCATGGGATGGGGGTGATGCGTAGGGAGGGTGCGAGGTGGAGGCTGCGTCCGGGGCTGTTTCCCTCGAGTGCGGGGCTGGATCGTGCTCAAAAGGCTTTCCTCCTCTGCCAGGCTCAAGATGCCGGCATACGTGTCCCTCTTCCCCCGGTGTTGTTGTCTTCCATGCTCTCCACTTTCACTTTCCCCACTTTCTCCACTCTCTCCACTCTTTCCACTCTCTCCACTCTTTCCACTTTCTCCACTCTCTCCACTCTTTCCACTCTCTCCACTCTTTCCACTCTCTCCACTCTTTCCACTCTCTCCACTCTCCTGTCCACGGGTCAGTTCAGTCACCAGACTGGTATTAAAATCTGATGCCATATCCGTGTAGCAGACAACTGAAGGTATAAGAAGAGAGAATAATAAGTGAAATCATCTTCAAACATTCTTCAACAAATTTTACTACATCAGCCGTAGACATTCATAATTACCAGAGGTTGAGTTCTAATTTATAATGTTTCCACTAAAAAGCTTCAGTTTCAGAACGCTAGTGCCACCCTATGGGCAGAGTTACATCTTTATCTAACACAACAGACTGTAGTGAAAGTGGACGCTGTGACATCTCCTTTAAAAGCAAAGCCAAAGCAAGTAGAGCTCCCCCTGGTGGCTGGCTGTAATATAGGCCATAAGCTCCACCCCCTTCATGTTAGTGGGTGGGACTTGAGCAAAAAACTAAAAAAGCTAAAGTACACATTGCATACTTTGTTTTCAAGTATGGTTTCTGTCGTTTTGAGTCACAGGTGTCAAACTGATCCGCTGTGGCTGCAGGTTTTCATTCCAACCATGCAGCAGCACCTGACTTGGCTCAATCAATCAACTGAACTGCCTTCACGCAGTCATTTCAAGTGTCCTCTTGCTTGATTGGAACAAAAACTTGCCAGCCACACCCACTGCATCCAAAGTCACACGATAGCGCCGCCCGTATCCCCGGGAAAATAGAGTCAGTTTGACCAATGAGAGGAGACGTGTTGTCCATATTTATATACAGTCTATACTCCACAGTCAGACAGTACTGCCCAGACCCTGGGTCTAAACTTGCAAGATATCCACGGTAAAATAGAGTCAATTCAGCCAATGCAACGTCATTTATTCTTGTGTGTGTGTTAACAGTCTGTGGTTAAAACCGAATGTTAGCATGCACACTCTCAGGCTAATGAAAATGTAATTTGTCTTGCAACTGCTTGTTCATAAACCTTTTGTGCTTGGTCAAAAGCTGAAGGCAAATTGTTAGAATCCTACACGTAATCCATGTAATGCACACTTCCAAACACTATTTTTTTTTTTTAAATTATATGTGCAGAAGAGTCAAGGGAAAACCAAAGGCAGCTAGACTGCCTTTTTCGAACCTTTTTTGGATATACCATGACCTGGATGACTGAGAACCTTGGCAGACATCGTGGGATACCTCCTCTAGGAGCAGTGATAAATGTGTGAACTCAGAACGTCCCGCTTGAGTCGCAAACATGACCGACCATGAAAGATTTACTTGTTCGGTTGAAATTAATGAGTTAAGAAGAGCCCAAGAAAAACAGGATTACTGCGACCTTCTACTTTAAGACATTAATCTGAACTGTCCTCAAATAAATATCCAGAAAAGATTCTTCTACTAGCTGGACATCTTTCATGTCTTTTTCAGGTGTGTTTGGACACATTATCCTGCTGCAGAGGATGGCTCGTATCTCCAGACATTATTTGGCAAACTGCATTCTTTATGGTTGTGACTTTCATGAAAAGTCTCAAACTTCCTGAAAGTCCGAGTGGTCTCAAAAAAACAATTCATCCAAGTAGGTTCTTCACTTCTTAAGGACCGTTGTAGGAGTTGCTTTAAACAGGAACATCTAGAGTGTGTTAACGACAACACAATTACCTGTAGCTGGAGGTTTTTAATCCTGTTTTCTTTCTCCAATTAATTGTACTCTAACAATCATGCCCACAGACGCCAGTGTCAAGGTGTGAACCGTGGGTTTTGATGCTTCCTTTTTCATTTTTTGTTGGGGACATATCATGACCTGGATGAAGAGGAACCTTCACTGACACGCAGTAGAGTACATAAGAATAAAAATTAGACTTAACCGAGGCAAAGAAAGTAGGTGGGTTAGAGACAATAGCTCGTCTCATATAAACTCCATTACAGCTGCAGTAATTCATTTTAAATTATTTTAAAACCATAGTACATACTCTTGGCCACCAGGTTCTCCCCCACCAGTCCAGAGTTCTTGGCCTTCTCCGGCAGGCTGGTCAGCGCCTTCATCAGCTGGTCCCTCAGCGCACATTTGGGCACAATCCGAGCTCCAGCCAGGCCGGAGCCCAGCAGTCCCAGGACAAACACAACCAGTGGTCTCATCTCGACTCCAACGATCAAACTGTGAAAATGTGACACGTTTGTTTTTTATATATATACACGCACGCTATCCGCTGAGCCAGTGGCGATGAATCCGAGGCAGCTCACATCTTTTGTTCTCCTCAGATAAAGGCCACTCCCAAGGCTCTCACGGTGCACAATGTTCATGACAAAATCTCAAGCATGGCTCCGGGCGTCTGAACTCTAAAGAGGTCGGCGCAGGAAAGTGATACGTCTGCTTGAAAACATCTTTTCTCATTTTGCGGGTGACGCCTTGGTCCATTTTGAAACCGTGAGACTAAAGACCAGATAAGGTGGGACGTTTTGTCCTCTCACGTCACTACAAAGCAGTCGTGATTTGGGGGGATCGGGTGTCGGAGGAGACAGCGTGACGGAGCGTGCTAAATATATAAGGGCGGCCATTTCCTGAGCACAGCTATCATGTTAAAGCCAGCAGAAAGGAGAACAAAACAAAACAGCAAGACGAGTAGGTGAAGACATGAGTTCCGTCCCAGAGAAAAATGTCTTCCAAGAATGAGCTCAGTGCTGTCGTCTCCTCTGGTGCCGGAGTCGACTACAACTACAGGAAGAAATGTGCAAAGGACAGATTTTACTGTTTATACACCTGCACTGAAGGACACTGAGCTCAAGAGACAAACCCTCTGCTCTGTCTCTAACATGTCAAGAATTAGAGACAGGGACATCAGGGGATTTTAGGACAGGTGGATCTTATCTTATCTTACCTTAACCTTATATTGTCCTGTCCTGTCCTGTCCTGTCCTGTCCTGTCTTGTCTTGTCTTGTCTTGTCTTGTCTTGTCTTGTCTTGTCTTGTCTTGTCTTGTCTTGTCTTGTCTTGTCTTGTCCTGTCCTGTCCTGTCCTGTCCTGTCCTGTCCTGTCCTGTCCTGTCCTGTCTTGTCTTGTCCTGTCCTATATTGTCTTGTCTTGTCTCGTCCTGTCCTGTCCTGTCCTGTCCTGTCTCGTCTCGTCTCGTCTCGTCCTGTCCTGTCCTGTCTTGTATTGTCTCGTCTTGTCCTGTCATGTCCTGTCCTGTCCTGTCCTGTCCTGTCCTGTCTTGTCTCGTCTTGTCCTGTCATGTCCTATCTTATCTTGCCAAAGTCAATGATGGTTCACTTCTACTCTGCCATCATTGAGTCCATCACCACCTGGTATGCTGCAGCCTCTGCTAAGGACAAGAGCAGACTGCAGCGTGTCATTGTCTCTGCAGAGAAGCTGATTGGCTGCAGTCTGAAGTCTCTGGACGAGTCCTGTCTTTTAAACTTGTCTCAATGATTCTTACTGTCTCAGATGAAAGCATTGATAAAAACTCACTGGAGAGAAAGCGTTTATTGAACAATCACAGACGTGAATCATTTCTGATCAGTGTAGTTGACCTGATTGAAGACAGACAGATTCAACTTTATCTTCAAACTTCAAGCGTAATTTAGGGGCCAGTTCAGGCTAAATTAAAACAATTTCAGCAAGGAATGGTTGATTAATTCAAGTTAAACATCAGTGCTGCATAACACAGAGGAGATATCCTGGAGGTCAAAGGTCAGAGCTCGTGAGATCCTCGCGTCCTCTCTCTCAGCTGCTCAGCATTCGTCTAGGAAGTCTGTGGCGCGGAAACATTTACGAGAGACCTTCCTCAAGATATACCTGCGTGATGAAGAAAGACAGGATCAGTAGTTTATTAAGTTCACTTTGCTCTCCTACATTTATTTCCTCCTTTAACCAGAAAAGGTCAGGAGGAGATGGACCACGACAGATCAGGTGTTAAAAGCTCCAACAAATACTCATGTGGTTTTCTTAAACTCATGTTTTAATTTTGGTAAATGTTCAAATGATCCAATATTTGACTGCAAATCAAAGATTAGAGCAGTGGTTTCCAGAGTTTGAGGGTGAGGAGCTGCTGCAGGCTGCAGAGGATGGACAAATCCACCAGGGGGCAGAAGACAAGTGTGTACAAAAGGCTGAGCGCTCAGAAACTCAAGCTGGACAAATGATACATCAGTGTCTTCCAGGGATAAAGAGCAGCTACACTAATATTAATCATTTAATAATATCTTCCAGGAACCCATCAGTGAGCGGCACAGTGGAGTGGCGGTTAGCACTGATGCCTCACAGCCACCAGAGGGTTCTGGGTTCTCATCTAGTGTGGAGATGGCATGTTCTCCATTCGTCTACATGATTTCTCTTCAGGTAGCTTCCTACCACCGTCCAAAGACATGCTGGTTAGGTTCATTAGTCACTGATTAGTGGCAAAGAATACTGAATAGTTTGTGTTTAATGTCTGGTCGTGGGGGTTGGGTCTTAGGGTTAGGGTTAGAGGGGGGTCCACCCTGGACAGGTCTCCAGTCTATCACAGGGCTAACACAGAGAGACAGAATCACCAATGAACCTAAGCAGCATGTCTTTGGAGGGTGGGAGGAAGCTGGAGAACCTGGAGAGAACCCACGCAGACACAAGGAGAACATGCAGACTACACACAGAAAGGAACCAGTAGAACCATGGATTAGAACCCAGAACCTTCTTGGTGTGTGGCATCAGTGCTAACCACCACACAGCCTTGAGCCTCGAGTCGTCGCAGTGATGCCGCCGTGTTCAGAAAGGAAGCAACTCTTTGTCTCGCTGCTTACAAAGGGAGTTGTTGATTCAGCTGCGTGAGCTTTTCTTTTATGCTGAGCTCTATAACTGGCAGGAGTTTCTGTCATTTAGCTTGACAATTGAAATGAACCGCACTGATGAAGCAACTGTCCGTCTGCGCCCTCAGAAAGAGAAAGGTTTGCCACGGCTCTAGTCTCTGAATCCCTGATCAAGACATTACAAAGTAAGATTCCGTGTGTCTAAGCAGCTTCGAGGTTCATTATTATAACATTTCTAAGTTCACTGCAGATGTAAGGTCTTGGGTCTTTCTATGTTGGACTGGTCTGCATGAGCAGTACATGCTGTAAATGACGTTGATAATAGATGCTATAGTTCAGGCACTTACCACCAGTATCCAGAAGACACAAAGCATTCAATGTCATCAGTTATGTTGTCGTCAGCGAAAGCTTCAGGGAGAAACAAAAACCATCATAAACACACTGCACGTTTCAGGTAATAATTCTAATCTCTGTGGCTCTGTGGGGGTGGGGGGCTTACCTGTGCAGGTGGTGTTGCAAACGTTTCTGGACCAGCGATAACCAGAGTTGCAGAAGTGTCCGTCAGACAGCTGGAAGAGGCCGTAGTAGCCGATGGACCAGGGGAGCTTCTGCTTCTTGGACTTCCTCCTGGGCTTCCGCTCCTCGGACGAATCTTCCTTGCTCCTCCCGCCTCTGTCTCTCTTCACTCGGGCCATCCCCTCGATGCTCTCCTCTTCCTCTTCATCGTCCTCATCTTGCACGTGGTTGTAGTCTTCCTCCAGCTCCTCCTCATCCAGCACGTCCTGTTTATCGTACAGCATGGCCTCCATGTTCTCGTCGATCTCTGGGGCCGAGCGCTTTCGCCTGCTGCCGCCGCCTGTGCTGTTTGTCAGGGTTGAGTTAGTGATCACCACGGCAGGAGGGGCAGTGGTGGTGGTGTCGGCGGTAGTGGTGGTGGTGGTGGTGGTGTCGGCGGTAGTGGTGGTGGTGGTGGTGGTGTCGGCGGTAGTGGTGGTGGTGGTGGTGTCGGCGGTAGTGGTGGTGGTGGTGGTGGTGTCGGCGGTAGTGGTGGTGGTGGTGGTGGTAGGGGCTACAGATGGAGGCATGCCGTCGGTGATGGTGCCGTTGGAAGCAGCCGGCATGGTTGTAGGTGCAACGGTCGTTGTTGGGACGCGATGGCCGAACACTCTGATCAGGTCGGTGTTCAGACCGGACCTCCGGTGCAACTCACAGATAGCTGCAGCGAACCAGTCACGGAAGAGAGTAAAGACGGAAAACAGAAGGGTAGAAGGGCACAAAGGTTAATACTAGAGGTCACATGACAATAACAACATGGACGCCTCCTAGCAGACAGGTGAGGAGCCCAGTGGGTCATCGTGACTAAAGATGAAGCCCATACTACTGAAATACAACTAAAGTACTACTGCAAAAAAAGACATGCTAAGGCTAACGCTAGCAGAGGAACGGTCCAAATCATCTGGACAGCAGTCAGTTAACAACTTGACCAAACATCCTGCGATAACAGAGAGAAGGAGGCTGCACATCAACTCTCTGATAAAGTTATTAGACCTTTAGCTGCTACACTATCCCATCTAACAACACTCTGTGTAGTACGATTAAATGATGCTGAGGTGCTGCCTGTTTTTATACAGGCTATACGTATCTGCAGCTAACAGTACGTAGCACATGAGCTGTCTGTTCTCAGCAGATGATTCAGGTCAACAATAGAGATGTATTACTTTCTACTGGGTTTTTATTTGAGACGTCATCAGAGACTAGTCAGTGTCACTTAACTTTCATCACATAACAGTCAACTTTAAAAAAACGTGAACTCATCCAACCTGCTTTAATTTAACGTCCAGATTTTGCTGTATTTTCTTTTAGTTCCTGTTCAGTATTTTGTCTCTCTTTTATTTTTAGCTGCTCTGTGTCTCCTTGTTGTTCCATCGGAGTAAACTAGTGCATCTTTCCTCTTTAGTCCATGTTTTATGGCTTTGGACGTCGTTAAGAACCTCTCGGGTGTCCATCTTGTGCGTCCATGTCTCTTTCTGATATTTGTGAATTATTCAGTATAAAAGTCTAGAAAACATTATATTCACAAACTATCTCAAAACACATGTGAACATATTTTAGTTTTATTTCAAATCTGATCAGAAATCATCTTTTTATTGGCCAGGTGTTTGTATTTTACACAAACAAACGGTGCTGTATATTGTTCATGAGTGAGCAATCTGTCTTTTAGGAAGTGTAGTTTCAATTTACAGGAACAAACTGTTCTTCATCCTTATCCGTCTTCACTAAACCACACATTTTACTCCTGTAATGGTTCTAAACATGCTACTGACAAAGTTTATTTGTTGATTATATTTTGCATTTTGATCCTGAATCGTCAAACTGAAGTCAACACTTTCCTCTGAAGGTTACGTCAGTCTGTGCTTCTCTGTTTACTCAAACCTTCACTTATTGAGCTCACCTCTCGCCAGAAACTTGTCCTTCCAGGCATTGTACACTTTGGGCAGAGTGATCGCCGCGCTGAGCTTCTCTTTCAGCTCACATCTGGACACGATCCTGCTCTCAGAGAGGCTGGGCCCCAGAACCGCCACGGCCGCCGCCAATGCCACCAGCAACCCCAGCTTCATGTCTGCACCTTCTGTGGGACAGTTTGAGAAAACAAATGAAGTTTTTTGGGTTTTTTTTAAAGTAATTTTGATGAAGAATTTAAATACTGGTTTACACTGAAATATTTCTGTGTACGCAGCCGGCACAGCTCAGTGTTCTGCATAGTTTACAGTAACCGGAGTCGTCTCATGACAATAGGTAAAAATATGCAGAGATCAGTAAGTCTGCACAGCTTTACTTCCTTGTTCCTTGAAGAAGGCTGCACCACAGCTGCTCACGCTCATAAGAACTGATGCACACTGAAAATATCTTATTTTAACATTTTTCTAAATTTTTAAACATGTGTGATATTATTTTACCGGATTCAAGTAAAAGCTGAGCCATATAGTTTATTTATTTATATATTTATATAATTTTACGATATTTAATGCCTAATGATGCTCTTTTCTATACATTTCATTCAGTTTTACTGCATTAGCGAGACATCAACGTCAGATCTATTGCTCCTAAACAGCATCTGCCTTTTTATTGCATCCAACATGACCGTCACAGTTTGTAATATATTATCTATTGTCTCTCTTTTATATTTTCTCCTCAAGCATTTGTTCTAAATATTAAATAAATAAAAAATAAGAAAGCTGACATTTCTTACCACGTCTGTTCAGCTGATATATTGAGTCACCTGTTGGGAGATGTTTGCCTCCTGTGTGTCGGCCAGTTAAAGAATCCAGCGAGCTTATATACCAGGGCGCCGAGCGCTGGACTGACCTGTTTCACATCACCGCTTTCCATAGCTCAGTGCATATTTTCCTTGAAGGAACATTGACATTGACAAGGAAACAATGCACAATGATGGCTGTGACCACTGTTGATGAATGAATTATGTTAGAACTGAAGCACACAGTGACATCAGAGAACCAATACCTGAACATTTACAGCTTTTGTCCACCTTCATATCCGATGACATTTAACAGTAGAGTACTAAAGCAACACAAAGCCAGTGTTCTGTCTGGAGCAGAGGTCAGCATGTGGTTCAATAAAAAGCAGATTAAACAGGCTTTTTAGAAACATTTATGTGGATTATTTAAATCAAATTTACTGTCTAGAGGCTCCTGCTTCAAGAGTTTTTGACATTATCAGATGTTCAGACACCAGTGACCAGTATTTCTTTGTGATATCCTTGTCGCAGCATGTTTCATGCTACAGATTTTTTAGATCTTGTCTTCCCTCCATGGTATGAAACACACTGAACCCTTCGATCCATGGTTGATATCAAAACACTGCTCAAGTTTATCTCAAAGGTTCTCCTGTCTTTGCACAATTCCTCCCCCTTTATGTTTTTTATTCAATTATTTTCATCCCATCCCCTCCACCAAGTTTTCATCCACCCCCTTCAACCCCTTTCATCCCATCCCCTCAACCTTTTTGGTACCATCCCCTCAACCTGTTTCATCCCATCCCCTCTGATCCTTTCCATCCACCTCCTTCAACCCCTTTCATCCCATCCCCTCAACCATTTTCATCCCTTCCCTTGACCCTTATCATCCTTCTATCAGTTTCCCTCACATCCTGTTGACTGATAAACTCCTTTGCATTCATTAATGCGTGGTCTTTGTTAGTGAATGCACAGCATTTATTGAAACACACTTTTTACAAAACACAACATTTCAGACAAAATGTTTTGGATGATAACTTGAGAAGTTTATATCAGAGATTATGTCAAGTTGTCTGTTAGGAGTAACTCATTGCAAACTTTCCCATTTCCTAAAACACAACGGTTGTTTGAGAAAACAAACAAAAAAAAATGTATTAAAACAGAAGATTTCAGATAACTCAACTGCATTTTGTAAAAATATACAATAACATCAAATGCAGAGAAATGTAGAAAACACAAGATTGAAACAGAAGGAATGTATTGATGATAGTTTCTTTGGAGCAACGTTATATATAATTTTAAGTGAAACTGACCAGATGAGAGAGTTCCTGCATTTGTCCAACCCTGCGTGTGATGACAGACGGGGTGACACTAACCGGTCTCTCAGGGTAACTTTTGCTGTGTCACCGTCTAAATCCACGCGCTGACACTGGATACACACGGCGCTCACAATAAAACGCTCTCAGGTTTCAGAGGAACCAGTTGAGATTAATTAAAGGTCCACGTAAAGAAAAGCATGGGACATTCTCCAGAGGGGCCACTCTGACGTTTTCCATCAGTCACAAAGGGACGAAAAGACATGTTTGTCCAGCTAATAGACATATAGTTGACTAACTAGTATAAGTGTTGAACTCCAAAATGTCCCAGGTCACACTTCACTGAGTATATCATGTAAGTTATAATACATGAAGATACTGCGTCTTGTTTTTCTTAGATTTCATGAAAATCACTTTTATATTCTGATGCATCAGTATTTGATGCTTGTAATGCTGCTTCCTTTTTATTTCAGTCTTCAGTAGTTATGTGAACCTTGAATCCTTTTTTGCAAACGTTCTATGCAAAATGAAACACTTGGGTAAGTACATGTTTAATTATGTTAACAGTAAACCCTTATTGTCTGTTTCCTCCTGATTGAACTGCTTTGGAGAGGTGGAGATTCAACTGTGGGACGATGATTCTATAACACAATGGCATTACATAATTTATACAATATAAATAATGGAAACCTAGCATGTCCTTGTCTTCCTAAAGGTTTTGTCCTCAGGGATGTTTGTTCAGCTGGGTGCTGTCTGTGGGTGGATGATGGATGTTTGAGGGCCTGATCAAGGAGTGTTTGGTTGTTTCACCAGCAGCACATTAAAAATAAGAGTTTAATGATCCCTGTTATGCTGGTCTGTTATGTACTGTATCTACCTACTCATCAACTCTGCTCTAACAGCACCAAGAGACTACAGATGTCTAATGATGTGGAAAAGATTCAGTCCTACGTACTTTCAGTGTCAAACTTGTTCACTTTGTCTAGAATGCTTCCAGGAAATCAATGAGTGGATTTTCCCAGCAGTAATAATCATTGCGTCTCCATCTCTGCTCCTCCCTCTGACCAGGCAGCCAGTCAGACTGGTTAACTGTCACATTCTACTGTCTCATGCAGTTCACCTGTTTTTATCATGAAGTGACTGTAAAAAAAAAAAAAAAAAGCTTCTGCAGACTCACGCTGAGTTTTTACCTGATTTCACGTCAGGAATCTGAGGAATTATGTTCACGCTCAGTTACATTAACAAGTTCAACAACAATGGAAAAATACTTCACAATGTAAAAGTCTCAGTGCAGGACTTTGACTTTTTCTTTTGCATTTCAGTAACAAAAGCAACGCGTTAGTTGATGCAAATAAGTTCACTGATAAAAAGGAAGTAAGAAAAATTGATGGAGGGTATGTGATAAAAAGAGATGAAAGGGTCGATGGCATGGGATGAAAGGGGATGCAGTTGGTCGAGCTGATAGATGAAAAGGAGTCAAGATGAAAAGGGATGAAAGGGGTGGATGGAATGAAAAGGCCCGAGGGAATGGGAGGAATGGGGCCGAGGGAATGGGATGAAATTGGATGAAAGGTGTCAAGGGGATGGGAAGAAAAGGGTAGAGGGCATGGGATGAAAGGGGATGCAAGAGGTTGAGATGACAGATGAAAAGGTGTCAATGTGAAAAGTGATGAAAGGGGGTCGAGGTGATGGGATGAAAGGGATGGAAGGTGTTGATGGAATGGGATGAAGCAGAATGAGAAGGGTCGAGGGGATGGGATGAAAAGAGATGAGGGGGTGGGATGAAAAGGAGTTGAACAGAAGACATGAAGGGGGTGGAATGTGTAGACTGATGATGGTAAAGTAACCCAGGGACTGAGAATCAGGGTGGGGGCACATCTCAGGAAGCTTCAGATCCTTGTCCACTGGTCCCTGTTATGAAAGGTGGACAGGGATGGAGAGGGTGGGGGTTGAGAACTGAGACAAACAGAGAGAGAGAGAGAGAGAGAGAGGGTTAGGACAAATGTTTATAGGTAATGACATAGAATGATATGGGACTCAGTCTAGTTCCTGAACTTATAAAAGCATCATTAACTTTTATAGTTTTTGTTGTATTGGGTCAAGGGGAAGTCCTTTATCTTAAACAAAAAACATTAGGCCACACAACATTTTAGAAAACACAACATTGACATTTCAGAAAACGTGTTGCTTCCTAAAACACTTCTTCACATAAAACAGGTTTGAGATGTGTCAGGTTTCAGCCCTTTAGGGACGTCCTCTACTGCAGCTCTAAACAAACACTGTAACGGCTGAAGATTAAAGTTCGTCAGCCCTCGGGGGGCCTCCTTCTTCTCTTTAGTTTAGTGTCATTGCTATGGGGTGGGGGTGCCTGGTCTGGTCTAGGTGGGTGCTACATGTCTAAGTAACATCCACACCAATGAATGAAGCCAGGTCCAGAAGTTTACCAGCAGAACACTGAACTGGAGCAAAGATGGTTTAGATGTTATTCACGTCACCTGTGAGTGGTCATAATGTTGTGGCTGTGGCAGTTTTGATTCAGGTTCTAAAAATAATTGAATTCTGACCAGACCTGTTCCTTTGGCAGTTGACCAACTTTTTAAAGACCTACGGCCAGACACAGTAAGAGCTGCAGAGATCGAGCAGAGATGATCTCATGGTGACGTTACCTTGATGTCAGCGATATGTTCTCGGGCCTGATTCATCTCAAACGTCTTCTATTGTTAGAACATTTACCAAAAACAACAACTGCTGCAAATGACTGCGACTGTACGTGAGCACAGGATATTTCCTATCAACGAGCCTGAAGTAATTAATAAATCATAATCAGGATTCTGTTGAACATGTCATCTGTTCACACTGGTTACACTCTATGTGTTAGAACCATCCTAGTGACTTATTATAAAAGTGACATGTAGAGTAAATATATATGTTTATCTATTGTGATGGTTTAAGCATTTTAAATGAACATATTTCAGAAAGGCAGTGTCTGTAAATGGCCACTAGAGGGGGCAGTCGTTCCCCGCACAACTCGAATAGTCTCCAACTATACAGTCCCTCCTTCTTTGTCACGTGTTTAGATTTCTGATGAAACTGTTGAATCGAGTTCAAACCTGCAGCTACTTCCTCCTCTGAAACATTTTCTCTTTTCCTGTTGTGAAGTGAAGCAGTTCCTCCGTGCAGCTCCAAACAAGTAAGTAGGCTCTAACCGTTTGTATTGACTGTAGATTATTTACCTGACTGATGGTAGGTCATTCATTCAGATCAGGAAATCAGATCAAATCAAAAGTTTTCACATTCGCTCCTTTAAACGTTAACGTGGAAAATCTTGCTTGTTCAGCACTAGTTAATAAATGTCAGGATAATAAGAGCAATTTACGTTCTTTCCACCAGCTTCTCCGTCCATATTTGTTTGGATCCATGACAGAAGTAAAGTAGCTGCTGTGTATTTGTAGATTATTGGCTGCTGCACTGAAAAAGGAAACAAAGATGTCCCCATGAAAGCTCCACAGTTGATATTTGAGTCATTAAATACGTCTTAACATGTGTTGCTTTTCATAACTGTGCTCAAACAAACACCTAAATGTGTGGTTTGAAGGTTTTCTTTGCAGCAGTCTGAGAGAAGACATGTTATAGAAGCAGAAGAGAGCAACATGTGAAAAGTGACTTGAGCCATGGATCAAAAACATGGATTTAGCCTCTAGTGTCTCCTTAAAGTCTTCACATCTTCCACTAATGATCTTCTTCAGTATTTTAGCTGCAGCTTCAGTATCAGTGAGTGTTACTGTGTTTTCAAGTTGAATCTGAATCAACAGTCGACTGACCAATAGACTTCTAATGACTAAAATAAAAGCTGCTTAGAGCTGATCTTTTTAGGGGACTGAATTAATCAGCATTAAAAGCTCATCCAGTAGAATTAGTGTGTAACTGTAACATGTCTGTGGCGTCTATGACCATGAATGATGTGGATTTGATTCTGATTTGTTTTGTAGTCTGCTCCTCTTCCTGGAACAAGAGTCTGATAACTCCTCCCTCTTCCTGGAGCAGCTCCACTCATATTTCCTCATGTTTCCTTGTTCCCTCCCCTTTAGATCTCTACATTGAAGATGGGTGTAACCAGCATGTGGTGAAGTGTGAGAGCTGACAGGCTCCATTCACTGTACAATCACATGTTGTTCAGATCAGAGCTCAGACTAGTTTCACTTCTAGCAAACAGAAACTCACACAGTCGTCGACACTGAGAGGTGAAATGGAGCAGAAAGGAGTTGAGCTGGACAGAGAAACCTTCTCTTGTTCCATCTGTCTGGATCTACTGAAGGATCCTGTGGCTGTTCCCTGTGGACACAGCTACTGCATGAACTGTATTAAAAGCCACTGGGATGAAGAAGACCAGAAGGGAATCCACAGCTGCCCTCAGTGCAGGAAGACTTTCACACCGAGGCCTGTCCTGGAGAAAAACACCATCATAGCAGAGTTAGTGGAGCAGCTGAAGAAGACTGGACTCCAAGCTGCTCCAGCTGATCACTGCTATGCTGGACCTGAAGATGTGGCCTGTGATGTCTGCACTGGGAGGAAGCTGAAAGCCTTCAAGTCCTGTCTGGTCTGTTTGGTTTCTTACTGTGAGAAACACCTCCAACCTCACTATGACGGAGCACAATTCAAGAGACACAAGCTGGTGGAGCCCTCCAAGAAGCTCCAGGAGAACATCTGCTCTCGTCATGATGAGGTGATGAAGATGTTCTGTCGTACTGATCAGCAGAGTATCTGTTATCTCTGCTCTGTGGATGAACATAAAGGCCACGACACAGTCTCAGCTGCAGCAGAAAGGACTGAGAAGCAGAAGGAGGTGGAGGTGATGCTAGAAAAAATCCAGCAGACAATCCAGGAGACAAAGAAAGATGTGGAGCTGCTTGGACAGGAGCTGAAGGCCATCGCTCACTCTGCTGATAAAACAGTGGAGGACAGTCAGGAGATCTTCACTGAGATGATCCGTCTCATCCAGAAAAGTAGCTCTGATGTGAAGCAGCTGGTCAGATCCCAGCAGGAAACTGAAGAGAGTCGAGTCAAAGATGTTCAGGAGAAGCTGGAGCAGAAGATCACTGAGCTGGAGAGGAAAGGCTCCGAGCTGAAGCAGCTCTTAAACACAGAGGATCACAACCAGTTTCTACACAACTACCCCTCACTGCCACCACCCAGTGAGTCTACACACTCATCCAGCATCAAGATTGGTCCTCGGAGGAACTTTGATGACGTGAAAGCAGCTGTGACAGAGCTCAGAAAGAAACTACAGGACACTCTGAGAGAGACATGGACAAACATCTCACTGACAGTGACTGAAGTGGATGTTTTACTGCCACAACCAGAGCCAAAGACCAGAGATGAATTCTTGAAATATTCATGTCAAATCACACTGGATCCAAACACAGCATACACACAGCTGTTATTATCTGAGGGGAACAGAAAAGTAACAAGAATGAATCAACAACAGTCTTATTCTGATCATCCAGACAGATTCACTGGTTGGTGTCAGGTCCTGAGTAGAGAGAGTCTGACTGGACGTTGTTACTGGGAGGTGGAGAGGAGAGGAGGAAGAGGAGTTGGTGTAGCAGTCACATACAAGAATATCAGCAGAGCAGGGAGGTCAGATGAATGTAGATTTGGATCCAATGACAAATCTTGGTCATTACGTTGTTACTCAAACAGTTATGAATTTTACTACAACAACATCCAAACTCTCGTCTCAGGTCCTGGTTCCTCCAGAGTAGGAGTGTACCTGGATCACAGAGCAGGTATTCTGTCTTTCTACAGCGTCTCTGAAACCATGACTCTCCTCCACAGAGTCCAGACCACATTCACTCAGCCTCTCTATGCTGGACTTAGGTTATTTGGGTTATATTGGTTATTTGGAGACTCTGTTGAGTTGATTAAAGTCAAATAGTCAGAAGTCACTTCAGGGACAGTTGGTTAAAATGTGTCTTTTAGTCTCCAGGTGATTTGGTCTCTATCTATCTATCCTCTTCCTCTTCCTCCTCCTCCTCTTCCTCTTCCTCCCTCTCCTCCTCCTCCTCTTCCTCTTCCTCCTCTTCTTCCTCCTCTTCCTCCTCCTCCTCTTCCTCCTCCTCCTCTTCTTCCTCCTCCTCCTCCTCCTCTTCTTCCTCCTCTTCCTCCTCTTCTTCGTCCTCTTCCTCTTCCTCTTCTTCCTCCTCCTCCTCCTCTTCCTCTTCTTCCTCCTCTTCCTCTCTCTCCTCTTCCTCCTCCTCCTCTTCCTCCTCTTCCTCCTCTTCCTCTTCCCCTCCTCCCTCCTTCCTCCTCTTCCTCCTCTTCCTCCTCTTCCTCCTCTTCCTCCTCCTCTTCCTCCTCCTCCCTTCTCTCCTTTGCCCCTCTACCTCTCCTCCTCCTTGCCCTCCTCCTCCTCCCCCTTCCTCTCCTCCTCCTCTTCTTCCTCTTCCTCCTCCTCTTCCTCCTCTTCCTCCTCCTCTTCCTCTCTCCTCCTCCTCCTCTTCTCTCCTCCTCCTCCTCTTCCTCCTCTTCCTCTTCCCCTCATCCTCCTCCTCCTCCTCTTCCTCCTCCTCTCTCTCTTCCTCCTCTTCTCTCCTCTTCCTCCTCTTCCTCCTCCTCCTCCTCTTCTTCCTCCTCTTCCTCCTCCTCTTGCTCCTCTTCCTCTTCCTCCTCCTCTTCCTCCTCCTCCCTCCTCCTCCTCCTCCTCCTCCTCTTCCTCTTCCTCCTCTTCCTCCTCCTCTTCCTCTTCCTCCTCCTCTTCTTCCTCCTCTTCCTCCTCCTCCTCCCTCTTCTTCCTCCTTTCCTCTTCCTCCTCCCTCCTCCTCCTCCTCCTGCTCCTCCTTTTACTCATCTTCCTCTTCCTCCTCCTCCTCACTGCTCTTCTTTTCCTCCTCATATTCTTCCACATCTTCCTCGCTCTCTTCCTCCTCCTCTTAATCATCTTCCATCTCCTCTTCCTCTCCTCCTCTTCCTCCTTCTTCTGTCCTCCTCCTTGTTCTTCTCCTCCTCTTCCTCCTCTTCTTCTCCTCCTCTCCTCCTCTTCCTCTTCCTCCTCTTCCTCTTCCTCCTCTTCCTCCTCTTCTTCCTCCTCCTCCTCTTCCTCTTCTTCCTCCTCTTCCTCCTCCTCTCCTCCTCCTCTTCCTCCTCTTCCTCTTCCTCCTCCTCTTCCTCTTCCTCCTCTTCCTCCTCCTCTTCCTCATCTTCCTCATGCTCCTCTTCTTCCTCTTCCTCTTCCTTATCTTCCTCTTCCTCATCTTTCTCTCCTTCTCTTCCTCTTCCTCCTCTTCCTCCTCTTCTTCCTCCTCCCTCCTTCCTCCTCTTCCTCCTTCTCTTCCTCTTCCTCCTCTTCCTCCTCCTCCTCCTCTTCCTCTCCCCCCTCCTCCTCCTCCTCTTCCTCTTCCTCCTCTTCCTCCTCTTCTTCCTCCTCTTCCTCTTCCTCCTCCTCTTCCTCCTCCTCCTCCTCCTCCTCTTCCTCCTCTTCCTCCTCCTCTTCATCTTCTTCCTCCTCTTCCTCCTCTTCCTCTTCTTCCTCCTCCCTCCTTTCCTCCTCCTCCTCTTCCTCTTCCTCCTCTTCCTCTCTCTCCTCCTCCTCCTCCTCCTCCTCCTCCTCCTCTTCCTCTTCCTCCTCTCCTCCTCTTCGTTCTCCTCTTCCTCTTCTCGCTCCTCTTCCATCCTGCCTCCCCTCCTCCTCTTGCTTCCTCCCTCTTTCTTCCTCCTGCCCTCTTCATGCTTCTGCCTCCTCCTCCTCCTCCTCCTCCTCCTCTCTCATCCTCCTCCTCCTCCTCCTCTTCTTCCTCTTCCTCTTTCCTCTTTCCTCCTCTTCCTCTTCTGGTGTGTGATGACCATTGTCAGACATGAGTTCTATTGTTTTAGTCGTGTAAAGTATTTTAATTAGAAGCAGGTCAAAGGAAGACAAGTGTCCGTCAGAGGGAATAACCTGATGAACCTGATGCTTGAAGGTGTTTATCAGTCGCTGACCTTTTTATCTTAATGTAGATTCCTGACTAACTGATGCATTAGTGTCGTGACTTGTCATCTTTTCAAATTTAAACCGCTGGCCTTTGACTTTCCTTCAACTCTCTTTATTTTCTCTTCATGTATTTTTACGTTTTCATTCACAAACAATAAATCACCCAAACATCCTGAGTTTAGATGATGTTCCACAATAACCCAGCAACATCCTAAGCACAGTTTGCTTTTTCTTTTCATCACAGGAAACTGACAAAAAATATCTCCCTCTTTGAAAAAGGTAGAAGAGTTAAAAGTCAGCATCTACTGTATATATCTATCTGTTGTCCTGTAGCTTGAAGGCGCGTGTTGTCCTTCAGACCATGGAAATAATTGTTGCAGAGAAAAACAATCTTTAAAGTAGAACCAGCAATGACTCAAGCATCGCCCATTTTCTTTTGTTTCCTGTTCCGCTTGAAAGTGTTTGAGTCCTAAATGTTTTCTACATTTATCCATAAAAATGACTCAAATCCTGAAAATGATAATAATATATGAGTGAAGAAATCAAAATGGACGGCCTCCATTCTCCTCAGATGATGAACTTCTTTTATTTTTTATTATTGATGCAGTGTCTGTTGTTACTTGTTGCTTCTTTTAATCGTTTCATGTTTTTTTCTGAGTGAAAATAAAAGTTCTGTCAAAGTCTTTAGTTTTCCTGACCGTTCCTGTAGCGCCACCCTCAGGATAAATGATAAACTCCACAGTTGTTATCACGATGCATGACCCTGGAGGTGGACTTTATCTGAGGGTTGTAGCAGACGTCAAACTTGGATCATAAAAGGTGAATTCTCCAAAATGTGCTGTGGCTCTAAACTAGACGCTGTTTCTTCTTTTTAGCTTTGATTGCATTTTTATTTATTCATTTATTTGTAGAAGTGGCTGGGGAGAGGGCTGTCTGGGCTTCCCTGCTGAAGCTGCTGCCCCCGCGACCCGGAGAAGACGGAGAAGACGAAGAAGACGAACATAAAGCAAAGTTAATAAAAACAGAACAGCTCAAAGAAAAACAATAAAACACAGTTAAGGATTAAGAATTAAAACTGACTCCAAGTAAAACCAAGAAAGGCTCTCCAATAAAAATCTGTTTAAAGTTGAGATTTCAAAGAGTTGACAGAGTCAGCTGACCTGATTTCCTCAGATCATTCCACAGCCCCCTTTAGTTTTCAGCTAGACCTCTGCTCGAGGATCTCAAGGTACGAGCTGGCCTTTATGGAGCTGAAAGGTCAGCGATGTAGTCCGGGGCACGGCCATGAAGAGCTTCAAAGCGATTCTACAACATCCTGGGAGCCAGCAGAGATCTGCTAAAACTGGAGTGATGTGATCCCTTCTCCTGGTTCTGGTTCAAAGCCTGGTCTGCACTTTAATCCCAGATTCATTGTAGAACTGTAACTTGAATATGTTCTGATCAACAGGTAAAACAACAGAAACAGTGTCCAGACACACATGGACACCAGTGGAGTTTTTTGTTAAAGTGGCCTTTTATCCCACGGGACTTGAACGCACCAGATCATTGCACAGCTTCTAAATGTGATTTGATCTCCCTGATAACATGTGATGAAGTCAAACTGTGGACAAAGTGAGTTGAGGAGCTTTAACCTCCACTACATCCCTGGTTAGCAGGATGAAGGCGCCCTCTTGTGGTCTTCATCATCATCATCATCATTTCACTTGTTCACCTGCTGTGACATTGACTGCAGGAAGACATGAAGAAAGTGGACTGAGCCTCAGTAGACGAGGAGAATGGTCTGGTGGGAGGAGGACAGTTTGGAGTTTTAGAGTCAGCACAGAAAGTATGATTATACTGTTGGGACCTCAGATATTTCCATGTACACAACATTATCTTCAGAAAACCAAAGTGATCAAATAGAGCTGTACAGATATATACATGTGAGTAGTCAGCAGCAAACCTTGTAAACATACAGTGCAAACATTGCAGTGACTTGTGTAGGGACCTTAAAAACATGAGGATGTGTTTTCCTGGAGTACATCAAGACTACATGTCCCAGAATCCTTTGCTTTATTGTTGTTTTTCTGTTTCCTGTAGAAGGAGTCGATGTATTTCAGGTTTGGTTGAGTGATGGACTCTGGGCCAATCAGAAGTGACTTTGCAGGTGGGACTCAAGTTAAAGTTCGTCTGGAGGAGACTCACCTGTGAACTCACCTGTGTGTGACGAACGCTGTGTGCTGTGGAACAGTGGAAAAGAGTTCTAACGTCACCTTGAAGCTTTTTGCTGACTGAGATACTAGAACGTATCGGTCCAAGAGCTGTTTTGATGATTGATTGTTTTGTGTGCAGGGTACCATGTAGTCTTCTTTATCCTGCAGTCAGGTGACGCACGTTTGTTTCTTTGTTTTGGAAAAGCAGAAAAGTATTTAATGGACTTTCAAACGGGAACGTCTTGGCTAGGAAACTGTTAGCGGAAACGCCAGGCGTTGGCTGTCACTGAGGACGAAGGAGGCAAATGTGGATCAGCAACGGTAAAAACCCCAAGCGCTTGGTTGTTTTATTTCTTTTGAACTTTTTTTATTTCCCTACCTTCTATCATTTTGGACATTTTCCTCTTGTGTTACTTTGGTTTCATTGGCTAGTAAATCTGCTCATTAAGTTTTCAGTTAAAGTATTTGAACGTAAAGTATTTACTTTATTTTGTGCTTGTTTGTGAGGTTGACCTGAATATTGTAATAAATGCGTGTTTTCCCTTTTAGCTATAAATAGGGTGTCAGAACCTCTGAACAAACGCGCAGACAAGGATGGTGTATAGGGAACAATCTTTATTAACGGACGACGAGAATTCATAAAACACGTGGGGGGCGCCGATCTGACAGGGAGGTGCCGGTCGAGGGCGCAGGCTTCTTCTGTGGGGTCACAAATACAGGCTCGCCTCTAACACCAATGAGTGCCAATCCACTGCATATCAGCTAGCTTCCTGTAGCTTTTAAGGCACACTTTAGCACAGCACACAATATGCAACACACGGCTAACCTGCAGTATGGCCCCCCTAGACCGCCCACCCACAAGCCCGTCACTCCTGCCTCGACAACCCCACCACTTCAGATCAAATATAAAAATAGGCCGACCTAAACACACGTACACACAAAATAACAAAGACATACAAAGTTAAATGAGGGACTGTACTTAACTCGCCCGCTCGGCGAGACCCTCCCCCGGGGTCTGAGCTTATGCCACCGTCCAACTCCCCGGGGCAACGGCTTTGCTGGACGGCGAGACAGGAACTGGCTGGCGACCAGGAAGGCACGCTGTGGAGGCCGCGCAGGGAGCGATAGCCACACGGCACTCTCTCTAAAAAGGGCCCTAATTTAGCTACAGGAGGCAACCAGCCTCCCCTCCTAACACGCAGATCACGACTCCCCCTGGCTACCTGTCTTCGTCACCGGCAGCTCTAGATCACTGCGAACGACACCCTCCCCTGCCAAAAGAGTACCGTGTCGCCAAACGTGTTGCTCTCTCCTCTTCCACGCCACCTCTGCCACACTTATCAGCCTGTCTTTCCCCACACCATCCCTCACAGCTGCACCACATCGGTAATCAGAGAGTCCTGCTCCTGACGTCACCCACCGGGTCTCTCCTAATGTCACCACAATATTCTGGAGATTTATTGGAGATGGGAGAAAGGAAATGTTTGTTGTTTGCCTTTAACAGAATATTTAGAGATGAAGAAGTTCCAAAGGAAAAACACCAGTAAATTGTGGTTAATTGTTTTAATTCTAATATTGACTTTTAGTGTGGATTTCTATATTTACTAAGTTTACTCAAGAGTATTATTTGCTGATTTGAAGTTCTAGTTTTTATTGCAAAGGCTTGGTACATGGCAAACTTAACTTGTGTTTCTCCATCCAGAGCAGGTAGTGTACAGTCAAGTCATTCTGACGACAGACTCGTCGTCATATTTTTGTCTTGTGAACATGAACCTGTACATGCACCCATACATCCATACATGCATACCTGCACACAAATACATACCTAACATGCTCGTACTCGTTCTCGTCTCCTCCCTCTTATCCGGGTCCAGGTCGCGGGGGCAGCATCTTCAGCAGGGAAGCCCAGACAGCCCTCTCCCCAGCCACTTCAGCCAGCTCCTCCAGAGGAACCCCCAGGCGTCCCCAGGCCAGACGACAGATATAATCCGTCCATCGTGTCCTGGGTGGTTCTCCGAGGTCTCTCCATGCCCGAAACACTTCTCCTGGGAGGCAGCCAGGAGGCATCCTTACCAGATGCCCTAGCCGCCTAAACTGACTCCTCTGGACGTGGCGGAGCAGCGGCTCTACTCTGAGCTCCTCCCGTATGTCCCAGCTCCTTACCCTATCTCTAAGGCTGAGCCCTGCGAAGGAAACTCATTTCAGCCGCTTGTATTCGCGATCTTGTTCTTTTGGTCATTAACCAAAGTTTATGACCATAGGTGAGGACTGGGACGTAGATCGACCGGTAAATTGAGAGCTTCACCTTTCTGCTTAGCTCTCTCTTCACCACGACCAACCGGTTAAGCATCGTCATCACTGCAGATGCTGTCCCGATCCACCTGTCAATCTCTGGCTCCCTCCTACCCTCACTCGTGAACAAGATCCCGAGATACTTGAACTCCTCCACTTGAGGCAGGACCTCCTCCCCGACCCAGAGTGGGCAATCCACACTTTTCTGACTGAGGACCATGGCCTCAGACTTGGAGGTGCTGATCCTCATCCCAGTCGTTGCATAGACCCATTCTCTCACCTGTGGAATCTCTGATGCCTTCAGGTGTCTTCAAATGACTCCACCAGCTGTTGCTGTACCCACCCAAATGAACCAAAATTCTCATTTGGTTCCACTTTGTAGCTGAGATGTATCCCCCTTTAGGCAGAGCTCTGGATTTGAGGAGATCTCTGATCTGAGCCACTTACTCAAAACATTTACAATCAGAGTCCAGAAAGATCTGATTCAAACATATTCCCACATAAAGTGAAGGAAAGTTCCAGTCTCTTTTTTGCATTTCCAACACAAATCATCAGAAAAGTTTCATCTTCTACAGTCTAGATCCAGTCAGTTTGTAAAACTCTGAGGCTTTTGGTTTTCCGGTACAAATTCAGGATTCTGTTCAGCGATCCAGATAAATAGTTGAAATAGTAACCTGCTAAATTTTAAGCAGCCCTTAGTTGGAAGCTGTCTCTCAGTCTGTTGGTTGTGGTTCTGATGTTTCTGGACCTTTTCAGTGAAGGGAGACGTACATACAGTCCATGTCCCAGATGGGTGGGATCTGCAGTGATCAGGCTGGACCTCTTTCAGACCCGGTTCACATGGACTGAGTCCAAGTCTGAGAGAGGACCCCCCACAATCCCCTGTGCAGTTCTTATCACCAGAGCTAAGTCCAACCACACTGTCACACAGAGACGGAGGACGGGTTCTCTTGTGTCCTGTAGAAGTTAGTCAGTAGTCGACAGGAGAGTCCAGCCTTCTTCAGGATGAGGAGCCTCTGCTGGAGCTTCTTCACCAGGTGTGCAGTGTTGACAGACCACGTCAGGTCAGCTGTGATGTGGATGCTCGACCTCCTCCCCTTGAATGAGGAGAGGAGCGTGCTCTGTCTTCCTGGACGTCCTGTAGTCCACAGTGTCCTCCTTGGTCTCCCTGGTGACAAGGTTGTTGTCTGAGCACCACTCCTGTCTGAGTCCAATGGAGAAGCTGGTCACCTCCTTCTTCCTCCCGTCGTGCTCCAGTGAAGCTGCAGTGAATCAGATGGAAACCTTTCATAGAGTGGAAGACCCTGCACCAGCGCCTCATAGAAACATTCAGACTGTACCGTTCTGTATTCATGCAGAGCTGAAGACTGAGAAGAAGTTCAGTGAAATGCAAATAAACTAGAGGACACTTCCACAGAACTTAGTTTGTCTTGGTCTAGCTACCAAGGAAATACAGAGGAATTAAAAACTATATTTTAACTTAATCCAACAGTTATGGAAGTGAGTTACAGCACACGGTAAATATGGTAAAAACACTTTGAAGAAGGCTGCTGCTTCCTAAATTTGAACTTGATCCTGTGGCTCTTCAAGGTAAAAACTTTCAGGAGGAAAACCGGTTGTGTTGAGAACATTTTGTTGTACATATCTTTAATGAAATTAGTGGTGCTTTCATTCCTGACTCATTCATTGGGTTTAACTGTTAGACCTATAGACCAGTAGCTGTGCGACACAGTGACAAACTCCAGCAGACTACGTTATGGACATAACATCCAAATGCTGGACGCAGGAGGACGGTTGAAAAACCAAAAGCACACAGACTGAGGTAGATAAAAACTCAGGAACCAGAAGGAACAGAGCTCAGAAACAGAGACGTCCAAACAAAGAGGAGATGACTAGTGTGAGGAAATAAAAAAGCATTTAAAGCATGAAACATACGACACTTGTGAGTAACAGCCTCTAGATGTTAACATACGTGAAGGGAGTGGAAGTAATACTCTGCTGTTCTCTTGTTTAATACAAATAAATAGTTGACCTTGGAAAGAGCAATCAAAGCAGAAAACAAAGCCTCAGCATCTGTGAGCAGACCCTGTGTTCACCAGTAACTCCAGTGGCTTTGTTCCAGTGCAGACAGGTTGGGACTGTTAAAAATCACTGCAGTTAATATTCTAGATAAGAGAAGAGAATCCTTTATTTATCCCACAGGGGGGAATTTATAGTGTTGCACTAGTATACACCAATCAGCCATAATATTATGACCACCTCCTATTATTGTCCAGGTCTCCCTCCACAACAGTTCTGACCATAGACTGTATATAAATATGGACAACACGTCTCCTCTTCCTCTCATTGGCCAAACTGATGCCATTTTCCCAGGGATACGGGCGGCGCCATCTTGTGACTTTGGAGCTAGAGTCTGATCAGTACGATCTGAGGGGGGAGCCACCTGGAGCCGTGATATCGATGCCCCGCCCACACCTCCTCCACACTCACTCATGTTTTAGTTTAATTAATACTACGCTCTGCTCTACCTCCACCACTTACAGGGACATGATGGATTAGACACTGTAGTTATTTATTTTTTTCAAACTCTCACGGTTCCAGGGGACCACTTTAAGGAACGGTTGGCATGGCAACTTGAAGTCATCGTGATATCACATCCTGTTTCTGTGTCAAATAATGCACTAATAAACAAAACTTATCCAAAAACAATGAAACTTGAACATCAACATTATATTAACAACCTACAATGACAGATAAAAATTTACATTAACTAATCTAGTGAATCTAGTGAATGTGGAGGCCAGGGGGGTATTCCAGAAAGCAGGTTTACTGGCTTAACTGGATATGTTAACCCAGAGTTAGCGGTAAACCTGGAATTTAAGTTCCAGAAAGCTCAAATATGATCAGGCTATGTAAGTAACTATAGTAACATAGGCTCTGAACTTAACCTGGTAGGGGTAGGTTTTGTTCAGGTTATGTTCGGGTACTTAATCTTTAAACTGGTCATTTTCGAACATGCAAGGCTACACAAATTAGACATAAGTGATTTAGGCGTAGGTCTATTAGGGAAAATACATTGCACTAGTTCATTCTGCTCCTCCTGGGAGGTTGAGGGCTCCGATGACGTGCCCCCAGGACGCCCTCGACTGATGCTGATCGCCAGCTCCTCTGCAGGGGTGAGGGGGGACACCGCTGGCCCAGAACCGGTCTTCCTCTCCTCTGCTTTCTTCCTATTGGCTATGAAATGAATGTACCTTGTTGCAATATGGCAATTCAAGAATATAATACTTGATAAGTGATGTCTAAGACGATGCACCCAGTATCTTACCAACTTGTAATGAACTTTTTATTGAAGTCAAACAAACAAATAATACAGACAGGGAGAGATCCATTCATTCAATCATAGAGCCAACAAGGCCAGAAAATTACTCCCTAAGTTGTTATTTTCTTTTTTTTCAGAAAAACAAGAACAAACAAACAAAAAAACCCAAAACAAACACACACCACCATAGACCACCACACTGACACCTCCCAGCAGACAAGCACACCAAATCAGCAATCACATTACATTGCCATGGCAACCATTAGCCCACAGACAACCAGTCAGTAAAAGGTCTCCAAGTGGGCATATATTGATCCAGTTTATCCAGTAGAGAGTACGTCACCCTCTCGTAGGCAGCTAACTGTGCCATTGTTGTAGTCCATTCTTCATAAGGAGGTGGCAGTCTTTTCCTCCAGTGTCTTAGCAGTATTCGTTTTGCTGAGCTAAGATAATCCATCTTTTTTCAAAGCAAGTAAAGTCATTGTCCTTGAGCTCAGTGGTCGATCCCAAGACACACAGTTTTGCAGAGATTTTAAATCTTTTGTGCAGGACTTCAAATATAATCTGATGAATGTTGTTCCACCAATCCTTAAGTACTGGACATGTCCAAAGTATATGTAGTATAGAAGCACCACTTCCGTCACATCTCCAGCAAGAGTCTACAGGTATTAATTTCCATTTATACAGTTGTTGTGGCGTCCGATGCCATCTATGTATTATTTTCAATTGAATAAATCTATTACCCATTTCTTTATACACTGTATTGACGTTGTTTAAACATGACTTCCAATCTTCAGGAGATATGTCCATAGCCAAGTCACCTGCCCAGTGTTTCTTAACCTTGAGCAGAGGGTCAGATAATTGTTCCTGCAATAAACTAACAATCTTAAGAGTAATGCCCTTGCCTGAATTTGATTTATTTAGCAGTTCTTCAATTGGGCTGCCTGTAGGGCAGGTAAGTGGGCCTCCTAACCATTTAGATAGAGTGCTTTGCATTTGGACATATCTCCAGTATTGGTTATGTGGTAGTTTGTATCTATCCACTATTTGGTTAAAGCTTAAAAATAGTTTAGTGTTACTATCGAACAGATGTAAAATGTAATTTATCCCCGCTTTTTGCCAAATAGTCCAGTTAACCGTTTTATTCCCGATTAGAATTTGCTTGTTGTTCCACAGTGGTGCATGCGGGGATTTCAAAAAGTCCCAACGCCCTGCTCTATGTAATTTATGCCACATTAGTTTAGTATTAGCGATAATAGGATTCTCATTATGTGATGAAAGTTTTGTAATAAATAGCTCGGACCAAGGGGATAACCCTCCACTCACTTCAGTTTCTATTTGGAACCAACTTAGTCTATCTCCTGCCCCATCATTAGTTAACCATGTTCTTATGGGTTTCATATTGAAGGCCCAGCTGTACCATCTGAAGTTGGGAAGAGAAAATCCCCCTCTTTTTGTGTGGGCCTGTAATTTCTTTATTCCCAAACGATGAGGTGAATTGCCCCAAATGAAATCTAGGATAAGTGTGTCAAAATCTCTAAAGTAGGACTCGGGAATGTTCAGAGGGAGGTGGGAAAGTAAATAATATATAACTAGTGCAGACATCATTTTAATAGAATTTATTTTTCCCCAGAGTGAAAGGTGGATTTTAGACCATCTGCCAAAATCTGATCTCATCTTCTGAAGCAGAGGGTTGACGTTCTCTCGGACCATATCTTTGTAATCAGGAGTTATTCGAATGCCTAGATATTTGATGCCTTTAGAAGCCCAGCGAAATTTCCATCGATGTAAGAGGGTAGATGGACAATGGCCTGATAAAGGCATGGCCTCCGATTTGTCCCAGTTAATGCGATATCCAGATAATAATGTGAACTCTTCAATACAGTTTAATAAATTAGGTATGGATTTTTCTGGTTGCGTTAACATTACTAACATATCATCTGCGTACAATAAAAGTTTGTGATGGATATTGCCCACTGTGATTCCATGTATATCTGGATTATTCCTTAGTTTCTGTGCTAAGGGCTCCAAGGCAAGCACAAACAGACCTGGACTTAAGGGGCAGCCTTGTCTTGTAGACCTATGTAACTGGAATGAATTAGATATAAGACCATTTGTCAAAACACAAGCATAGGGGGTATCATACAAAGTTTTGATCCATGTAATAAAATTTTCCCAAAGCCGAATCGTTCAAGGGTTTCAAAAAGATATGCCCATTCGACACAATCGAAGGCTTTAGCCGCGTCTAGTGACAAAGCGATTGTTGGATCGGTGGAGTCATATACTGAACACTGGAGATTGACAAGCCGTCTAATATTATCGGAGCTATAGCGATTTGGGATGAAGCCTGATTGGTCCATGTGAATAATGCCTCCAATGACTTTAGATAAGCGATTAGCTAATATCTTTGCTAAAATCTTTTGATCACAGTTAAGTAAGGAAATAGGTCGGTAGCCACTAGGATCCAAATCATCTTTCCCCTTTTTGTGAATGAAAGATATAACTGCAGTGTGCATTGACTGTGGTAAGGTGCCAGCTGTAAATGCATCAGAGTAGACCTCGAGCAATATAGGGCTAATAATGTCTACAATGCTCTGTAAAAATCAGCAGGCAATCCATCTAATCCAGGAGATTTATTTGATGGCATGCTTCTGATTGCTTGAGAGATCTCCTCGAGTTTTATTGGCGCCTCCAAAAAGTCTCTGTCACTCTCAGTTAGTTGTGGGAGGTTAAGATCAGAAAAAAACCTATCAAATTTCTACTTATCTAAATCACCTTGTGATGAGTAGAGAGTTTCATAAAAGGATCTAAAACTTTCGTTGATCTGTTTAGAGGCGGTAGAGATATGGCCATCTGGTTGCCTCGTGCCAGCTATATGGTTCATACTATCCTGTTGCTTTAAACGGTAGGCCAGCAGGCGACCAGGTCTTTCACCCATTCCCAGTATGCCTGTTTGGTCCGAAACAAAGCATACTCAGCTTTTTTGTGGTATATTTTATTTAGTTGAAATTTAGTAGCAATAATTTTGTTCAGTGTGGATCTATCCTTGTTCTGAGAATATGAGACTTCAAGTATTTTAAGTTCGCTCTCTAGTTTGTTAGTTTTCTCATTAGCTAGTCTTTTCCTGTAAGAGGCATAAGAAATAATTCTCCCTCTCCAATAAGCTTTTAAAGTATCCCACCATATTGAAATTCTACTATCTTGCTTGCTATTTGTTTCCTTAAAGAGTGATGTTTCATTCCGAATCATCTCAAGGAATGAGTTATCTTTCAATAAGGATACATTTAGGCGCCATCTGCGGCTTTTAGGTGTCTGTGAAAATTTTGTTAGGCAGAGAAAAACTGGGGCATGATCTGAAATGATTATATTACCTATATCCGAGCTGAGGGAAAAATCAACTAATGATTGAGAAATTAAAAAAATAATCAATCCTAGTGTAGATGTTGTGGGGAGAAGAAAAGAAGGAATAATCTCTTGCATCTGGGTGTATTAGCCTCCAGATGTCTTTTAGACCCAGGTCAGTGGCAAGTTGTCTAATGGCAGCCACTGATCTGCTTCTGTATTACGTCTGGGCAATGATCTGTCGAGGTCTTGATCTAATATTTGGTTGAAATCTCCACCAAGTATTATCTGAACATCCCCGAGGTCCAAGAGAAGTTGAGATAGGTCATGAAAAAACTCTGGCTTATCAAAATTGGGTGCGTAAATATTACAGAGAGCAACTGGGGTATCCAGGAGTTGACCATACACTATCACATAACGACCTTCCGAGTCTATTAACACATTTGTTTCATTAAAATGAATTGCCTTATTAATCAAAATGGAAACCCCTCTGCTTTTGCCAGTTCCTGGACTTGAGAAAACCTTCCCCACCCAAGAGGACCTTAATTTCAAAGATTCTTTCATGTTTAGATGTGTTTCCTGGACAAAGGCTATATCAACTTTAGCTGATTTCAGATATGTCAGAATTTTCTTTGTATCTTACCAACTTGGACAATGTTTTTATATTTTGTTTTCTCTTGAGGGCGGTCGGGTTACATCTCATTAAAAATAATACAACATATGACAAGGTAGTCTATAGTATAAGAAAGTCTCATACAAAGCAGTTAATATGTAGCATAATATCTACTGAATTATTGTGATTCTGACATACATTTATGTGCTCTATAGGTCAACACCTTGTGCTGTTCTTCATGTTTTCCAATCCAACAAAACAACAACATCGTAATAAATCAATACAACACACACCAAGGATGAAGCTTAGAAAATAAAAACAAGCCCCAAGTTACATATTGAATACCACATGCAGTGTTAATGCAGTCAACTTATTCTGATCACACCCATCATGTCTGAGCCATGATGAAAGCTGCAGGTTGGGTTATGTTTACCATCTCTAACATGAAACGTAGTCAACAAGTCAGTGATCACCAACATTTCTGCATAAGAAGATCACATACAGACTGCAGACATATGCATGGAAGGGACAACAAATAAATACAAATCAGAGACGACCACAAGGAGACACAGCGCGTTGATCACGTTCTGTTCCAAGGCTGCAGTTTTAGTACGTGATGTAATAATGGAAATCGTTCAAGAAACAAGTACATTTCCCTTTCTTTATCTCCTTTTAGTCGCCCATGCCAGATTTAAATGCTGAAGTGTCTGGAAAAAGAGAAGAAGTGAGTGAAGACTGGACATCCAAGCTGAGACGTCTGGTATTAATTCTAACCTGAAGACTTTGATCTAAAGTGTCATAATGTTCAGACTTTGGCCTGTGTTTATTTGATTTGTTTGCTGTGGTTCAGTTGATCATTTACAGCTTTGATTCAAATGTTAAACAATAGTAACTGTACTTGTTTTCTAGAGAATGAATAAAAATAAAGCTTTTATGAAAACAGTGAATGATAAAATATGTTTTCAACACACAAACCATTCATCATTACTAATTAGAACAAAATAGAAGAGTTCCCTTCACTACTGCTGATCAGGAATAACCACAGTCCCTCCTTCTTAGTCACGTGTTTAGATTTCTGATGCAACTGTTGAATCGAGTTCAAACCTGCAGCTACTTCCTCCTCTGAAACATTTTCTCTTTCCTGTTGTGAAGTGAAGCAGTTCCTCCGTGCAGCTCCAAACAAGTAAGTAGGCTCTAACCGTTTGTATTGACTGTAGATTATTTACCTGACTGATGGTAGGTCATTCATTCAGATCAGGAAATCAGATCAAATCAAAAGTTTTCACATTCGCTCCTTTAAACGTTAACGTGGAAAATCTTGCTTGTTCAGCACTAGTTAATAATGTCAGGATAATAAGAGCAATTTACGTTCTTTCCACCAGCTTCTCCGTCCATATTTGTTTGGATCCATGACAGAAGTAAAGTAGCTGCTGTGTATTTGTAGATTATTGGCTGCTGCACTGAAAAAGGAAACAAAGATGTCCCCATGAAAGCTCCACAGTTGATATTTGAGTCATTAAATACGTCTTAACATGTGTTGCTTTCATAACTGTGCTCAAACAAACACCTAAATGTGTGGTTTGAAGGTTTTCTTTGCAGCAGTCTGAAGAAGACATGTTATAGAAGCAGAAGAGAGCAACATGTGAAAAGTGACTTGAGCCATGGATCAAAAACATGGATTTAGCCTCTAGTGTCTCCTTAAAGTCTTCACATCTTCCAGTAATGATCTTCTTCAGTATTTTAGCTGCAGCTTCAGTATCAGTGAGTGTTACTGTGTTTTCAAGTTGAATCTGAATCAACAGTCGACTGACCAATAGACTTCTAATGACTAAAATAAAAGCTGCTTAGAGCTGATCTTTTTAGGGGACTGAATTAATCAGCATTAAAAGCTCATCCAGTAGAATTAGTGTGTAACTGTAACATGTCTGTGGCGTCTATGACCATGAATGATGTGGATTTGATTCTGATGTGTTTTGTACTCTGCTCCTCTTCCTGGAACAAGAGGTCTGATAACTCCTCCCTCTTCCTGGAGCAGCTCCACTCATATTTCCTCATGTTTCCTTGTTCCCTCCCCTTTAGATCTCTACATTGAAGATGGGTGTAACCAGCATGTGGTGAAGTGAGAGAGCTGACAGGCTCCATTCACTGTACAATCACATGTTGTCAGATCAGAGCTCAGACTAGTTTCACTTCTAGCAAACAGAAACTCACACAGTCGTCGACACTGAGAGGTGAAATGGAGCAGAAAGGAGTTGAGCTGGACAGAGAAACCTTCTCTTGTTCCATCTGTCTGGATCTACTGAAGGATCCTGTGCTGTTCCCTGTGGACACAGCTACTGCATGAACTGTATTAAAGCCACTGGGATGAAGAAGACCAGAAGGGAATCCACAGCTGCCCTCAGTGCAGGAAGACTTTCACACCGAGGCCTGTCCTGGACAAAAACACCATCATAGCAGAGTTAGTGGAGCAGCTGAAGAAGACTGGACTCCAAGCTGCTCCAGCTGATCACTGCTATGCTGGACCTGAAGATGTGGCCTGTGATGTCTGCACTGGGAGAAGCTGAAAGCCTTCAAGTCTGTCTGGTCTGTTTGGTTTCTTACTGTGACAAACACCTCCAACCTCACTATGACGGAGCACAATTCAGAGACACAAGCTGGTGGAGCCCTCCAAGAAGCTCCAGGAGAACATCTGCTCTCGTCATGATGAGGTGATGAAGATGTTCTGTCGTACTGATCAGCAGAGTATCTGTTATCTCTGCTCTGTGATGAACATAAAGGCCACGACACAGTCTCAGCTGCAGCAGAAAGGACTGAGAAGCAGAAGGAGGTGGAGGTGATGCTAGAAAAATCCAGCAGACAATCCAGGAGACAAGAAAGATGTGGAGCTGCTTGGACAGGAGCTGAAGGCCATCGCTCACTCTGCTGATAAAACAGTGGAGGACAGTCAGGAGATCTTCACTGAGATGATCCGTCTCATCCAGAAAAGTAGCTCTGATGTGAAGCAAGCTGGTCAATCCCAGCAGGAAACTGAAGAGAGTCGAGTCAAAGATGTTCAGGAGAAGCTGGAGCAGAAGATCACTGAGCTGGAGAGGAAAGGCTCGAGCTGAAGCAGCTCTTAAACACAGAGGATCTACAACCAGTTTCTACACAACTACCCTCACTGCCACCACCAGTGAGTCTACACACTCATCCAGCATCAAGATTGGTCCTCGGAGGAACTTTGATGACGTGAAAGCAGCTGTGACAGAGCTCAGAAAGAAACTACAGGACACTCTGAGAGAGACATGGACAAACATCTCACTGACAGTGACTGAAGTGGATGTTTTACTGCCACAACCAGAGCCAAAGCCAGAGATGAATTCTTGAAATATTCATGTCAAATCACACTGGATCCAAACACAGCAAACAACAGGCTGTTATTATCTGAGGGGAACAGAAAAGTAACAGTAATGAAACAACAGTCTTATTCTGATCATCCAGACAGATTCACTGGTTGGTGTCAGGTCCTGAGTAGAGAGAGTCTGACTGGACGTTGTTACTGGGAGGTGGAGAGGAGGAAGTTGGTGTAGCAGTCACATACAAGAATATCAGCAGAGCAGGGAGGTCAGATGAATGTAGATTTTGGATCCA